>JAEMWC010000102.1:1135000-1255000 GCA_016490735.1 Pachyseris speciosa | reverse complement strand
AACCTCAAGAGGAAGCAATCATGTTCAAAAGTTTGCTAAGACAGCCCCCCTATTTTTCAACAGTAAAAGTAATACTAAAAAAATCGAAGTTACTTTTCAATTTAACGTTTTATCGAAAACTGGTTATTCTTGTTTTGAAACACCACTGTTTTGTTGCTGAAAGTGTGTAAGTTTCACCACACCATGTTAGTTTTAAATGCATTTCCAGCCATTTCAGAGGACTTTAATTTAAAACTTTTACGGGTGAGCATGTCCCCGAACCCCCTAGTTGATTCACGCTAACGCGTTCGAAGTGACCTCCCCCCCCCCCACCCCCTCTCAAGCAAATTTGCTGCGCGGGCCCTGTGGGAAGATTCCATGCTAAACTTTCATGAACGTTTGTGTAGGCGTTAGAGTGTTTGTGAGTGCAGAAACATGAAATCGCAAAGAAAGACTGCGCTGATAAAGTTAATTGTAGATTCAAACAAAAGCAAGCCCAGAGCATCATGAGCTACATTCATATTCTTCAACCGCGGTCAAGCTTTGAAGAAAACCGTTAGTAAACTTTTAATAAGAGTCTTTAAAGTTTTATTTGTTCCGAGGACATCGTAATAATACACCTGTCATGTTTAATTTGTAGGTGTTGCAGCCCTTTCCCTTGTATACACTTTGCAACTTGCTACAGAAACGGCACAAATGGGCGTAAGGGTCTGTTCAGATGTGGAAAATTACATGACCTCAGTTGAACGTGTAATGTCCTACACTAAGTTAGAGCAGGAGCCTGGGTACGAGAACTATCAACAGCCCCCAGAAAACTGGCCACATCACGGCCAATTAAGACTGTGTGACGTCGGACTCGTATACTATCAGGGTGGACCGAAAATTCTTAAAGACGTCAGTTTAACTATTCATGCTCACGAGAAAATCGGCGTTGTCGGTCGTACGGGAGCTGGCAAGTCTTCATTAGTTGCTGCTCTGTTTCGCATGCCTCAACCAGCTGGTGACGTCATCATTGATGATGTCAATATCAGTGACATTAACATTCAAAGCGCTCGCCGAGTTATGGCAGTCATTACCCAGAATCCAGTTCTTTTACCGGCTCACTGCGCATGAATTTGGATCCTTTCGACGAGTACGATGACAAGGAACTCTGGGATGTATTGGGAGAAACCAGTTTGAAAGCCATAGTTGAAAAGCTGCCAAAACAACTGAGCGAGGAGGTTAAAGAATGCGGGATGAATTTCAGTGTAGGAGAAAGGCAACTTCTGTGCCTGGCACGCGCCTTATTGAAGAAGAACAAAATCATTGTTATGGATGAAGCAACGGCAAACGTCGATCACAAAACCGATCAATTACTTCAAGAAACAATTCGCACGAAATTTAAACGTTGTACAGTTATTACAATCGCGCATCGGTTGAATACCATTATGGATTATGATCGGGTTTTAGTTTTGGAAAATGGGGGAGTAGTTGAATATGACAAACCGAAGATTTTACTACAGAACAAAGGAGGACAATTTTCGAGGCTTTATTATGGCAATGATAACAGTGCCACGTAACTCAATGACCATTCTTTCCTTCCTTATCATCACAAGAATTGCACAATATTTACGTTACGAAGTTTAGCATATATTTGTGTTCTGTGCGTTTTGGATCCGTTCATTAGTAGCTGTCATAACGGATTGGTGTTGATGAGTTATGGTATGCAGTCTCTTAGGTCTCGCAAACTACCTGCCCAGTAGGGATTACCGAAAGATTGTTTCCTTTGGGCTCCTGTTGTTGCCTGATACCAAGGGCTCCTGTTATCCCGTTTGTTGCGGGACAGATTTAGAAAGCTGTGGCTTCTCAGGATCACTTCAATTTATTCAGCGTCAGACTTCTACACTCTGCCGTTGTCAGCAGACAACTCTCTACAAACTACACAAAACTAGCGGTTAAGTACGCTCGCTCTGAACTCTGATTGGTTGATTGCTCGTTTCCTTTCTAGAACAATAGACAAAGACTATACAAACTTAAGGCAGGCGAATACGTGCCTCAATTGTTGAGCTAGAATAAATTGATAAAGCTTATTGTAGCCAATTTTTCAACGTTCACTTTAGTAATGTACGTTTGAGACTGTAAAATTTCTTTGCCAAATTCAATCATGGCTAGCTACAGAGCGTGAAAGTTACACATGGACGTGATCCTAAATTTATAAGCAAGGCATGCAGAAAAGCTTGTGGTATTCTTGCGGTAAATACTTCGGCTAAACTTAATTCATGTTAATTAAAATATTCGACAAACTAATAGCGACGGAAACCAAAGTTTCCGCTGCCCTTTACACGAGAAAGCTGTCGTTACAGATAACCATGCTCACCTGGACAAAGTTACAAACTTATCGGAAACAACACCTACAAGTCATTGTGCTTCCAACGACAACGGCGGAAATTCTACTTTTGCCGAAAACAACTTACTCGTGGGAAGTTACATCAATTATATATAATTACCTGCGTGGGCTAAAATAACAAGGGTGTTTGTTTGATTGTTGCACGTTTAGGATACGATAAATGTAATTGAATATATCGTAGTAAATGTTGTAAAATATGCTTCAACACATTATTCGCAGGATAGTTAAGTCTAAATCCTCAGATAGCTTCCATAAGTGTTTAGGAGTTAGTTACTCAACTGCTTCAAGTAGCTTTAGATCTTATATTCCTCCGTTTGTTTCGGATGGTCGTGTGTATGGCACCCATAGCATTAGAATTGGTTGGGCCAACGATCTGGGGTTCTGGTCTCTTGATCCTGCGCTATTTGACCGACACGTCGGTTGGAAGACTCCTAAGTCTAATTTTCCGTATCTTGAGGCTGTTCCTGAGAACCTTGTCGAGATTAAGCGTGCTATGAATATCTAGCTGTTTTTTCGGTTTTAGGCTTCTAGGCCTTGAGCTTTTTGTGTTTGTTTTCCGGTCGAGCCCGGCAGCTCGGGAAGTGCTGTCCATAGGGCCGGGTCCATAGGGCCGGGATTTTCCTCGTTGTTCCTGCTGCGAGCGCGTTAATCGGGGTTTTTCGTCTGATGGATGCTCGTCGGTGATTCCCAATTTTTCATCTTGTCTAGCTTATTTTGCTTAATTAATTTACTTGGAATCAAGTTTATTGCACGAGCTGGGGTATCCATTCCCAGGGGAGTGTTTTCATTTGTACGTTCTGATTTTAGCTTTCGTTAGTTTTGTATTATAGCTGTGCTTAAGCTTTATATTTTATTTTTATTTGTTTCTTAATAAACAGTGCTGGTTGCCCGCGGCACAATCATTATTCTCCATGTAGATGGCTTGTGTTTTCTGGTTGTTTAATGGCAGGGCAATTAGCATAGAAAACTCCAAAGCACTAACCATAATTTTCCAAGGCCTGTTTTTTTCTATAATTATTGTATAATTAAATTAAAGCCATTTTGGTATAATTATGCGTCTTCCTTCCTTCCTTCCTTCCTTCCTTCCTTCCTTCCCTCCTTCAGTTCTTCATTTCTTCAGCTTCCTTACCATCTCAAGAAATTAAACTCAAAATTAAGTGCTAACTTTAATTTTTACGCCTTTTCTTTCGTATGATTATTGGAGGGCAGTTTAAGTCTCAGACATATGGTCGATGGGGCTTAATTTATGGGCTCATTCGGACAGGGGTAAATTTAAGATTTTACAATATGGCGAGTTCTAGGTTTTAGGTGGAATTATTGTCTAAAAACACTGGTAAGTTATGCCCGTTACGTATACCGAAAGGTTAAAGAACTGATATGCCGCGTTACGGACATGCGTAGTGTAAACAGGAGCCATATTTTGTATATTTATTGATTTGCCACACACGATAAACTAATACAATGATTAATAAACTACATAATCGGGATTGGACCAATCTTAGTTATGGCTGAAATCTTGACAGTTTGAAACTCGTTTACAAATCGAACCATAGTTGTTTGAGTAGAAATGTTCAGTCTATCATGGTTGATTGGAGTATATCTGGACGAAGATAGTTTATCTATACGCGTGATGTCACGTGAGGTCTTGTTCGCGTCATTTTAGTAGACGAGCTGCACCACAGACACTTGCCATCTTGGCCGGGTTTTGTCTTCTCTGTCACTGTGTCACTGCAAATATTCTCATAGCAGGGATAACCGGTCAAATATCAAGCTTTCATTTTGTTGCTAGTCATAGAGATGCCTACCACCACTATTGCTATCTGTATAGTTTGTCTGCCTTAAAATCATTTGTACTTCTTAAAGCATAAGTATGTATAATTAATACTGTATCTTTGTTACTCGATCTGCTTTCTTTCGTTTAACAAGAAGCTGGAGCCAGCTTGAACTCGAGCCGTATTTCACGTTCGTTTAATGTTGGACGTGTAGTTCGTCTTATCCAAAATGGCAGTCTAGAATTAATTTTAAATTATAAATTGAATTTAATACAAATCATTAAAGCATTTAGTGTATTCATATGTTATAAAATGAAATGAAGAACTGATCCTCGTATTCTACAGTACGGCCCACTTGACTTCAACTAGTTTTCTTTCTATTGCGCCGGATTAACCTCAGAGATATAATAAACATCTTACCAACCTCGTTTTTTCGGTTCGTACTGTAAGTTACGGATACTCGTTTTACCCATTAATTTATGGTCCAAACGCGAAGCTCTTCGCGCTTGGACCATAAATCAAAGGGAAAGAACTCGGTCCGTAACTTACAGTACGGACCTCGAACTCGATTAGTAAGAGGTATGTGTAAGGCGGGAAATTTCGGCAGGGAATGTCTGCAATAAAACTGCGCAGTGGGTAAATGCACTTGTCACGTTTGTTGTGATGTCAGTTCTATGCAGATGAGGACTTGCAATTTATATTTACTTGCACAATTCTGAGATGTGGCACCGTCTGTCATATTAGAAAATTGATGTGAGATTTTGACCTAAAAGAGCAGACACTATTGGACTAAAACATTTATTGGTCAATCAATTCAGCCTGTACAGTAGTTTCTCCGAATTGCCTGCGTAGCAGGAGCTAGAAAGGGAAAGGGGCGCGCGAAAGGAATGGACACGCGCGCGAAGCGAGGGGAGTTCCGCGCTCTCAACTTTTGCTTCGCGCTTCGCAAGCGCTCGCTCTTTCCCCTTTCTAGTGCCTGCTACGTAGGCTGTGAGCCGAATTGCCTTAGTTTATAAAAAAAAAAACCCTGAAAAACAAACAAATTAGGGATCTAACATAATGACATAATGTAGGTAAAACGTTTGTATCTAAATGTAGCATTTCACTGTACGTTGTGTTTTGAGAAGTAACAAGACGCTCTATGAGCGTTAACTCGGGATACTTTTTTGTTCCAGAAGCCGGACGCACGCTTCCGATTCTCGAAACTATCCGTTTTGGGTTCACGTAAGACCTTTTTGTTCACGTTCGAGCAAAGCTCGTTAAACCGTTTTGAGAGTTGCCATCAATATTCCTTGTCAGCTGTTGTTGTTTACTTCTAGATTAAGTGGCAACATCTGGAGTTTTTTCTCTCTGCGAAGCTTGAAAACAAACTTGAAAACACAAGGCGAATCGTTTCCGTGTATGTGACATGTCCAGATGTCACGCATTGTAAAAAGCACTTGAAATTCAAACTGCTCTATTTTCAAAACAAAGCGTGTTACTTGGCTTAAATGTCATTTACCTGATGAAGGTAAAAAATCTAAATGTTTAATTTTAGTTTTTTTCTGACGCACGTGAAAACCAAAAGTTCGCCAACTTGTCTTTAAATATAGATCTGTCACAGCGATTGAGTTGTGGTATAACCAGGATCAAATTACATCAAAACAACTTTGCGATTATCTAAATATAGAACTGTCACAACGTTCTAATTCGAGTCGATACTCACAGCACGTGCGAGGCTTCCAACATTGTCTTAAATTCGGGAAACCTTTTCACACGGACAGTCTGTACTGTATTAAAATCCAGTTTCACAACTTTACAAAGATATGTGCAGGAAAATTTGTTCCGCGGTCGAAGTGGATTATTTAACCTTGAGTGTTCACTTGCGGTCACGTATTAAATCGAAGGTATCATATTACGAAAACAACTTTGTGCAAATCTGTAACTTTTCTGTCACAGCATTCGATTTCGACTTGTGATATCGATTACACGTGCGAGGCTTCCAACTTTTTCTTAACACTCGGCAAACCTTTTCACGGGGACAGACTGTGCTGTCTTAAAATATCTAGCTTCACAACTCAAACACGATGAATTTGCATAACTTGTAAACAACCGTCGCGTGATGTTAGCCTTTCGACCTTTGGACTATGTGGTTTGCTTTAACCAATGAACACACCGCCACGTGCCTGCTATTGTGCATTGGCCAATCCAAACACCGGAACGTAATTGTATTGTGCATTTTGCTGCACAGGAAAAAATAAAAAAAATAAAAAAAATAAAAAAAAGACTGAAATCTGACACATTTTATACCTCGGTATACTTACAGTATCCCGAGTAATAAAGTGTATATTATATAAAAAAAAAAAAAAGGCTAAAGCCACCGTCGATCCCCTATAACCATGATTAACAAAATCAGCCAAGATTAAACCGAAACAGGTATTTTAAACTATCTCGAAACTCCCTCAGGTCGCTTCCGGCAGTGTCGTGCGAGTTTATCTTTTGCCTCCAAGTCCTCTGAAGTTTCACGCTGTTCAGAATTTGGCTGTTTAACCATGTACTTTTATCTATAATTATTAGGACGAGTCTGTAGGATTCTGGGTAATCCACATAATTCTGATGTAGGGTTTGCGGTGACGCAACCATGCATGGTGCTAGCAAAGTAACGATAGCACTCACGTCTTTCTCGTTGTTTCGTTTTCGTTTTCCAGGTATTATATATGCTCAAAAAGTTTGAGTGATACTCGGGCATATCTTTAAGTTATTGGAGTGTAGAGTAGCCAGCGTTCTTCCGCTTGCTTGCTCAATTCCTCGCACAGCGTTTGGTAAGGGATCGACTGCTTCACAGGCATTGGCCATGTTCTAAACTAGTGAGGGCCTGGATTTATCGATTGGAAAAAATTGTTGACAATGCATGAAAGAGCATCTCAAAAATAGTCACCTTGCCAACTTTGACGCTGTTCAGTTGAATTGGAGCTGAAACAAAAGCTTTTGAAAATTGTGAAAGTTAGAGACTTTGTATGGTTTGGAGGGACACACTTTCCGAAATAGAGACATTTGTATGGGATTTTTAAAGATGTAAATGCATGTCAACTGGTGACTTTTGACCAAACATAGTCAAACTTGCTGAAAGTACTTATTTTGAGATACCCTTTCATATGAGAATCGATTTAGTTCAATTTCGTTGATTTTCAATAAAGTTTGGATTCGTTCCCAGGCCCTTACTCGTTTAGAACATGGCCAATTGGTAAGAGCGTCATTAAGGCGGGACTTAACCTAAACACTGTTTTTGCGTCACTTGACATGGATTTGACGTTAATATTTTCGCGTTTCAATCAATCCAAATCCCTATGCTCATCCCACGAAGCTGTATTGTGGGATATTTTGTGAAATTTTTGGTGATTTTTGGGCATATTTGGGAAGAGATAATTTTTCTAGAAGGATTAGTTAATTTAGGGAAATAGGGAATATTGAAGATTTAATAAAGGTTTAAAATTGGAATTTCAAGTGGAAAATGAGTAAATGGACACCAAAACAGTTCCTTAGCAACCTTCAGTGCCCTTGTGGGGTGTCAACTGTCTGGTGGTGTTTCATAACATTTTTGTACATTTTAATTTTCGTTAAAATCCTTAAAATTTCACTCCAATTCACCTGAAGTCCCACCTTAACTATTGCAAAATTACTCCAGCACACCTCTTCCCCCCCACATTAAAAATGTACCTTCCCTTGTTTTTTTCTCGTGAAACGTGAAATCCCCATTTTAATGCCCATGAAACGTGAAACGGCCATTTTATTTCCCGTCAAACGTGTTCAAGTTATTGAAAATGTTAAAAAAAAGTTTTCGATGTGGAGAATCCGGGTATCGATCCCGGTACCTCTCGCATGCTAAGCGAGCGCTCTACCACTTGAGCTAATCCCCCGTTCACGATTACAGCTGCATGTTTTACATTTATAAACATAACGTTATCTTACGGTGACGTCATTGGATGGATGAAAATTTTGCGCATGATCACCGATTACGAAAAACATTTCAACAATGGCTGCCATCCTTACTTGCCTCTTTAAAACTTTTCAGTGGATACCAGTTTTATTTATCAACGCCGTAATTATCTGGTCTTATTACGCCTATGTTGTTATTCTTTGTTTCGGTAAGGACGACACCACTTTACTCTTTTTTTTATTTTCCCTCTTTAAAATCAACGATTCGATGAATGTTGACCTCATATTTGTCGGTTCGATAGCTAGAGATCTTTTCAACTGATCTGTTTTCACCTTGTGTATGCTAACAGCTTCACCGTTAATTTCGATTGTCTCTTTCTCTTATAGAGAGCGTTCAATCTACGTATGAAAGAGGTAAGCTTGAAAATAATGTAATGGCGGTTCGAACTGTACTATGAGTTAGCTTAGCAAGTATAGCAGAGTCGTTTGAGTATCATGTTTCTGTTATTATGAGCTTACATTCTTATTTTTCAGCTTTGATTGGTATTTTCTAAGGCGTATGAAGTCATACAGTTCGTGTTAATATGCTTATGCTTACTGTACTTTTAAAAAGCCTTTATCGTGACGTGATTGCGCGCAGTTTCAAAATTAGACTTCATTAGTTGTGAGACTTTATTCCCTTTTGATCATTAGTTTTCTGTGAAATATCCTTGATCTTTCATTTCAGCTGTATATTTGATTCTGTATCACCCTTTCTTTGTGATGCTGATGATTTCTTACTGGCGGACAATATGCACTACATCGGGCATTGTTCCTTCGCAGGTTTGTGACAACAGAAATGGTGCACACAGCATTACTGTAGCTATCTGAAACTGTTAACTAGATGTTTATCCTGTGTTAAATCTTGCTATTTCCATGAAGCCTTTTCCGCGTGGATCGATCTAAGCTTACAATTTTGTTTAGAAAGAGCAGTTCCTCTTGTCTGTTTCTTGGAGCAAGGAAGATTTAAGGCATATAGACACTGACCACCATTTTTCACCACATTCAAACAGTTCAACGTTTTTTCTCCGTTATATTTGATTTTGTTTCATTGTAGTCTTCCTCGTGTATATTGAATGTTGTCTCCCAACAGGCTGAACTGTTTACATCAATTTTACTACCATAGTAATTTTATGTATAAATATGTACCTGTGTTATTGTTTCACCCGACTTGGTTAGCTTCAATACACTTGTGGATATCCATTTAGCAAATCATAAATGAAGTTGTTGTCGGTGTTATTGGACCTTCTGTTATATTAATATTGCTCCTGCTGCACAAGTGTTGCTGCTTTTAATGAGAGGTTTGGGTTGGGGGTGGGCAGGCTCTATCCACTGAGGTTCTAGCTTAAAGGGGCACTGTTACGTTATTGTACCAATTCACTTTAAAAAGCTTAAAATTGCCAATGCAGCACTGCCAATGCATCAGTGGAAACCTAAAATAATGGTCTAGTTTTGCGGCCAATGACTGTAGTACTGCATTGACACTATAAACTCCTGTATTCCATCAAAGATGACGAGGATGGAAATAGATTGAAGCTATGCATTGAAAAATCAACCCCCCCCCCCCCAAAAAAAAAAAATTATTATGATTAGCTCTCCCTGCTAAAATTTCATTGGAATTTATCTTGCTGATTCTGTAGGAGCATTTTTTGCACGATAAAAGGTAAGGCAGTAATTTTGGCAGAATTGAACCAAACACAGCAAAAATCCTGGTGACAGTGCTCCTTTAAAGAGGTGCCTTTTTAATTCTCTTAGTGAGGAAGAGGTGCCTTTTTAGTTCTCTTAGTGGGAAAAGAGGTGGCAGAATTTAAAATTTTAGTATTTTGGGGTTGCGAGAACAGGCTGTCAAATGAAAGAGTACATGTACACTGTAGCAGTTAAATCCAAGCCTTACACTGAGATGGTAGCAAAAGCTGCTCAGGATTTACTGATACAAATTATTACTATGCAAAAATTATCATGACCAACCCTAGCCTCCATGTACGTATAACATAGTAGGTTTACACTCTTTCCCCACACCTCAGCGTACAACAACTGTACTCTGCTCATTACTAGACTGGATTGTTTCCATCTTGCTGTTGCCCTTGCAGTCAACCTATGTCACTATGTGACCAGTACATGTATTTCTGAGAATGAAATGAACATTCGAATTCCTCTTTGGAAAACTTTCCAAAAACCATGCATTGATCAACTGGAAAAATATTTCAAAAGAAAAGCACATAGGAAACATGATTATCAATAGTTTTCAAAAATACGTTGTGTTGGGATGTAAAAAAAATAATTTTTTATACATGTAGCTTTATTTCTGGTCATCGATAAACTTGCCTGGGAAATTTCTACAGAAAGTCTGAAATCTTGCTGGTGATGTTCAAAACGTCCATGTAAAACTCTGTTCAAATTTCAAAAATACTGGTCATGCATGAAGTAGATTGATGGTAAGTGATGTGCATTATTTATCTTCTGTTGCAGTTTTTCTTAACCAGAGCTGACAGGGAGTGTTTAGACAATGGGGTAGGTGTCTCATAAATTGAAAATAGAATAAAACAATATATTATAAAACAGTGAAAAGCAAACAAATTAAGTGCATGATGGTCATGAATGAGTGTCTATTCCAGAAATTGGCCATAGCACCCCTCCACCACCCCCCACCCTCCACGAGTTCCCCCACCCTCCCACCACTATCACCACAGTCTGAGGAGTTAAGCTTGTTAGTTAGTTTTTCAAGGATTATACAAAAAATATCTGGAATTTTCAGAGGGAGTGAGGGGCATCAAAATCAACAAAACCATTTCATAGGAGAGGTAGAAATATTATTTTTCTTGAACACACGTCTGAGGAAACCACTGTATAACCATCCATTTTACTTTTTTTTCTTTAGCACCAAAGTTTCTTGGACATCATCCATTGCCGTTGTGCAAACAAAATGATGTTAATTTCAAACAATAATTATTATTTTAACTAAGTTGCATCATTCAGTGTTTGGAATATCCTGCCAGTTTATGGAAGGTGATGAGTTTGTCTTTGTTTGACTGTCCCAAGCTTGTGGCACGATAAATGTCACACTCTTGTCACCTATTTTACAAGTGGCTCAGTCAGTGCTGTTTACCGAATAAACACTGATTTGTAGCTGTTCTGAGTGTTTATTCCTGAGTTAATTTGTTCTGGAATACATCTATAGGATCCCAAAGAAGTTTTAGAAAGAGTAGCAAGAAAACTTCCAGTTGTTACACAGACTCTATCAGGAGGTGAGGATAAATATAAGCATAGCAATCTCGCCATTTCACTGTTTCTGGCTTTCAGAGGAGGCTCAGGTTTGAATGGTGTGGCAAGTGTTTGGGTGTCATTATTGCACATATACACTGTAGTTTCAAAGTTTTCCAAAATGTGTGATATTAATATTAAAGGGCAATTTTGAATACTCTGAAAATACAAGTGTATTATTATTAATCCTTAATTGTATAAGAATTCAATGTGATTACGTCCTCCTCTAATGTAAGGGCAAAATGTTCTTAACATTGTCGAGGCATATCTAAAAAGCAGTCAGCCCAGCAGAGTAAGAACACTCCCTTGCAAGCAAAACAAACAAAAAATTCAGACAACTAATACCTTCAGCAGGTCCAAAACGAGTTTAGATGATTGTCATTATTTTACATCCAGTTAAGAGAAAAATATGAGTCTCACAATCATTCCTGAAAGAAACAACAATTTAATCAAATGTTAAGCTTCAATTTATTTTATTCACCCATACTGTAGAGGTTTCTATCACTTGAAAAATTAATATGCATCCACTTGAAAACATGCATCCGTAAAAACAGCGAACAATTTGTCAAAAGAGAATTTGCGGAGCAATCACCAAGTTTGAGCTTCTCGTTCCTGCCATTTATAATGGTATAGTGTTCTGTGTTCTTTCTTGGTGAGCTGCAAGATGCCATGGTAAAGTGAAAGCCCTTGATGCATTGATTACAGAATCATTTTGTTTTCCAACCACACAACATGCAAGTTGATGCAAGCTTTAAGCTTTTCAGGCAAAAACAAAAAAAAATATTTTGTTGTTACTTTTATCACTCAAAAATTCCCTTTCTGGAGTAGCTTTTCAAGCTAGCACTTGATCTTCACTCTTTTTATCATAAATACAGTGATGTAGGTGAAGATTAAAAGTTGTGCTCAGATGAAGAACCAACTGAATGTGAAACACAATTCAGGAATGCATATTTTTGGTGCTCAACAAATAGGGAGCAAGTAATCTTGCCCTTCTCAGAAGCAAAAGGAAAAAATTTAATGCCCTCTTCTTTGACCAATCAGCCTTCAGTAAGTTTGTCCTCTTTGTTATAAAAGCTGGTAATTGGCTATCGTGACCAGGACAAAATAACACTGTACAGTGCCGGGAACTGGCAACTCCTGACTTTGATGGTGTCTAACGGTATTAACCATATTAATCAGATGCAGTTGATGGGTTGAAAGCAAAACTATCATATTTAGCCTTGAAATTTGCTCAGAATTAGCTGAATTTTGGCATGTGGACTCCATTTTTGTCAAAGAACATTGCCCTGTATTTTTTTTTGTCACTGTTGCATGCTTCGTTTTCGGGAAAAAATACTAATAAAACAAAATCGGGCAAAAACATGTTCACACAGACCGTCACATACGATAGTTAATTCGCTTTCAGCCCTTCAGTTGTGTAGATTATCTGCTGCTTGTGTGAATGTTATTTGTTTTATTTCTTTGATTCTAGCTGCTAGGTATTGTGATGTATGTCAAGCTATAAAACCTGACCGATGTCACCACTGCTCCATGTGTAAAAAGTAAGTTGAGCACTTCATTTTGCAATTTGAAGAATTTATTCATAAAACATAACAGGTTGTGTTTACAAGGAAATGTGACTGATTTCACTAGCTGTTGTCAAAAACTGAGCATCTCTATGTTACAGTATGATAGCACATTATTTCAGCAGTTTGTGTGTGATTGCTCCTTCATAAAGCTATGACAAATAATATTAAAATTATGGTAAAGTGAAAGTGCTTCCTTAACTGTTGTATACTTGTATTGTTTTCTGGTTGTTGATTTTTCTATAATTTTCACAGGTGTATTTTAAAAATGGATCATCACTGTCCATGGGTGAATAACTGTGTTGGATTCACAAACTACAAGTTCTTTCTTCTCTTTCTGTTCTACGCAATTCTTTACACAGTGTACATCACAGCAACAGTCACCAAATACTTTGTGGCATTTTGGAATGTGAGTGTCTTTGCATATTTTGTGATTGTAATGTCATTTGAAGTGTGGTTTGAGCTCATGAAAGGGATGGTTTCAAATGATGGTTTGGCGCATTTGGAAGCTATGATGTAGCCCACTCTATTCCATTGTTTAAATACAAATCAAATGCAATTACATACATGTAGAATTGTGCTTTTGTTTTGGAATAAACCATCAGGCTGAATAATACATTTGATATTCAATACTAAATTCAACATTTTCTACACATAAATCCAGCCTTTGTGTATAGCCATATGGTTATGTGTAGGCAATCAGTTTTGACATTAAACCTAAAAATCACTAATGGTGAACCCCCTTAAAAAATCACTCTCTTCGTTTTGATTACTCAAAACTAACATCTTTTCAGGCCTCGCTCCAGGCATCATTTCAATAATGCGTAGCCTGAACAGCATTACCTAATGTTTTTTAGTATAAATCTACAAACGTTCTATCACAAATGCCATTCTCTGATTGGCCAGGCTACTCTGTGATTGATAGTGAGTAGCAGTTGTCGACAAAATGGTGGCTGCTTCTTCACATTTTTGAAGTGTCAGCAAGGAGGAATCAGATAATTTACTTGTATAGTTTTGAACAACTAGTAGATTTATACTAAAACAATTAAATTATTCGCTCTCAATTTCTATGCGTGATAGCTGATTCGGGCTGTGCCCTCATCAGCTGTCACATGATAGAAATTACGAGCTCATAATCTCATTAATTTTATACGTCACACGGCCCCTTGATTTGGAAATTTAAATTATTAATTTTTTGTAAATTTTGTATGTCTATTACTGACACAGCTTGCGTTTGTCATGTAAGAGTGATCAAAGATAGAAATTAATTGTACATTTTTAGCTGTTCTTGTTAACATTATAATGTAATCAAGTTAAGCTTATGTTGTCACTTGTTTTCTTTTACAGAACACATTAGATGGTGATGGGAAATTGCACATCTTGTTTTTGTTTTTTGTGGCACTCATGTTTTGCATTAGTCTTTGGTCACTGTTTGGCTATCACTTATATCTCACTGGGAGTAATAAAACAACATTGGGTAAGTTGTAACAGCTTAGTTTATTATCTTCAAAATGTACAATTTATTTGGTATGATTTGACAATTATATTGGTTTGAATGTGAATTGCTACCATCCTATCAAAAAGCTAAAGAAATCCCAAGAAAACGTTGTCGGCAGCTGGCACTAAAGTTACAAAAAGCTTTCATTTGCATTGTTGGTAAACATCTCAGCTTCTTGTCTTTCACTGTAGCTTTTGTGAGGAATCGGAAATTAATTTAAAATAAAATAATAGTAGTAGCACTACAGTCACCATCAAGAACCAATGATGAAGGCACTAGCAAACGTATGGGGTACCGTTGTGGCATTCGGATGAGTGTATCTCTGCTCCGTGGCAGTGAACCATGTTTTCTTACTTTGACTGCTTTAAACACTGCAAATTTCACAAATTAGGATGGGAGATCAAGTTGAGGTCCTTCAAAAGGAAAATAACAAGTTGAAAAAGCAAATAGCTGACATTATGAATGATTTGAAATCTTTGAAACACGGAGATGCTGTGAAGCTGCGTGTGAAACAACATGGCGCCGCTGCTTTCCAAGGGCCTGTGGCGACAGCTATACCTTGCGAACCACCAAACGAGAATGATGTTTAATATCTTAGCGATGGCTATGATGAACTTTTGGTGGTGCGGAACCACATGGAGGAGAAGTTGGCGAGTATTGAGTCACGGCTCTAACTGGTGTCAGAAAAGGTCTCAAAACTTTCTAAGGCAATCTATGCTATTCAACTGTACAGTTACCAATATAATGTTAAGATTGTGGGAGTCCCTCAAGAGGATGCTACTGAAACCGCAGAGAAGACGGTCCAGCGTTGCATAGAGATATTTGCAGGCATAGGTGCTAATGTTGCAGATTTTGACATTGACACCGCCCCTCGTGTACCAGCAAGAAATGGCTGCTGAAGACAGTCATCAACCCAGAGCGCATATCAACCTATCATTTGTAAGTTTACGCGCCGAATAGCTCAAGATGGTGTCCTAGCAAAATGCAGGAATACAAGAAACCTTGCTCCAGAGATATTTGGTCTTCCTACTGGTACTGATTTGAAGATTTCAATCTACTGCCATCTAATTCCGAGGCTGCAAGAGTTGTTACACTCCGCTAAAACCTTTCAGGAAGAGCAAAGCTTCAAGTACTGCTGGGCCAAAGATGCAGCAGTCTTCCTACGTAAGACCGACCACTTGAACGAATTTTCAAGCTCAGTCGCTTAGAAGACCTCGAAGAACTTTGTTACAATGCTACAACTCCTATCACAACTGAAAGCCACAAATGAGCGATAAGTACTTTATTATAGTCATAAAGTTATCATTTATTCTAAGTTCTTATTACCTCCTTTCTCATCTTCAAGATGCATGCTACAGTGTACATGACTTGTTCTCATATTGTCTTGATTCTTGATGAAAATGTCGAAGAAAAATAAGAATGTAAATAAGTCTGAGATTTCTCTCTGTATATCTCTTTTTAAGCAATTACCCTATTTCAATTATACAGGTAGCCTTGTAGTACTCCATGGACAATTTAATAATAGTTTATTGGAAAATCACCAACCAACAAAATATGAACTTGAAAACTTACCTAGTCTTTACGATTTAAATGTATTTGATCTCAATGTTAACTTGGACGCAAATATTAGCCCTTACAAAAATTTATTTAAAAATCAAATACAAAGTAGATATTTTTCTCCACACAGTTTCCAACAGGCAAAATCGAAATGGCCAAAATCTGACTCTTGTTTTTCTGTAATTCACAATGTTGTAAGCCTGAACCATAATTTAGAAAAATTTCAAACACATATTTTAGAGGAGCTTGAATTTCATTTTGATATAATAGGTATTTCTGAAACCAAAATTACCAATTCAAATTTAGGCGCCTTTCAACTGTACATTCCTGGATATAACTTTGAGTTTGTTCCGAGACCTTTATCTTTTGGAGGTGTCGGCTTATTCATAGATGAAGCACACAATTACAGAGTTAATGAAAAAACAAGTAATGAATCTTTTCAAGCTTTGTGGATCGAAATATCATTTGTCAAAAAGAAAAACATTATTTGCGGGGCCATCTACAGGCAGCACAATAAACCAGAATGGTTTTTGTGATACCTCGAAGAGACTATCGACAAATAATAATTATTGTCAGCTTCAGGATCAAAGCAAATCTGCATTTTAGGTGATTACAACCTTGACACCCTAAAAATAGAGAGTTCAAGTTATAGTCATGATTTTTTAATGAGTCTTCAAAGTTGTTATCTCATTCCAACAATTGACAAACCAACTTGAGTAAGCTGAACCTCAGCAACACTAATTGAAAATATTTTTGTGAACAATCCTGAGCATGTTTGTGCTAGTGGAAATATAGTTTCAGATGTTAGCAACCACGTTTCGCAATTTAGTATTTTAAACTCTGGCACTGCAGAACGACCCAAAGTTAGAATTCAAAAAGTGCGTGATTTTTCCCATTTGTCTCGGGATTCCTTCATCTCGGATCTTTTGCAAGTGGACTGGCATGAGATCTCTACTAGAGGTGGTGACGATATCGATAGTGTTTTCTCCTCGTTTTATACTAAATTAAACGAGGTTTTGAATAAGCATGCGCCTATGAAAACATTATCTAAAAGGAAAGCAAAGTAGCTTTTGAAACCTTGGATTACAAGGGGAATCAGAACATCAATCAAAATTAAAAATAATCTTTATGAGTGGTGACCAAAGCAAGTATAAACATTATCGAAATGCAATATCCAAGTTAACTTGTTTAAGTAAAAAAAAAGTATTATTAATTATTTACTAAACCACAAAAAGAAAACGACTATAACAGTTCATAATCTAAAACAGCGAGGGAGTAACACCACCATCAATGATAAATTATTTATGATTTCAAATATTTTAAACAAACATTTTACGAGCGTCGGACCTAATCTAGCAAAAAGACTTCCAAACTCTGATAAACATTTTACTGATTTTCTTGATAAAAATAACTCACCAGCTTCGTTTATCTTCTTTCAACCTATAACACCAAACAAAATTAAGCTAGAGATACTCTCTATGCCCAACAACAAGTCTCACGGGTATTATTCCTGTCCAACGCACATACTGAAGTGTGCAAGTGATATTATTAAGGACATTTTAGCTGATATTTTTAACAAGTCTCTTGAACTCGGAACATACCCATCTAAATTAAAAATGGCAAAAGTTATACCAATCTTTAAAAGTGACGATGATACAGATCCTAATAATTATCGACCAATTTCATTATTATCAAGCTTCAATCGAATTTTTGAAAAATTAATGTACAAAAGGATGAAAATATTTATAGAAAAAGAGAACATCTTGTGCACATCACAGTATGGTTGCAGACAAGGACACTCAACAGAACATGCTATTCTGGACATTGTTAACGAAATACAGTCAAATATGGATAAAGGTCTTATCTCCTGTGGCATTTTCATAGACCTCCAAAAGGCTTTTGATACTGTTGATCATACTACCTTACTTCAAAAATTGGATTTTTATGGTTTTAGAGGAATAATAAATAATTGGTTTTCTTCTTATTACCCGGGCTGCGCGTGTCTCGCGTGGCGCCCGGGTCTAAGATTACCAACGGTTCTTCTTTTTTCGTCGAGTATCATCCACAAAGTGCACTTCCGGCGTTTCTGCGCAAGCGCTAACTTTTTAACAGAGTGATGCCTGTTGTCACGTATGGGAAAATGTCGATTCACCTTGTGTCTTTTGAAGTCTGAACAAACAATATGTTAAGAGAAGTGTCTATGCGAATGATTGCAAGTTCAACGGCGAGAAGAAAGCTTTTAACATGAGTAAACTTAACTCCAGATGGACTGCCGTGTTTCCTCGTGTCTGCTTCAGTAGACTGCGAGTAGTCTCTAATTTTGGCGATGGATTGTGGGGCGAGCGAAAGACACGTGCGCGCGCGAAGTTGCGAGGAGACGCGACGCGAGGGGAGCGCCAAAAATTAGAGACTACAGACAAAGGGAGTTTGACCTTTCACGGCCGAGTGATTCGGAAGTATAAATCTCATATCAACAGCAAGAATGATACTTGTTGTCACGTATCGGAAAACGTCGATTCACCTTGTGTCTTTGAAGTCTGAACAACTAATATGTTAAGAGAAGTGTCTATACGAATGTTTGCAAGTTCAACAGCGAGAAGAAAGCTTTTAACATGACCAAAATTTAACTCCAGATGGACTGCCGTGTTCCCTGTATCCGCTCCATTGAGATGTACATTTTGTTGAATAACTCAAGTACGGGATATCACACACCCCTGAGAGTTTGACAGGTAGTTAATTTACTATTTTAATTTCTGGACTTTAATTTTTGAATGATAAGCGATTAGTTTTTACAAATGTACTAGCGTCCCTTGAAACTGTCCAGAAACGTTCCTTTCTTGTGTTTCAAATGACCCTGGATTGACGTATTTGTAAACAGTTTCACTCTGCTACATGTAATTGATTTTCTACTCACATTTCACCGAGACTCCATTCACATTTATGCAAAAAAATCCTACATCGTTCGATAAGCGTTTCCTTTCTCAAACAATTATCCATCGAAGCGAAAACAAGTGTGCTTAGTTTTTTTTTGGAATCAATACACTATTTTTATCACTTTGCGTAATGATAAACCTCTGTGGCCTAAAGGTCACTGTTCCTGCCTGTGACGCAGCTAACCTGGGTTCGATGTCTGTTAGTGGTATATATCACGGGCTTTATTTTTTCTGTCTCTCTTTTTCTTGTTCTTTTAGAAATATTTTTTACTAGTGTTATAATTATTGTTCTCAATGGTTGAGCTGTATTTTAGAGGACTATATGTTGATAGGGGTCTAAAGAAATAGACTCCAACACAAGCTAAGCACAATGCGTCTGATGTAAGAAAGACAGACTTCCCTCTATTCTTTTGTTTAGCACTAAGTTAGGGATACAATACTGTGTTTTGCAAGCCCGGGTTTAGGCTAATTGTAGCCTCTTGTTTAGGACAAAGGACCCAAGTGACAGCTGTCGATTCTCTAACTTCTGATACATCAAATATCGTATGTGGAGTTCCCCAGAGTTCTGTATTAGGCCCTTTGTTGTTCCTTCTATATGTTAATGATATTTACTCCTCATCACAAAAATTTAAATTCTATCTTTTTGCTGACCATACAAACATACTCTTTTCCCATAAAAAATCTTAAATCTTTAGAGAAAATAATGAATGACAAACTTAGTACATGTAAGGTATGTAAATGGTTAATATCTAATAAATTAAGTCTTAATATCAAAAAATCAAATTTTATTATCTTTCGTCCCTATCAAAAGAAACTCGCCTTCATGCCTAAAATTAATATTTTTGATAACCAAACAAATAAGTCTGTTCCATTAGAATGCAAAGATTATGTTAAGTATTTAGGCGTTCTAATTGACTATCGACTTTCTTGGAACAATCAAATTGATGTAATTCTATTAAAAATCAGTAAGACAATTGGACTATTATCAAAACTGCGGCATTTTGTCCCTTCCCACACACTCATTTCTATATATCACTCTTTAGTTGCACCCTATCTTCACTATGGCTTGATTGCGTGGGGACAAGCTAGCAACTCCCAGTTAAACAAACTTCTTGTTCTTTAGAAGTGTGCCCTTAGGTTTATATACTTTGCTAACTTTCAAGATCATGCAATTCCGTTGTTTCTCAATGCAAAGATTTTACCACTGAACTTTCTTTACTATCAACTACTTTCGGAAACGATGCACGATATAAGTAATCATCTTTTACCCCAAAACATTCAAGACTTGTTTCTTCCCACTTCTCGTGTTCATTCATACAATACTAGATCCTCAATGTCCCGTAATTTTTATATAAAAAAAATCAAATCTAGAGATTCAAAAATATGCGTTCTCGAGAATTGGTGCAAAATTGTGGAATGTGATACCAACTAATATTCGTAATTTGCCTAAAGATAAATTTAAAAAGAGAATTTGCACATTCTTATCTGAAATTTTACAGTCTGAAGACTCGTATCACAGTCTAGACGAAATCATATACAAGGTAAACAAATACAGTTGTTATCTATAACGTACTGTTTCAATGCCTGTGGATGGTAACGCAATATTGCCACAAGATGGTACCGCATCCCTTAGTTTTTTGCTTTAATCAGCTCTTCATTCAGATTTTTTTTTTATTCTCTCTTTTTTTTGCATTTCTCAACGTTGTTCTCGTTTTAATTTCAACTTTATTTTCTTATCAACATATTCCTTTAAGCAGTCTTTCATCTTTCCTTATCTCCTGGCCCGCCTAGATTAGCTATACTACTTGCGGGTCAGGTAATTCTGTATTTAACTAATAGCAAATCAATAAAAATCAACTGAATCAACTACTAGGCATACTGAACAGAAAGAGGGATGTTTTTGTATGACAAGGGAAATGTGCAAAGATGATGATTGTGGTGATGGTGATTGTGATGAAACGTTTTCCCATCTGCCTTAAATGTCTAATGATAATTATAATGATAATGGTATGTGCAGTAGGGTACTATTACTTCAAAACACTCAAGGTAGCCAAGAATTCATAAGTTTATTTAATAATCCAAGCAAAACAAGATAAGATTAATTTGATATATACATGTACACTGAGTTTCAAGACAGCCAATGTGTTTGAGAACAGAGAAGTCTATCATTTTTCAAGATAGTCTCTTAAAAAATTCTCTTTTGACTGTAATGTTGAATTTGTTCTTAGACTAATGTTTTTCACTTTCAGAGTCATTCAGAGTTCCTCATTTTTATTATGGTCCCAATAAAGATGGTTTTAGTCTGGGATCTATTACAAAGAATGCTGAACAAGTATTGGGGCTAAATAGGTGGTACTGGCTTCTACCTGTCTTCACCAGGTAAGGTTGACAGCATCATATCTTCTTGTTGCAGTTGTCTGAATGATAGCCAAGGAAATACACTGAAACAAGAAAATAATTGAAGGGTGTTTTGCAAAAGGGGCATATATCGCTTTTTTGCCTTAAAATCCAAATCTCTCTAAACTCACTCTACTTTGGCATACAGACTGGTTATGATGTCAGAAATGAAGTTCTGCACTTATTTTGGGGTTTTAAGGCCTGGATTCAGCAAATTAGCATATGACTTTTGCCTACAACTGGACCAACTCAAACAAAAGAAATCAATCATGTATCAGATCCTTTTGTTTCTGTTTCTTGAGTTTTGGGGAAAAGTCATAAGCTAATCCTTAGGATCCTAGCTTTTTAATTGCAAAATAAGTGCAGAACTTCATTTCTGACATCATAACCTGTCTGTATGCCAAAGTAGAGTGAGTTTAGAGAGATTTGGATTTTAAGGAAAAAAAGTGATATACACCCCTTTTGCGGAACACCCTTCAATTATACAGTTAATTGTGCATGTCTTTGATAAAAAAAAGGTTGAAAATCAGATTTGCTTCAAAATTTTAAAGTGTGCCTAATGCCAAATTATTTTATTTTTTGCTAATATGATACTTTGTACCTATTCCAAAAACATTTACTAAGACTTTATTTCCAGTTTTGGCCTTTTTTATGGTGCAAAGATTTTATTTAAACATAAGCAATCAAATGTTAATGTTAATAGCCAACATTTCGGCGTCTTCGTGCCACCATTCACAAGGCAAAGTGAATAAAAAAATGGGAAGAGACTGTATGAAAATCAAATCTTTGCATTTTTTATTCACTTTGCCTTGAGAATGGCACAATGACGCCAAAACGCCGGCTATTAACCTTAATGTTTGCTTTCTTACGTTTTAAAACATCATTATTGATAAAGATTTATTTCAGCAAAGAAATATTTTGGGTTTAGGTTCACTTTAAAGGTTAATTTAGATGTCACACCTTTTTCTTACAACTGTCTTATCCAACTTCCGTGGAAGACCTGTGCAGGCAAAACTTACAGTACCGCTCAAAAGTAAGTTACCAGTCGCGTCGCGTTTCCTGCGCTACGCGATTCGCGTCGCGCGCTACGCGAATCGCGTCGCGCGCTACGCGATTCGCGTCGCGCGAGAGTCACTAAAGCGGAAATTTTTGGCATAAATTTTGGGTGATTCAATTAAATTCGCGTAACACTTTCCAAATACAGCTATTGTTCTGTCGAATTTGAGTCGTTCATACGTGTAGTTCACTTCTGTACAAATAAATATAGCATCATTGAGGTCATTACAAATCGAAAACTTGTAAACAAACCGACGAATGATCAATTGCGAATGATAAGCATAATTCGTTACTCCCGTTGAATTTAGTTGAATTTTTATCGGTTCTGTCGTCGATACGTTTAAATGGTCGTGTTTTCTAAATTCGTTGAGGACATAATCAAGAGCTAGTTCGGCACAAGCAAATGACTAATGACCGGCCGGGTTACTGCATATGCATTTTGCTTTTCGGATCGCAAATTTGCATAAAACCGCAAAACTACTGTCTGTGTAATTTGAAACCTTTCCACTCAATATGACCGAAAAATTCATGAGAAGCCAAGGAATAGAACCCGAAACCGAACGGAGTTTATTTTATTTCCTTCTTTGTGCACGAACAATTTTATCATGTAGAAATCTGAAGTTCATTCTGCCAACGGTGAAGACGCATAAGTTTGGGTAGTTGTATGTGAAATGTTTTGTTTATTCGACACGCCGGCGCTCAGTCGTATATTTTCTTTTTCGAAAGACCGGAACACATTTTCCTGGCCATATCTTTGTAAACTTGTGCAGATTTTAATCCAGTAGAGTTTGTCCGTGGAAAAAAGATTTGCCGAAGAGTAAGTAGTTCGGACGCCTTGCACGTGCTCCGCTTAATTACGCTGGTCTTCTTATCTACGGCTCGATCTGTTTTTAATTTGCCGCTTGAAACTCCGTGCCAACTCGCCAACATTTTCAATTTTTTTAATGGCTAGTTGTCAAGAATCAGATGAATAGAAAACTAACAAAATTCAAATTCAAATCAAGCATCAGTCATGGCTCATGGACGAGCCGAAAAATTGGCGGTTTGATGTACAGTGTAGGAAGAAGCTCGTGTTCAATGAAGCGAATTGAATGCGGCGCGACGACGGTAGAATTCCTCGGAATGTCTCCACTTCAAAAGACTGAAAAGCATGTTCATGTGCATCATATTGTGTATGCAGGTTTTTTAAAGTTATTAATATGTCGACCTCAGTCTATCAAAGTTTCGAGGAGAAAACAGTTTGACACGGAATTTGGAAGCAAAGCACACGCTGCCCTTCTCCGGCGATGATTGATCAATTACGCATATTCATTTCTTCTTAGCGGGCTTTTGCGAACACTGGAAATTGACTATTGAAAACGACTATTGTTGCTTTACAATGGGCATATTAAATGGTGAGAGAACTTCAGGTCAATATACTTACAGTTTCCAGAACATCGCGCGCTACGCGAATCGCGTAGCGCGCGACGCGATTCGCGTAGCGCGCGACGAGAATCGCGTAGCGCGCGACGCGATTCGCGTCGCGCGCGAGGGTGGTAACTTACTTTTGAGCGGTACTGTACATCATAGTTGTAGCATTGTAGAGGCCTACAATAATTTTATTGAGTAGTTATAAAAACTGCATGTTTCATTTTACGTGTTGTGCATGACAATTCGTAGGCTTAATGGACACAAATATTGGTATTCTAGTTTGTAATTTTAGTAAATGTTTATGGTTATTGTATTGTCATGTGCATTTGAGCAAGTGTAGGCTTGGAATTTGTGCTATAGAAAATATTGCTTATTATTATTTTATTATCAGAGGCTTGTCTTCAGGTTGCATACAACAAATTTGTACTATGTAAATAAGCCTAAAAGATCCTCTTTTTGAATATTGATTTTAGCCTTTTGGCACCTTACAGCCTTAAGGTTTATCTCAGACTTTTTATTACACTTGACAGTGTTGGAGATGGAGTTCACTTTCCACTACTAAACCAACCGGAGGAAGATTCTTTATTAAATGAACAGCAAAGATGGATGGAAGAGGGAGAGCTGGAAGCACAGGAAGACCAAGCAGACGACAACAAACAGGACTCACCTACTAACAGTATGGAGACATCATCAGCAGAATTGGTGAATGAAAATGAGGTTGAAACCCAGATACCAGGCAGGAATAAACCTGACATTCTTGCTGTACAAGAGGAGGATGACATTCAAGATGGAACAGCATTGTAATGTAGTGTGTGCAGTACTGTTTTAAGTAGTGGCCTGTACTGTGGTTTGGTTTGTTGTACTGCTTGGACAACGAAGTCAATCTCACATTAATTAGCTTTTCCTCAAAGCTAATTAGGTGAAGGACTACACTTGTTGTAAACAAATAACTGCATGCTTCTCAGTGTGTTTATGGTTGATCCTTCATTCTCCTGTCTAGTGTTTCCTGGAGGTGAAAGAGACAGCCAGCCAAAGTGCAATAGAACTTGCACTCTGGCAACACGAAATATCCATCACTAATTCTCAGTTGCAGGGTTGAAAATGGAAATTCGTTTTGCATGTACATGTAGTTGCAAACTCGAAATCATGATTTGTGTTATATTTGGGATGTACATTTGTACCATTGCCATCCTTTTGCAATGCGTACACCATTAGCTGAAAAATAATTGTCCTGGTTCCATGTTCAAGCCTTTGAAAGGGCTACAAGGCAAGTGAGTGAAGGTGGCTTATAACAGTTTCCACTACTTTCCAATTACTTAATATACTTTGCTCAGTACTACCACCCTTTACCAGTTGTTCCAAAACAGTGGTTATAAAAATGCCCATTCATTGGTGAACAAGCAGTCCCTTCCAATTACCTTTTCTTTTCACAAAGGTGTTACGGTAACGTGCTGTATACAGTGTATTAACAATGGGGGTCACTGAGCTTGTGTTTTAGTTACAATCCCTCGTACGGTAAACTTATGTGTGCGGATAAAAGGTACTGTTGTGGCTATGGTAACTTATTATGTCGTGAAAACAACCATGATGTGTCCACCAGTGATTGGGCACTCGTTAAATGTACATGTACTGCCATTATTCAGCTGATGAGGAGTGGTAGTATTCATCCATCAAAGAGTGAAAATTAATGCTGTAACTGCTGGAAACTGGTGTGAACCACCTTACACCTGTAAGTTACGGCTCACACATTTTACTGAATGTGAAAATGTTGCATTGCCATTGTTCTTTTGGTAACTAAGGACATACATTGCAGCATCAAATAAAAGACCAAAAGGACAGTCATGAGAAATTGAAATTCATTGTAATCATTTTTTTGCATTTACAGTAAGTGCAGGTTTGCCGGGTAGCCCCGTAAATTTTTGCTTTGTGCTGGTGCTCTGGGGATGCATTATAGTTGCTCGTTAATTTTGGTTGACAATTTAATGGGAAATATTGATTTGTATATGTTAGATTGTAGGTTTATAGAACATCAGTGAAAATTGATGGCAGTCGTGCATATGACATTGAAACGAGCTACAACTAAGATTGTTATAATTTATACCTAGACTTTCACGTAACAAAATGAGCACTGTGATTGGTTGATTCTTGGTCATGCATGTGCTCCTGATCAAATTCAAATTCACCAGGATACAATTCCGCAGTTGTTGTGCGTGCTGATACAACACCACATGGTCAGTGCATGACTAAAAAGTGTCGTGATCTTCAGCACGTGCTCAAGTCAGCTTGAAACATTATTCATTCAACAGCCTTGTGAATAAAGAAGTAGTGTTCTTGTAATAATATAGTGCTGTCTTTGTTGTTTGTTTGTTTTGCTGTGATTATTGAAGTGAAAGTCTAGGTGTATAGCAAAGCATGCACATAATGTATGGTCCCTTGGGTCCTGTCGTTTCCCAATATGAACATCAGGACTCTTGGGAAAACAAAACTGTTTTGTTCGGACCATACATTAAGTGTCTAATGTTTAAAGCATCACACACAAGCAAGTTTTCCTTGGCAAGTTTTGACTTGACAAACTTTATTTGCTGTTGTGTAAAGAAAAACTTGTCAAGTTTTTTTTGACAAGTGCACTTGTTCAAAAGATAGCATGCTAGTTTTTGAACAAGTGCACTTGTCAAGGAAAAACTTGACACATTGCAGAACTTGATTGTCTGTATGGGTCAACAAAGAATACTTGTCAACGAAAACTTGTTCACTCGTTCACACCAGCAAATAAAACTTGTAAATGCAACTTGTCACTTGTAAACATGAGCAATTAAAATTGTCAATGACACTTGTCAAGGAAAACTTGCTTGTGTGTAACCAGCTTAACTCATCTGAACCAAACACACTGTTATATTTTAGTTATTTGCATAAAGTTGCTCCAGAAAAGTATTATTAATAGTACAGTACCCCTTAGATATTTAGGTTTATCACATAGAATTCTAGGAAAGATTAAAAACACCGTTTACCACTGACAAATATCTACATTGGTTCCAGAAATTTAAGTTTGAAAAATGTGTAAAATATGCAAATAAGAGGACTGATGACATCATAGACTCAACCTGATATAACATCAAGTATAGAACTAGAGCTATCTCGGTCAATTTGCAGCAGAGATCATTGAAACATGGTAGGCTAATAGTTTTACAGGAAACACACCTACAGCTATAAAAAAAACTTGGTCCCATGGTAACTCACTCTTTTCCAGTCCCCTCTAACCTGATTTCAATATTTTCAGTGATGATCTTCAGCTCAGAAAAGGCCATGAACTTGACCTAACATATTTATATGCTTCCTGGATCATGCAGATGAGGTACCATTGGCAAATATCAAAATAGAATGCCAAAGGTGGCCATGGTAACAATACTGGTAAGCTCATATTGTGAAGCACATCTAGTAGAATCTCGCTGCAAAGAATCAAGCATTTCTGATACAAATTGGCTGAGATATCTTTTCATCTTATTTGATCAAAATTTGGTTGAGTTTATGCCATCATCACTTGGCTAATTTGCATATTGTAAAAACTTGAATATCTCTGGAACAAAAAGACATCTCAAAATAGTATCAAAATAGTAAACAGCATTCTTCTCGTACATACATGTTTGTAAATTATTTTAAAATGGCTTTGATAGGAAAGAAGTGAATTTTGTCATGGTAGCACTTTAAGGCATACCACCTTATAATTAGATTTTAGTTTTGTGGTACATTTAAGAGCTGTCTTTAAATTTTGTAATAGGTTAGTTCTGAAGAACAGTGCATAACAAACGTAAGATATTGTGAAAAAATAACCAAATTATGGCTAAATATGTTTTCTAGGTTTGGCCACTTTTGACCAAGAATTTTAAAATTGCTTTATTTCTAGAATTTTTTTTTTGTAAATTAGATATTACGTATAATTTCGTGAATTTATAATAATTATTGCAGTTTATTCTTTGAGATAGCTCTCTGTAATTGGCTACTTGATGTGTTAGAGCGCTTTTCAATTGAGTGTCATAAAACCAAAACCAAAGCAATTACTCCGACCAATCACAGCAGAAGAAAGCAGTGCAATGAGCCAATCAGAATACGAAACAATTACATGTAGCCGGCGCAAAGAGCGGGAAAATACGCGCTTGCAAGTCATGATTGGTTTTGGTTTTGCTTCTCATTGGTTGAGAAAGTGGCGCGAGTTTCCCTGGCCAATCACAGAGCAAAGCAATGCAAAACCAAAGCAAAACCATAATTACTTTCGACACTCAATTGAAAACCGCTCTATCAATGGTGAACTAATTGGAACCTGTTTTGTTTTTGACACGTACTCCAGAGATCAATATAACAATTTTTCAGACAGCTGTTTTTGTGGTTTACCTTTAACCTGAAATTCAGCGATCTCTTCAACTAGTTAATCGATGGTGATGTTTACTTTTGTGTAGAAGAGAAGTTCAGAAACTGGGTGATGATTTAAATGATGTATTGAAATAATGGCTGTAGTGCACTTGAAGTGTAAATACCTGTAATAACATTTAGCCTAACATTTATTGGGTCAGTTTTCTTTCATCCTCTTATTTCCATGACGAGGACTGTATCAAACCACAGCCTCACTCATTTGTTTGCAGTATTGCTCACAGCTCATAAATTATTCATATCAACACATTTTTCACATCCATGTCAGAGAGTTTTGTCACTAATAAAACAGTAATATTTTGGTTTTTACTTCCTTTGTTTTCTTTCTTTGTTTCTTTCTTGTTCTGTTTTTCCTTTGGGAACTCTTTCAGAGCAAATTATTCATATTCCGCGAGAGAGAAACATTTGAGAGTCGGGGAAAGGCCCGTCTGTCCTCGTAGGCTTTCCCGTTGCCAGAAGCCATCCGAATTATCTTGAGAAAGGAGTTATGGTAATGGGTAATTGGGGGGGGGGGGGAGGTCCGAACCCTTACCCTTTTATATACCATTTTTGACAGAAAAGCTACCCCTTTCGTATACCTTCCATTGACAAGTGGTACCCCTTTCGTATACCTAAAACAGGAAGTCTTCTTGTCACTTTCATGCAGCGTTCAATAAATTAAAGCAATACAGTCATAAGGTATGTGTGTTCGAAATATTTTAATGAAAGGCCCTTTTAAATACCTAAATGACAAATTTCCCTACCCTTTCATATACTTCGACTCGTAAAATCCCTACCCTTTCATATGCCTGGTGCTTGAAAAAGGTACCCCTTTGGGGCGGAGACTCCCCGTATAGGCCATTATAGGGAGTACCCCCATCTCCGGGACTTGGAGCTTCAGTTAAATCAAGCTAATCAGGCGCTAACTTTTAGTAGCATACCATAATATATATATTTAGCCAAGCCTAAAAGCGGAGCTCCAAAAGCATTCTTTTTCTACTGGCATTTACATATAGTCTACTTGTCATATCACCCATCTGACCTCACTCAAGCTACAGACCCAATGCTGTAAAAAAATAGTATGGAAAGGTGATCTGAGCCAGTGGCACAGTGGATTTGGACCCTCCAGTCCAGATCTGCTTGTGGATCAGATTTGGACCCCCTAGTCCAGAACTGCTAGCAGATATGAACCCCCTTTTACGGATTTGGACCCCCACCCCCACCCCCCTAAAAACAAGCATTCTATTGAGTAAGGTAATAGCGGAGCTCCGACGGCCCGTCAACTGTCAACTGCTTTTCTCATGGTAAAAATGGCTAGCGGTATTGCTCGTGGGCGCGTACGCACGACGACGACGACGACGACGACGACGACGACGACGACGACGACGACGGAGTCGCCCAATAATTAATAATATCCTAATAATAATCATAATAATCCAACATGGCGGCCATACTCCACCTGGCCCAGCTGACCAGCTACTTTACAGCGTACATCTTTGATACTGGACATCCATCTTATAGCCAATTGACACCTGTCAAAACAAGGTATCCGCTGACCAGTGTAACGTGACCATATCGCGGGCTCAAGTTAAGACCTCATCGAGGTCAGCTGTTTTTTTGAAGTTGACCGCTGACCAGGTACTTGCTTTCGACTGGATCGCAGGCTCAAGCCAAGTGTGGGACACCCAACCCAAATCGAGGCCGTTAAAATTTTTCGCGCGCTTTCTGCGGCTGGTAATTTCACATTCAGTTGGTTTCTTTATTTTGAGCAAAACAACTTCATCTTCTTCGATCGAAGTTTGTCTTTCGCGTAAAAAGCATAAAGATCAAGACCTTATCAAAAGATACTCCGGAAGGTGAATTTTCAAGTGATGAAAGGAAGGACGGAAGATTTTTCTCAGGAAAAGCTTCAAAGATTGTGCGGTTGAAAACAGTATAATTCAACGCTTCAAGGGCTTTCACTTCACCGCGGCATCTTGCATCTCACCAAGAAAAGTCACTTAACAGTTCACCGGTATTAATGGGAGGAATGAGTAGCTCAAACTCTCTGGAAGAAGCTCTTTCTTTGGACAAACCGTTGGCTATTTTTGCGGATGCTTGTTTTTACTTTACTGAAGCTTACGTATTTTCAAGTGGTAGAAACCACTACAACACAGGACAGTGAGGTAAATTAAATAAATAGAAGCTTAACATTTGGTTTAATCGTTGTTACTTTTGTTCAGTAATGAAACTTGTATTTTTCTCTCGAATGGACATAAATAACAATTATCTGTACTCGTTTTGGACGCAAAGGAGTAGTTGAATTGTTTGTTTGTTTTGTTACGTTGTTTTCTTTGCAAGCGAACGAGTGTTTTTACTCGGCTTGGCTGACTGTTTTTCGACCTTGGTTCCTCAATAGCGTTAAGAAACTTTTGTCCTTATCTTATTAACACGTAATCGCAATGAGTCCTCGTAAAATTAAGGATTAAAGGCGGAAACTCAAGCTCGAGTAAAAATAAAAAATCCGATCAAATGCATGTGCATGTGCACTTCTCAAAATCTGACAAAATGCTGCCAAAACAGTCAAAACCCAGCGCGCTTCACTCGTCATTTGAGAAAAGTCTTTAAGAGATCTTCGTCGAAAGCAGCCTGTAAACAACAATTAAGTTTCGGCGTCTTTAAACATGTCGGCTTAATTTGTTTGAACCGGTAAGAATCAGCGTTTGGATGTTAAAAACAGCGAAATGGGTTGACTGGCTGGCTGGTTTTGATAAATTCCTGTTGACTGCTGTAAACGAAGAGTTTGTACCCTTTATTTTCTTTTCTAGAGGTATTTATGTCAAAATTAATACCGATTTTCCTAGCTTTATCAGTACAAGCTATTTTAATTACTTGCTAGTCTTATTTAATTTCTCCACTAACTCCTTCTTCGAGCAAACACTCGCCGGCATCGTACTTTGTTCGCTTGTAGTGTTTTTGTTTTGTTTTGTTTTGTTTTTTTTTTATCCGCTTTGAATCCCTTTACGCTTTCATCTGAAAGTAGTTAGGACTCAAGAATGTCTGTCTTTTTTTTTTTTTTTTTTTGCAAACGTTTACTATCGAAAACTCTTCGTTTTCCCTGCTGCTGCTCAATTGTTTTGGACACAAATTAAACTGGCCCAAATAAACCCTTGCGAAGTTGCTCGGTGAGAGTGTGCCGCTCCGATTCTAGGCTTGGCGTGGCTAAATATATATATGGCCTTCAGCTTTTCTTTTTTTAATCGCTACATAGCAGACTGGAATGGTGTTCCATCGAACATCATACATGCACCTTCTTTAAGCAGTTTTAAGTCCTATCTATTACATTATTAGTGTCAATTTAAGGGCCTGTTCGCACTACGCGAAATTTTGTTTGATTTGCCAAAACATCTGTCAACGCGAAGCCATTTCTAGTGCGAACGATTTTTTGCACTCACCAAAATTTTTGCAAGCGCAACGAAACTTCAAAGATTCCGTCGACTAGCTTAGGAGGCTGTAAAAATTTTGCCAGGCGAGAAAATCCTTTGTTCGTTGACATCCATCCGTCATTGGGTCATCAAATTGATGACGGACTCCTTCAGTGTAGTTTTTGCGGTTGCCTTGCATTAGAGCTATCTGTCACTAAAAAAGATTTCGCATCTTCATGTGCGAACAGGATTACGAAAACAAAAAATTGGTGATTACAAAATTTTCATTTTTTTTGCAGACGCCAAACTCAAATTTTTGTCTTAGTGCGAACAGGGCCTAAATCAGATGTAGCTTGTGAGTGACAAGTATGTAATTTAATTAGGTTTGCTTTGGATTACTTCATACTTTTTAGTCTCAATCTCAAATCAGGGGTGACTTGTAAGAGACAAGTATTTGATTTAATTTGATTAGGTTAGCTTTAGTCCACGTTTAAATTTCACCTCTTAGTTTTTAGAATGTGTGATATTAGATAACATTCTTTGTATGGGAATTTAGTTTCTCCCAATTATTCTCCAGTCATGCACTTTTTTGTTTTGTATCAGCTTCGTTGTATTCGCATGACAAAGTATTATTAAACTTAAAACTTAAAATTAAACTTAAAGTAAGCTCTTTCTCATCAATGTACACATCCTTTGGACTTCCTTCTCCTGCATACAGTCTTTCAATTAATTTTATTAGTAGCTGGTCACACCAATATAGTGGGATGTTTGGATGACATTTGGCATTAATGTTTAATGGAATCTCTGATGTTTGATGAAGTATGTTAAGATCAAGTTAAGACGGCTAACACAGATTTCCAGCACTTTTGCTTTGATGAATCACCTTGATAGTGGTATCAACCAAATGCCCAATATTTTATTATCAAATTGTTTGGTCTTGCACTTAACTGGCCAGAAGAGCAGCTGGATTTCTTTTTGAAAACACTGTAGGTGCATTGAGTGATGAGCTTAATGTTAGCAAGCATTTTTTTTTTGTGATAGTAAGGTCAAGAAGTAATTGCTCAAAAGAAATATCTTGGTCTTAATTCATGGCATCTAAATATTTTTATTGATTTCCATGTATCTTTCTTTCATAATTTTTGTGAGGCATACATATATCCAGAGGATACACAATTTCTGATTTCTGACTGTCTCATGGGAGGCTGTGGATAATTGCAATTGCATTCATTATGAACTGATGATCTGAATCACTATATATCTGATGTGATACTGATTCCAAGGAGCAATTACCAGGCTTCTCCACCAATTTCTAGTGGCTCTAAACCATACCTAAGTAGCTAAGTATGTAACTAAGTTGCCTACAGTTGAACAGGGAAACAGACCTGTCCTTAGGTATTGCTCTAAGATGTTAAGAAATGTTTTGTTTTAAAAATTTATAGATGAAAACTAGCGTTGCAGGTTCTTTTTTACACAAGGTATTAAAGATTGTTTTTAAATATTTTTATTTTGCTTTTTTAACATCTCCAAACTCAGTTTGGAAAGGAATTTTTATTACCTTACTGAATAGAACGCTTGTTTTTAGGAGGGGTGGGGGTACAAATCCGTAAAAGGGGATTCATATCTGCTAGCAGTTCTGGACTAGTGGGTCCAAATCTGATCCACAAGCAGATCTGGACTGGAGGGTGCAAATCCACGTGGGGTCCAAATCCATTGTGCCACTGGCTCAGATCACCTTTCCATACTATTTTTTACAGCATTGGGTCTGTAGCTTGAGTGAGGTCAGATGGGTGATATGACATTAGCAGACTATATGTAAATGCCAGTAGAAAAAGAATGCTTTTGGAGCTCCGCTTTTAGGCTTGGCTAAATATATATATTAAAAATTCCTTTGCAAATTGAGTTTGGAGATGTTAAAAAGCAAAATAAAAATATTGAGGTAGGTTTTTTAAAAATAATCTTTTACTTCGTGTAAAAAAGAACCTGCAACACTAGTTTGCATCTATAAATTTTTAAAACAAAACATTTCTTAACATCTTAGAGCAATACCTAAGGACAGGTCTGTTTCCCCGGCGTTCAACTGTAGGCTACTTAGTTATGGTTTAGAGCCACTAGTAATTGGTGGAGAACCCTGGTAAATGCTATTTTGAACCAGTATCCGATATCAGATATATAGTGATTCAGATCATCACTTCATAATGAATGCAATTTGAGTTATCCAAAGCCTCCCATGAGACAGTTGGAAATCAGAAATTGTGTATCCTCAGGATATATGTATGCCTCAAAAAAAATTATGGAAGAAAGATACATGGAAATCAATAAAAATATTTAGATGATATGCATTAAGACCAAGATATTTCTTTTGATCAGTTACTTCTTGACCTTACTATCGCAAAAAACTTCTTGCTGACATTAAGCTCATCAATCAATGCACCTACAGTGTTTTCAAAAAGAAATCCAGCTGCTCTTCTGGCCAGCCAAGTGCAAGACTAAGCAACTTAATAATAAAATATTGGGCATTTGGTTGATATCACTATCAAGGTAATTAACAATGTAGTATGAGGATTTAAGGTAATGATTCACCAAAGCAAAAGTGCTGGAAATCCGTGTTAGCCATCTTAACTTGATTTTCTATTTTGCAAGAAAGGTAAGGACTAGTCTCACATTTCTCCATGTACATTTGAAATTACACAACATACTTCATCAAACATCACATTAGTGCCATTAAACATTAGTGTGAAATGTCATCCAAACATACCACAAGATTGGTGTGACCAGGTATGAATAAAATTAATTGACAGACTGCATGCAGGAGAAGAAAGTCCAAAGGATGTGTACATTGATGAGAAAGAGCTTACTTTAAGTTTAATTTTAAGTTTTAAGTTTAATAATTCCTTTTCATGCGAATACATCTAAGTTGATACAAAAAAAAAGTGCATGACTGCAAAATAATTGGGAGAAGGTAAATTCCCATACAAAGAATATTATCTAATACAGTAATAGCCCACGTATAAAAACCTGGGTTTTGAGAACCTATTACGGCTAAAATTTTAAGTTAGGTTCTTATCAGTGGGGTTGCTGTAAAAGTCTAAAGGATAGAAACTGGTGAATGAGTTTCTTTGTTATGTTTTGTTAAGGATGTATACTGTACCTGCACTGAACTGCCTATAGGCAGGTACAAATAAATGATTTATACTGTATTATGAGATGATATTTATAATACTATATAGTATATTCAGATAAAATTCATATGAAAATATAAGAACCTATTTTAAGAACCTTGGTAGCCTAAATTTGCTTTAAGTACCATTTATATAAGAACCTATTTAGGCTAAATTGAAAAATTCAGGTTCTTATATGTGGGCTATTACTGTATTACACATTCTAAAAACTAAGAGGTGAAATTGAAACGACTGGCCCAAAGCTAACCTAATCAAATTAAATTTAGTTAAATGTCATTTAACAAAGTTAACCGCCACGAGCTTAGCGGGCACCTCTGGCCAGCGGTAATCTGTTCAAGTGCAGGCTCACATGGTTCGTTGCAGCTACGTTTTTTTCCTTCAGCTCGTGTTCTTGTGATTTTCTAGCGGTCTTCTACAAGCGTGCAGCGTTTATCTTTTGGCACTTCTTAGCGGTTTCTTCGCCTTCTCACAGCAGCTCCAAGCGGTGTTTCTCAGCGTTTCAAGCGGTGCTTTTTCAGTGTCCTACAGGCTGTTTTTGAATCCACGGACAAGATGCGTACGACGAACAACAGTTTGTCTACGATGTCTTCGCCGGTTTCTTCGCCTCCTCCCTTTCACAGCAGCTCTACGACTTCTAGTCAGACCGTCCCTTCGGCTTCGCCATCGCTCCAAACTGCCCCTTTGCTGGACAACAACGCTCTTTCTCAGGCGATCTCAAGGACTTTTGCGGACTCGTTACCTGCCCTGTTGTCGTGCCTTCGAGAGCACGTGGGGGAAAGTACTGGCTCGTCTTCGGGGTCTGTCGCTTCATCCACCTCTACACCGCTGCCGCTCTCCTTGCCTCCCTCCGATCCCAGCCAGTCTTCCTTGTCGTCAGGTACTCTTGTCGTTCCATCGTTTATTTCAACTTACAGCACTTTAAGTTCTCCTTCAGTCGTTTCCTCTCTCCTTCCCGCTACATCTAACACGAACCCGCCATTAGCGGTCGGGGGCTCTTTAAGCGGGACCTCAGCGAGTTCCTCCTCGCCTCCTACACTTGACAAAGCGTTTGTGTTAGGTCCAGGCTACACTCCAGTCCCTTACAAGCTGGTGGCCAAAATAACAGGAGGGCAGTTTATCGAGTTGGCCGACTTATTACCAGACAACATACGGGCCCAAGATGCAGAACCCCAAGCCTTTCTGGACGGGAAGCTAGTAGTGTCGGGAACCAAGAAGCGGGTCACCGAAATAACTGACATTGTTACCTGGATAGAAGCCTTTTCAATTTTTTGTTTGGTGCTCTGCAGTTCTTTTCCTCTTGTTGAAAAGATCTCACTCAGTACAAGCTGCTAATCATCCAGACTGCAAGGCGTTTCCACGACAAGTCTTGGTTAAACTATGATGTCGCATTTAGGAAAGAAGCAGCTGCCACCGGATCCACTGATTGGTCTTGCATGAATGCAGATCTCTACAATTTCCATACCAGATGCCCCCTCCCCTCGTCCCCTATATCAGGCTCGGCAACACCTCCACCCTCTTCGTCCACTGAGCCACTCGTATCGTCAGGCAACCCCAACTCTAGCCAACACTGCCACTCGTGGAATGATGGGCGTTGTCGCTGGCCATTTGGGCGGTGCAGATTTCGTCACTCGTGCGAACAGTGCAATGGAGACCATCCCCGCTACCGTTGCCCCAACCGTCTGTTACACAGAGCTCGCTCTCGCTCCTGCTCCCCTGCACAGTCAAAGGGGGATCGCCACTACCGCTAACTCTACGAGCGTAGTCACCTCCTCTGTACATAGTTTGTTTTCTCCTGTTGGTTCGGTTAATGTTCATCCGTTACAGTTGCGTTTTCCTCCAGTTCCAGTTTCTCGGCGGAAAGGTCAGTCTCAGCAATGTCCCCATCAACTTATTTCATCATCGTCTCTTGGTATCACTTCCACTCCCCCTACAGCTTGTCCCTTGAGGCCGGTCTCCCTGCTCACCCCCATTCTTGTGGACGTACTCCAATACGAACTTCGTGGCTACCCAAACCCAGACAAAGTCGCCTTCGTCCTCCAGGGTCTACGTCAGGGCTTTCACCACGGCCTCAATTACCATATTTCCCTAAAGTCAGCATCAGGAAACATGGCTTCAGCTCTTTCTAATCCCCAGGTCATCGACAACTACCTGCATTCTGAAGTACAACTGGGCAGGGTGGCGGGCCCCTTTCTTCAGCCTCCTCTTCGCAATCTCCACGTGAGTCGTTTCGGCGTCATTCCCAAACGCAACCAGCCGGGAAAATGGCGCCTTATTCTGGACTTATCAAGCCCAGCTGGTCATAGCGTCAATGACGGTATTGCCAGTGAGGATTACTCTTTACAGTACATGAAGGTTGATGATATAATCGCGGGCATCATGCAGTTCGGTCGGGGCACCCTAATGGCAAAATTTGACATTCAGAATGCTTATCGCATTGTGCCAGTTCATCCAGAGGATCGTCAGTTACTGGGCATGAAATGGCAGGGAGCCTTTTATGTGGACATGTTCCTTCCTTTTGGCGTCAGGTCAGCTCCTTACATTTTCACTTGCATTGCAGACCTTATCGAGTGGATTGCCAAACGGAATTACGATGTCACCTTTCTGATGCATTATTTAGATGACTTCCACACTCTTGGTCCTCCTGGCTCTTCTATTTGTCAGCACAATCTGGAAAAATCCATCAACTGTTTTTCTAAGCTTGGCATTCCTCTCCACCCAGACAAATTGGAAGGCCCGTTGACCTGCCTGACGGTCCTTGGGATAGAACTAGATTCGTTACGTTTACAGGCTCGTCTACCGAAAGACAAGTTTGACAGGACCTCTGCTTTATTAGAAGAATGGGCTCACAAACATTCCTGTAATCGGAAAGACCTGGAGTCACTGATTGGTTACCTTCAACATGCCTGCAAAGTGGTTCCCCAAGGTCGCTCCTTCTTACGACGGATGATTAACTTACTTTGCGCCTTCCGCCGTGATGATCATCCAATCCGCCTTAACCGGGAGTTCTTTCTTGACCTTCACTGGTGGCGAGAATTCTTTCACTCTTGGAATGGCTGCAGTTTTCTTCAATACCCACAGTGGGCCCCTTGCCGGACTTTGAGGTTTCATCGGATGCCTCTGGCGCTCTGGGCTATGGTGCCATGTTTCAATGTCACTGGTTCTCTAGCTCTTGGCTCCCTCCACAGGTTTTCCAGTCAATTGAGTACAAAGAGCTCTTTCCCATTGTGGTAGCAGCTTATGTATGGAGTCCTCTGTGGACATCGAAGAGGGTTAACTTCCTATCAGACAATAGTTCAGTGGTGGAAATCCTGCGGTCAGGTACCTCGAGAGCTCCCGCCATAATGGTTCTGGTTCGTTACCTGTATCTCCTAGCGGCACGTCACTCCTTTTCCTTCACAGCCTCTTCAGTTCGTGGAAAGTGCAACCCCATTGCTCACTCACTCTCTCGCTTCCAATTTCAGCGCTTCCATCAACTGGCTCCTCATGCAGACCACGACCAGACCCAGATTCCTCAGCAGCTCCTGATGGACCTGGCTCTTCTCTGACAGACAAATGTCGTTTCTACTTAACCCATGGTCTTGCTCCTCAACACGGCAGTCCTATTCATCAGCACAACGGCGCTTCATAACCTTTTGCACCCAGGATAATCGCCTCTCCCCTTCTGGTTCAGCACTTCCTGCCAGTGAGGAAACACTAATACGTTTCTGCTCCCATCTTGCAGATACCCTGCACCACTCATCCATCAAGGTTTACTTGTCGGCTGTTCGATCCCTCCACATAGAAGAGGGTCTGCCTGACCCTCTAGTTGGTTGCCTTCAGCTGCAACGTGTACTGCGGGCATCAAGCGCCACCAAGGTTCATCGAGGTTCCAGCTGAAGCGCCAACCCATCACAAGTGACTTAATGCGAGTTATTTACCGTTCGCTGGATTTCTCCATCCATGACCAAACAATGCTCTGGGCTACATGTTGTCTGGGGTTTTTCGGGTTTCTTCGAGCTGGCGAGTTTGCGGTCAACTCTCCTTCGATCCCACCATTCACCTCACAATCAACGACATCCATGCAGACTCATTGGTTAACCCCTGCAGCTTCAGGATCTACATTAAATGCTCAAAGACAGACCCCTTCCGCCAGGGTTGGTACGTCATCATTGGCTCTGGTAAGCAAGACCTCTGCCCTGTGCGTGCCCTTGTTCAATATTTACACCTCTGTGGCTCCACTCCTGGCCCGCTCTTTCTCCTCTCAGATGGCACTCCCTTAAGCCACCTGTGGTTGGCTTCTTCTGTTAGATCCATTTTATCTTCTGCTGATGTCCCGGGTCAGTTTACAGGCCACAGCTTTCGCATCGGTGCAGCCACCTCTGCAGCCGCTCATGGTATTCCCGATCATCTCATCAAAACCCTGGGTCGATGGTCAAGTGACGCATAACAGTTGTATATTCGCACACCACTCAGCACTATCCTAGGCGTGGCAAGTCAACTTACCTAAGGTACTTGTTTATCCCCCCCCCCCCCTTTTTTTTATTTTCTCTCACCGGCTTAGGGTGCCTCAGGAACACCATTCCAGTCTGGTATGTAGCGATTATAAAAAGAAAAGCTGAAGGCCATATATATATATATATATATATATATATATATATATATATATATATGGCCTTCAGCTTTTCTTTTTATAATCGCTACATATATATATGTAGCCAGGCCAAGCCTAGAATCGGAGCTGCACACTTTCACCGAGCAACTTCGCATGGCTTTATTGGGGCCGGTTTAATTTGTGTCCAAAACAATTGAGCAGCAGCAGGGAAAACGAAGAGTTTTCGATAGCAAACGTTTGCAAAAAAAAAAGCAGACATTCGTTAGTCCTAACTACTTTCAGATGAAAGCGTAATGGCATTCAAAGCGGATAAAAAACTTGTACACTACAAGCCAACAAAGTACGATGCGAGTGTTTTGCTCGAAGAAGGAGAAGGTGGAGAAATTAAACAAGACTAGCTTGTAATAAAAATAGCTTGTACTGATTAATCTAGAAAAATCGGTATTTATTTTGACATAAATGCCCGTAGAAAAGACAATAAAGGGTAAAAACTGATCGTTAAGAGCAGTCAACAGGAATTGACCGCGGTTCAAAAACAACAGAACAACAAACATAAGTATTACAAGAAAACAAAGCACAAGGTGGAGAAATTAGACAAGTAACAAAAATTGCTTAGTAATTTTGACATAAGTGTCCGTAGAAAAGACAAAAAAGAGGTCCACACCTGATCGTTTAGAGCAGTCAACAGGAATCACTGAGGCAGCAATCACTCGGAACGCGACAGAGCTGAATAATAGCGCCATTGCCCATAAAAAATCTTTCCGTAGCTGACACAAAACGCTAAAGACCTTTGATGGTTTTACTGGTACTTCCCATTTTTCCGAAGAACCTTCTTCAATTAATGATTCTCAGTGGCAAAGCGTCAAGTAAACGAAGAAAGCGCTTGCCAAACCACACGAGCATTTCTCTCGCAGACCCGTTCACTATAAAAATTATCAAAGCCAGCCCAGCCAGTCAACCCATTTCGGTGTTTTTAACATCCAAACGCTGATTCTTACCGGTTCAAACAAATTAAGACGACATGTTTATAGACGGCGAAACTTAATATTGTTGTTTACAGGCCGCTTTCGACTAAGAACGTTTTTCAAATGACTAGTGAAACGCGCTGGTCTTTGACTTTTTTGACAGCGTTTTGACAACTGTATGTCAGATTTTGAGACGTGCACATGCACATGTACATGCATTTGATCGGCTTTTTTTTTTACTCGAGCTTGAGTTTCCGCCTTTATGCTTAATTTTACGAGGACTCATTGTGATTACGTGTTATTAAGATAAGGGCAAAAGTTTCTTAACGCTGTTGAGGTACCAAGGTCGAAAAACAGTCAGCCAAGCCGAGTAAAAACACTCGTTCGCTTGCAAAGAAAACAACGTAACAAAACAAACAAACAATTCAACTACTTCTTTGGGTCCAAAACGAGTCCATGATTGTTATTTATATCCATTCGAGAGAAAAAGACAAGTTTCATTCCTGAACAAAAGTAACAACGATTAAACCAAATGCTAAGCTTCTATTTATTTAATTTACCTCACTGTCCTGCCCTGTGTTGTAGAGGTACGTAAGCGTCAGTAAAGCAAAAACAAGCATCCGCAAAAATAGCAAACGGTTTGTCCAAAGAAAGAGCTTCTTCCACAGAGTTTGAGCTACTCATTCCTCCCATTAATACCGGTGAACTGTTAAGTGACTTTTCTTCGTGAGATGCAAGATGCCGCGGTGAAGTGAAAGCCCTTGAAGCGTTGAATTATACTGAGAAAAATCTTTCGTCCTTCCTTTCATCACTTGAAAATTCACCTTCCGGAGTATCTTTTGACAAGTTCTTGATTTTTATGCTTTTTACGCGAAAGACAAACTTCGATCGAAGAAGATGAAGTTGTTTTGCTCGAAATAAAGAAACCAACTGAATGTGAAATTACGAGCCGCAGAAAGCGCGCGAAAAATTTGGTTTGGGTGTCCCACACCTGGCTTGAGCCTGCGATCCAATCGAAAGCAAGTACCTGGTCAGCGGTCAACTTAAAAAAAAAAAAAAACAGCTGACCTCGATGAGGTCTTCACTTGAGCCCGCGATATGGTCGCGTGACACTGGTCAGCAGATACCTTGTTTTGACAGGTGTCAATTGGCTATAAGATGGATGTCCAGTATCAAAGACGTACGCTGTAAAGCCCCGGCTACACGTTCAAACATTGTTAGAAGAACACATCCCAACATTGTTGTAAGAACGCTTCTAACAATGTTGAATACGCATATAACATTGTTGGAAACACGTCGATTCGGCGGTCTGACTTGAACAATTTCCTCCTCTGCCATTAGGCTTTCGGATTGGAGACTGGGCCTTTAACTCTGATTGGTCTTTGCAATACAACATTGTTGAAAGGGTGGCTACACGCTTCAACATTTGTTGTATGTTGGAGAAAATGTTTTGATCGAAATCAAAACATTCTTCCAACAAAAAATGTTGAACAAACGTCATCAAACATGCATGCTACACGTTCTATAATTGTTCATCCAACAAATGTTTTATAACAATGTTTGAACGTGTAGCCGGGGCTTAAAGTAGCTGGTCAGCTGGGCCAGGTGGAGTATAGCCGCCATGTTGGATTATTATGATTATTATTAGGATATTATTAATTATTGGGCGACTCCGTAGACGTCGTGCGTACGCGCTCACGAGCAATACCGCTAGCCATTTTTACCACGAGAAAAGCAGTTGACGGGTTTCTATAGGTATGGTGCTCCGCTAATAAGTAGCAATACGTCGCAACAAACTGTAGACACATCCAAAACTAGCATTGTTATGTCGACTTCACACTAGAGCTTGGAACCTACGTAGAGTGTGAAGAGGTAAAATGTACTTACTTAAACTTTACTTAGTGACCATGGAAACGTTCGTAGTTCAAAGAAGCCGAAGTTCGCCGCCAAGTATGATCTACACCACACTTGAGAACACACTTGACCAACTGAAAAGCGATGTGCAGCAGTGCCACTATTCTGATGAACCGACAGATAAACAACTTGCTAGCTGAGATCGATCGAAAAATTCAAAATGGATGGCTGTAGTTTGGAGGACTATATGAAACATTATTCTATGTACGTATAGTTACATGGAAAGGAAAGAAAAGTCGATACAAATGATTGAACTAAACTCTCATTTGTATTTCATTTTCAGAGACAGCCTGTACCATCGCTTTTCACGGCTTCTCATTTCATCTGACACCAAATGCGATTAATGCAAACCAGCCACTGTTTCAACCTGTTCATTTTTTGCACCACAACAACTCCGTTAATAAGTACAATTTGAGTTAAAAGTAGCGAAAAAATAAAAAAAAGAACTAATAGAGACTCAATTCCTCTGTGAAGGCCTCTGTGAAGGCGAGGATTCACATTTGTGAAATGCAGGACGGATTTTACGACGAAAGATGATCGACAGCCTGTGGTTCAAGTAATATACTTTGTCATTAGGTGTGAAGCCAAGTTTTTTAATGTGCGACGTGAGATTTTCAAGTGCTCTGGAGCCAAGTGCTTACTTGAGACTAACTTAGCTTCTGGTGTGAAGTCAACAAATGCCACACCTGTCAAAGAGAGAGGGCTGTCGACTCTCTGCAACTGTCCTTCATTGGAAAAATACATTCCTCATTAGACATCACACCTTGCATTCACAGGCTGTTTTACCGTTCTTACTTTTCACGAGTTTTTCTCGTCAGGGTCATCACCCTGATGGAGGCCGGTAAACTTGGCTAAAATATAGGTGAAGGATAGAAAACATTGTTTTCGCTCTTCATTTGTTTTATTTTTATATTACTTCTTATGGAGAGGATATCCGAAATTGGATGCGTGTGACAGGTTATATATATATATATATATATATATATATATATATATATATATATTTAACAAATAGATTCCATGTTGCCGTGCGTCTGTTCAGTAATAGATCACAGATGACGTCAAAATGTGGTAAAAACAAAGAAGTGGCACACGAGCCGCAGGCGAGTGTGTCACTGATGTTTTTACCACATTTTGACGTCTTCTGTGATCTATTACTGAACAGACGCACGGCAACATGGAATCTATTTGTTTTATATAATAAAGAAATAAAATGCAAGCGAAGAACTTTTATTTTCACATTTCTGGAAAAATAGTTGCAGTGATGACGTAATCTGTGAATCTGTCCTCTAATAGATCATGGCTAAGAACCAATCACAACGCGCGAACTATTCACCTTATATAAAAATTCTAGTTCTAGATCTAGTTCTAGTTTACTCTAGTTAAGCCCGTAGCTCAATAGTTCCCCTAATTCTAGATCGGTCGACTGAAAACAGGTGGTCATCAGGTGGCTTTTTGCAAGTTATGTGTCCTAATGTGCACGTTGATTAATTAACCTGTCGCTTAGTAACGGGTCGCTAACCTCACCCTTTCAACATACATAATTTTGAGACGACGCAGTTTACGAGTTCAAGATGGGCTCTCGTGCGTCAGTATCTAGCGACATGAAACACGTTGTCTCTCTCAAATCAGTATGATGAACCGGACAGAGCGAGCGTCTCCAGGTTATGTCGCGTCAACTCATTTTGCAGTCATTTAAAAACAATAACATCAAATTTCGAATTATTCCAGAGTCATTTAGACACGGTAATCAGTAAATTTCCGAGTATAAAACCCGGGACTATTATTCGTCCGCGAGAGTTCGTAAGCGCCTGTTTTGAGGGAGGGCTAATTTGTGGAGAGAACAGTCTGTTATTGCCTTGTATTAGAGAACCTAGTATCAGCGTGAGTGATCGAAACAGTATGATTTGAGAAGGTCATTTCTGCAGGGGCGGAGGCGCTTAAATTCTTAATTTCTTATTTCGTGGCAAAGTTGTTCTTTTCTACACACACTGACTGCGGGTTCAGTTTGCTTCGATCGTCCTAGTCTCCTTCAAAAACTCAGCTCATGTAATAAATGTTTCACTTCGAAAGTTTCAATGTTTTCATGAAGCCCTTTGCAGTTTTAGCCCTTCAATTCTGTTTCAACGGTCGGACTACTGACTTCTTTAATAGTTCTGTTCATGCAGTAGATATTATTGTTTAGTATATACCACACAAGTGAATAGTGCTTTCGCACGCTCTGATTGGTTAACTTGGAGGTGATTAGCAAGTACTATTCACCTCCGAGCAGCCGGCGCGCGAGATTTTAATGTTCTGGTCCGCTAATTATTCAGCTTGTGCTTCGCGGCTCGGTAAATATCCACCACTATTCACCTCCACTTCGGTGAATAATTGTAGTACCAACTGTAGTCAGACAACATTCATGCTAAATCAGTATATCTTTCACTGACTTGTCCAGCACTTGGCTCTCCTGTTTCGTCGACAGCCCGGCCTTTATCTGCAGTTTCTCTTCCTTCCATTTCGATTTCAGCCGCACCTACTTTATTTCTGTCGAAAGCTTTTTGATTGTTGCTTCTGCTCGCGTGAACGGAACTACTGGTAACGTTTTGTGAATACGAAGGCCAAAGCTTCAAAGGAGCCAAGATCCTTAAGTATTCGGCTCGGAAGGAGCGATTCATGATGCCGTATATTATGGGGTTAAGAGAAGTGCTGGCAAATCCGAAGCAAGTGTAACTCACGTACACTTGTCGTTTGAGCTTCCAATCTGCGTTAATAAAATCGATCAAATCAATCACTAACACAGGAGTCCAGCAAGTTAGAAAACCTATGACAACGACCAGGAGAATGTATGTAACATTCACTTCTTCTACAGAAAGGCTGCTCTGACATGAGGGACGGAATTCGTTTCTTGTTTGGTTTCGAAAACGAAAGTTAAGGTTGTGTTTGCGCACCGCGATGAACACTTTTGTATAACAAGTTATCACGATAATAAGAGGAATAGCCACAAAGACGAGAACCAGATAAGCTCCAAAGCCGTCGTACAGGCTCTCAATGTTGTGTGCGCAGAACACTTTTCCAGTGTGAAAGAAAAATTCATGCCCAGAAACAACGTAAGGAAGAGGCGCCAAAAAAGCCATTATCCACACAATTCCAATTGTTACTTTTGTTGTCTTCATGTTGAAGATTTTCTGATACAGCGCTCGGGAGCGAACAACTCGGAAATACCTGTTAACAGCGGTGACGGCTAAAGTCTGTAACGACACAGCACACATGAGAAGAATCCAAAACCCTTGCATCTGGCAAATGAAGCGGTTAGAGGGCCATTTTCCGATGATAAGAGAAGCCAATGAAAACGGAATTCCCAGCAGTGACATTAGGAAGTCCGAAACAGCTAAGGTTATAATGTACATGTTTGGAACAGTTTTACGAAGATTCGGGTTTCTAACGACTGCGACTCCAAGCAAAAGATTTCCTAAAAAAGAGATGGAGTTGATCAGGAACAGGAAAAATGATTCCATAACTTGAACCGCAGCTGATCGGTTTTGCAACTGCCGAGCAAAGATTTCGATCGAGGTAAAGGACTTGTTCATGATGCTTGCTAACAGCGAGAACGTAAGCGATGGAAACCCAGCGAAACTGAATTTTGAACTGAAGGGAAGTGGGCAAGCTTCTTTTTTTCCCTTCGCTTTGCGATGAATGATGCTAAAAATAAGAAACAAATTATAATAAATTAATTTTACCTGGGTAAAATGTCTCCCGGATATTAAAACTGGCGTTCACGTACGTCCTGGTTTGAACTTCTTGTTTCCTGGTGTTAACAGAAATAAATTTTGCTTGACATGCACCTGCTGAAATCAAGCGCTCTTGTCCTCGTTTTTACGAGTACATCACCTCACTTTCTAGAAGCAGCTGAATTTCTTTCAACCGTTGACCATTTTCTCGTAGTTTCATCTCTTTTACCTGAAGGTAGGCTTTGGAAAGGACGTTAAAGTGCCAAATTAAATCGAATACCTGCTTTTGACAACTATTTGGAAAACCGCTAATGTGTCATTCAAAACTCCGACAAAATGAAATTCAGTATTGGGTAATTGGTTTGTCAGTGACAACAAGACCCACCCACTTACGTGCGCTTTGATGTTTTCGACAAATGATCTTTACCCAGAAAACATCAAAAGTGAAAACCTGAAATGTCTCCGAATAAAGTATTTGTTTTACCTTCGTTTATCTGACAGATAAATAATTTAAAATGTAATTCATGTTGATCCTACTCCTAGCGAGATTAAAATGTGTTTTGACGCCGGTACAAGATCCATATCCAACAGACGGCTGTTCTCCATAGTGGGGGCAATTAACGATCATTTGCGTGGGAAAGCCATCAAATATGTTCTAATTTGTTTTCTGTATTTACATTTTTGCAAACTGGTTCCGGCTACAGTTTTGCAAATTGGTTGTTATTGTTGTTCACGTCTTTTCGGTTTGAACGAAAAGGTGACTGCACATTAATTGAAGCTGGGCCAAGCGAGGGAATAAACTTTTAATTCTGGGAAGGGTGGGTTCGAGACAACGAAGGTGTCTATTGACTGGATGTCAATACTGTTGTAATACTTGAATGCTTCATGTGAGGGCCTAGGGGGAGGGGGAGGGGGTATGGTGGAGTGGATTGTTGAAGAAGTCTCAACTCCCGAAAGTCAGAAGTGTCCTTCTTAAAGTATGAAAAGTTGAATTCCAGTATGAGGAAGGGTAGCAAAACAGAACAGAAATTACACTTACCGTCTTTCAACTACACTGGCATTGTCGCGAACAGTTTCTCTACCGTATTAGAATTTCGTACAATTTTTTTAAAACTAGCTAACCATTTGGCTGATCAATCTGCATTAGTTCACAATTTGCCCCAAAGATTAAGCCCTAGATAGCGCAATGAATGTCGGTGTTCCATACGTTACTGTGTTGTATCTGTATAAAAATATATTAAGCCTCGGCTTAGTAACGTAGGTAGTTTCGCTTTCTCTAACAGCTGCTCAGTGGTAACTAGAGTGTTTATCTCTAAAAACTGCCCTTGGGCACTGGGGGTTTTCGTGTTGAAATAAATGTGTTTTGAAAATATTTTCGATCGAATTACAGTCAAATTAATTATCGCTGGTACAAATAAAGTTATGCTTCTTCGAAGTCTGATTCTATTTTGAAAACGACTTACTATAGAGTAAGTAACCTTACCAAGGGCACCATTATACTCATTGTATTTGAGTTCCCTTTTCTTTTTAACTACATGGCTAGGTAGGGTTATGAACAGATAAATTTGAAATGATCTTTCAAGCTTTAAATTAACATAACACTCACAGACTGTAAAAGTTCGACGTGTGGTTTCCATGTTTTTGAACATTTTTTATGGGCAGTTTAGTCTGTTTCAAAGGAGCTAAATATTGCTTAAGGTTGGGGTAAACGTGAATCTGTGTGTAATTTTAAGGTGTTTGAAGAAGGGATTTTAATGAAGTAAACATATTTTGAAACACTTCCAGTTAGTTGCCACCTCACAAAGGCACTGCAGGTTGCTGGGGCAACTGTTTGGTATCAGTCTACTAATTTCTAACTTCAAATTCTAATTTTAAACTGTTATTAAATCTTCAATTCAGTTTTCCTATTTTCCTAAATTTAACTAATTCTTTTGAGAAAAATTATCTCTTCCCAAATATATCCAAAACTCACCAAAAAATTCACAAAATATCCGATAGCATAGCTTTGTGGGCTGAGCAAAGGGATTTTTGATTGCTTGAAACGCGAACGAAATATCAACGTGAAATCCATGTTAAGCGGCTAAAAAACGATGTTTAGGTTAATTCCCGCCTTAAGGAGACGTTAATTCTCAACGGTGTTATTCGGAAGGACAGACCACCAAGCATAAAGGAAGGAGACAAAACCTGACTTTTTGCCCAAATGGGGGCAATTAAAACAAATTTCAGCTTATGTGGCCTGATAGGCGCGAAAAATTGAAAGGGAGGAGGAGAAACTTGTGGAGCCCGATGGCAGAGCGAGGAGAACCTACGCCTTCCCATCGAGCTTCGCGCCCATGTTAGCTCCAGCTCTCCTCGTACACCCACGATTGCCTTCTTCACTTCCTCTTTCCAGCACCAACCACAAAGGTTGAGTGAAAATTAAAAACATCTGTTTTCACCTTTTTCTGACGGTTTGAGAAATGTTGCATAATACCCCAAGCTAAGGGTGCCAAATATGTGCCGGGTGTGCCAGATTGAAAGGATCAAGGTGTAGGATTGCAAGACAGCGACTCAGTACGTTATCTCACTGGGTGTAATTAACATTTAGAATCCAAAAGAAGACAGTTAATCTTCTTGTGTTCTGAAAATAAATATTCATCAACATTTTGTATGCGTTATACGGTCTAGAGCAGTATGGTAAATGGCGGTTCGAGACCATGCATTGCATCAGGTATCGGTCCGCTAGTGTGCGAACGAAGCAAAACGGCAGCACGGAAGCACGATGTGCTTCGCATAGCAAAGTACATCGGGCTCGAGCAGGGGATAGTTTTGCGAGTGAGCCGAGCGCGCGATCTTGGCCGGAAGAGCGAACGTAGTGAGCGATGGATCGCAAAGCGCGAGGGTACACACATTGATTCCTTGCACCAGGTATAGGCTCGAGATTATTTGCACCAGGTATCGGTTCGCTAGTGGACTAGTGTGCGAGCGAAAGCGAGCTATTCATATGATTGATACATTTATTAAATACCGTATCTCTGTACGAGCGAAAGCGAGCTGTATCAATAGTGATGGTTTCATGTTATGGCATCATGAATTTTTGAATCACAACCTATATATAAATATATATTTAGCCAAGGCTAAAAGCGGAGCTCGAAAAGCATTCTTTTTCTACTGGCATTTATATATAGTCTGCTTGTCATATCACCCATCTGACCTCACTCAAGCTACAGACCCAATGCTGTAAAAAACAGTATGGAAAGGTGATCTGAGCCAGTGGCACAGTGGATTTAGACCCCCGCGGATTTGCACCCTCCAGTCCAGATCTGCTTGTGTGGATCAGATGTGGGCCCCCTAGTCCAGAACTGCTAGCAGATATGAACCCCCTTTTACGGATTTGGACCCCCCACCCCTCCTAATAACAAGTGTTCTATTGAGTAAGGTAATAAAAATTCCTTTGCAAATTGAGTTTGGAGATGTTATAAAAGCAAAATAAAAATATTGACTTAGGTTTTAATACCTTGTGTAAAAAAGAACCTGCAACTCTAGTCTGCATCTATAAATTTTTAAAACAAAACATTTCTTAACACCTTAGAGCAATACCTAAGGACAGGTCTGTTTCCCCGTTCAACGTTATGGTTTAGAGCCACTAGAAATTGGTGGAGAAGCCTGCATGGTGATTGCTCCTTTGAATCAGTATCACAATTCAGATATATAGTGATTCAATCATCACTTCATAATGAATGCAATTTCAATTATCCAGAGCCTCCCATGAGATAGTTGTTAATCAGAAATTGTGTATCCTCTGGATATGTGTATGCCTCAAAAAAAAAAAAAAAAAAAATGAAAGAAAGATACATGGAAATCAATAAAAGCATTTAGATGATATGAATTAAGACCAAGATATTTCTTTGATCAATTACTTCTTGACCTTACTATCACAAAAAAAACTGCTTGCATGCTAACATTAAGCTCATCAATCAATGCACCTACAGTGTTTTCAAAAAGAAATCCAGCTGCTCTTCTGGCCAGCCAAGTGCAAGACAATGCAACTTGATAATAATGTATTGGGCGTTTGGTTGATACCACTAACAATGTAGTATGAGGATTTAAGGTAATGATTCATCAAAGCAAAAGTGCTGGAAATCCGTGTTAGCCAATTAACTTGAATTTCTATTTTGCAAGAAAGATAAGGACTAGTCTCACATTTCTCCATGTACATTGAAATTGCACAACATACTTCATCAAACATCAGAAATCCCATTTAACATTAATGCCAAATGTCATTCAAACATCCCACAAGATTAGTGTGACCAGCTACAATAACTAATAAAATTAACTGAAAGACTATATGCAGGAGAAAGAAGTCCAAAGGATGTGTACATTGATGAGAAAGAGCTTACTTTAAGTTTAATTTTAAGTTTTAAGTTTAATAATACTTTGTCATGCGAATACAACTAAGTTGATACAAAACAAAAAAAGTGCATGACTGGAGAATAATCGGGAGAAACTAAATTCCCATACAAAGAATATTATCTAATATTACACATTCTAAAAACTAAGAGGTGAAATTTAAACGTGGTCCAAAGCTAACCTAATCAAATTAAATCGAATACTTGTCTCTTACAAGTCACCCCTGATTTGAGATTGACATTAAAAGTTAAGAAGTAAAATTTAAATACAATCCAAAGCTAACCTAATTAAATTACATACTTGTCACTCACAAGCTACATCTGATATAAAATTGACACAAATAATGTAATAGATAGGACTTAAAACTGCTTAAAGAAGGTGCATGCATGATGTTCGATGGAACACCATTCCAGTCTGTTATGTGGTGATTAAAAAAAGAAAAGCTGAAGGCTATATATATATTTAGCCTGGCCAGGCCTAGAATCGGAGCTGCACAATCTCACCGAGCAACTTCGCATGGCTTTATTTGGGCCAGTTTAATTTGTGTTCAAAACAATTGAGCAGCAGCGGGGAAAACGAAGGGTTTCCAATAGCAAACGTTTGCAGAAAAAAAAAAGATAGACATTCTTGAGTCCTAACTACTTTCAGATGAAAGCGTAAGGAATTCAAAAGCGGATAAAGAAAACTCTACAAGTGAACAAAGTACGATGCGAGTGTGTGCTCGAAGAAGGAGAAGGTGGAGAAATTAAACAAGACTAGCTAGTAATGAAAATAGCTTGTACTGATTAAGTTACAAAATCGGTATTTCTTTTGACAAAAATGCCCTTAGAAAAGAAAATAAAGGGTACAAACTGATCGTTTACAACAGTCAACAGGAACTAACCGCGGTTCAGAAACAACAGAACAACAAACATATTACAAGAAAACAAAGCACAATACGAATAATATTTCTTCGAAGATTCTTGGAGAAGGTGGAGAAATTAGACAAGTAACAAAAATATCTTTAAATTTAGACATAAACGTCTGTAGAAAAGACAAAAAGGACGTCCGCACCTGATCGTTAAGAGCAGTGAACAGGAATCACTGAGGCAGCAATCACTCGGAATGCGACAGAGCTGAATAATGGTGCCATTTCCCACAAAATCTTTCCTTGGCTTACACAAAGCACTAAAGTGCGCTGATAGTTCTACTGTCTTCCGAAGAACCTTCTTCAATTAATGATTCTCAGTGGCAAAACATCATCCAGTTAACGAAGAAAGCGCTTGCCAAACCACACGAGCATTTATCTCGCAGACCCGTCCACTATAAAATTTATCAAAGCCAGCCAGCCAGTCAACCCATTTCGCTGTTTTTAACATCCAAACGCTGATTCTTACCGGTTCAAACAAATTAAGACGACGTGTTTATAGACGGCGAAACTTAATTGTTGTTTACAGGCCGCTTTCAACGAAGATCTCGCTAAAAAAATTTTCAAATGACGAGTGAAGCGCTCTCGTTTTTGACATATTTGACAGCATTTTGAAACTTTATTTCAGATTTTGAGACGTGCACATGCACATGCATTTGATGGACTTTTTTTTTTCACTCGAGCTTGAGTTTCCGCCTTTAATCCTTAATTTTACAAGGAATCATTGCGATTACGTGTTAATAAGATAAGGGCAAAAGTTTCTTAATGCTGTTGAGGCACTAAGTTTGAAAAACAGTAAGCCAAGCCAAGTAAAAACACTCGTTCGCTTGCAAAGAAAACAATGTAACAAAACAAACAAACAATTCAACTACTTCTTTGCGTCCAAAACGAGTAGAGATAATTGTTATTTATATCCATTCGAGAGAAAAATACAAGTTTCATTTCTGAACAAAAGTAACAACCAACCACCAAAGCGAGTAAATATAAGAGAAGTTAAAGATATTGTGCATCAAATGGGAACTCGGAAAAAAAAATCCGAGCCCCAGATGGGATTTGAACCCAACAACGATTAAACCAAATGTTAAGCTTCTATTTATTTAATTTACCTCACTCTCCATCGCTGTGTTGTAGAGGTTTCTACCACTTGAAAATACGTAAGTTTCAGTATAAAGCAAAAATAAGCATCCGCAAAAATAGCAAACGGTTTGTCCAAAGAAAGAGTTCCTTCCACAGAGTTTAAGCTACTCGTTCCTCCCATTAATACCATGAACTGTTAAGTGACCTTTCTTGGTGAGATGCAAGATGCCGCGGTAAAGTGAAAGCCCTTGAAGCGTTGAATTATACTGTTTTCAACCGCACAATCGATCCAAGTTTGAAGTTTTTCCTGGGAAAAATCTTTCACCCTTCTTTTCATCACTTGAAAATTCACCTTCCGGAGTATCTTTTGACAAGTTTTTGATTTTTCTGCTTTTTACGCGAATTTAAAGACAAACTTCCATCGAAGAAGATTAAGTTGTTTTGCTCAAAATGAAGAAACCAACTGAATGTAAAATTACTTGCCGCAGAAAGCGCGCGAAAAATTTAAAAGCCTCGATTTGGTTTGGGTGTCCCGCACTTGGCTTGAGCCTGCGATCCAATCGAAAGCAAGTACCTGGTCAGCGGTCAACTTCAAAAAAACAGCTGACCTCGATGAGTTCTTAACTTGAGCCCGCGATATGGTCACGTGACACTGGTCAGCGGATACCTTGTTTTGACAGGTGTCAATTAGCTGTAAGAGGAATGTCCAGTATCAAAGACGTACGCTGTAAACTAGCTTGACAGGTTGGCCAGGTGGAGTATGGCCGCCATGTTGGATTATTATGATTATAATCGTATCTATAACAAAATTCTCGATCGTGATTGGTTCTCCGCGCGCCTATTTGTCACGTAATCGGCGCGCGATCACGTGGGTGTCCAATAACAGGTATCCAATTTGAACTTTTTGTAATTGGATACCTGTAATTGGATACCCACGTGATTTTCACGTCAATTACGCGCGCTTTAATGGCTTCCTTTGCAAACGTTTCCTGCAGTTTTCAAAACATATGGAAAGCGCTACAGACGTTTTCGCTCAAAAGACCTTCCCAAAAGAAATTTTTAATTCCGAAATTTGTTATAGATACGATTAATTAGTAATTGGACCTCGAAATTTGTTATAGATACGATTAATTAGTAATTGGACCTCGTGTCGTACAATTCAGGGAGTAATCGCGCTCGTATTTTCAAATCAGCCTCGCGCTTCGCGCTCGTCTGATTTTGAAATTACTCGCGCGATTACTCCCTGAATTGTACTCCACTCGGTCCAATTACTATTACTAATCGGCATTGATTACACATAAATTTTGTGCATTCATGTTGTGTTTACTGAATTAGTAATATCGTTATATTTGGTCATCAGACTGGCAATCCTTGTGTGTTCAGCTTGGGGAGCTGCATCAGAAAGGACAACTCTCTTCACAACATGTTAAGGTACTCTCCACTTTATTGTCAAACATTAGAAAATTCAGTTGTGGAAAGTCGTGATTTGGAATTGGTTCAACAACATTGCCACAGGCTACCATATTTTCCGGTGCATAAGTCGACCCTACTTTTTGAGCCTAAAAGTTGAGATTTTCCTCATTTGTGGTGTATGAACTGTGTCCAAAATCTTGAGCATTTTGTTGTAAAAAAAAAGTGCCATGAAGAAAAAATTGCATCAATCGAGTGATGCAGAATTGCGTGTAAAATCTCAAATTCAATTTCATACCTTCAACCTAAAGGTACTTTAACAAATCTTCTAACTTTTATCTGTTTGGGAGCTTTTCATGCCAACAAAAATCTGAAAACAGTTCAGTAACACACAGTCGTGCTCAACCCATCATCCTGTATCACTTAGTAACCTGGTACTGAAAACTGGACGAGCTAGATGAGAGGTTACCAAGCTAGCAGCGTGTTTGAATTGCGTCCGATTGTGCTTGATTGCAAAAGCAAAAACAGGATGATTTTGCTCAAGTTTATTGAAGAATTTCTCCCACAAATGACATCACAAAGTAGACACAATGGACTCACAGGAAATGTGGCGACTTCTGTGAAGATAGAAGGCTTAAAGTAGGCCGGTATGTGAAGACTGAACATGGCGTATGAGACAAATCATGGAACAAACCGGGAACAAACCATGTATTTCTAAACATTTTCTGTTCCACTTAGTATTAAATATTCTTCTTTAAACTAATTGCATAGTTGCCTTTTTGTGTTTCACTTTGGAGTCTATTGTTATGCCAATGAAGTGTTATTTTTTCCACTTGGTGAGCGACCATTGAGTTTTGGTCTGTGCATAAGTCGAGGTCAAATTTTTGGTGTGATTTTCAAGACTTAAAAGGCCGACTTATACACTGGAAAATACAGTAAATAGATGAAGGGTTTTTCTTTTTAACTCAGTATATTTCAGATTAACTAATAGTTGCAATCACATTTCAAGCTCAAATAGCATCTGTCATGAATTTTAAGCACAGAGCAGCGTAACTGTCAAAATGTTACAAGGAACAGATCTTGAGGATGGCCACTTCTCTTTGTTAGTGTCAGGGATAAAAACAGTTGCTATCCTAGAAATGCCTTTCCCTAATCTAACGTTGTTAACTCCAGGAACTGTGTGACTACATCAAGAGAAGGGACACTTTACTGCTACAAGCATATCGCACTGCGAGAACTGCTAGCACCACGGAACAACTCCAAGCAAACTTTAAACAGTATCTGTCTGGAATGCTTTGTAATTTGTAGGTCATATTGGCACATGTAAGAAGTAATTTAAATTTATATTGTAACATTTCATATAGACTTTAATTTTATTATAAGTGATATTTCATTTCTTTATATTAAAAGCTAGAGTGATTTTACTTAACCCTTGGAAGTCTAATCAGCAGCAACTGTTATGCAACCTAAGAAATCTCAAAGACAATGGATTTGGGAGTTACAAGCAGGAATGATTTTACTCCATGATGTACCTGCATTTCAAGGGTTAAGTAAAATAGTTGAAAAAAAAAAAATCAAAATAGATATATATTATTTTGTGCTCCCAATCATCCCACTTGCGCTCTCCCCAACTGATAATATATACAAGCTAGCAGTATGTGATCTTGGTCTTGCTTGTATGCATTAGCAGTTGAGTATAGTGCAAGTTTGTGGTCAAGGTTGGAATGTATCCTAACAGAGAGTTTGTAACTTGCTGTGTTATTCAGTCTATCAGTAGCTTAGTACAGTTAGTCAGGTACCACTTGAGTGACTAATTCCACATGCTGTTTTGATCCATCCCCTCTTTTTAAGATCTGAATGTTGCAGTTTTGGTTCAATTTAATCTGTGGAACTGAACTCAGTTGAATACAGTTCTTGTCCAAAAAAAAAAAGCAAACAAACAAACAAAAATAAAACAAAAACTTGGTCTTATTTTTTTCTGAATCAAGGTCAAAGCAATGTTCTTAAAGATCTAGTGGATATCAGTGACTCACTTGGTTTCCTTTTGTTCATATACCTCAATTTGTATGGTATCTTGTCCCATATGCATGATTGTACATAACAGTAGCAAGAACTTGTGTTGAATTCACTGTTGCTGTGTACCATCCCTTTCAAATCAGATCCCAAATTTTCTTGCAATCTGTGAGACAGCTTGTGTGGTTGCTTGTTTGGCTCTGTCATAGGTGAACTCGGATGGACAGCTTGGTGATCTCGAAACAAGTTGTGCTATTCCTGCCTTTTACATTGACTAACCTTCCTTTTCAGGAATCTTGACTGTTGTGATATCATGTTGAACTGCTTTGTTTTATGCAGGTTTTCAAATCATTGTCAAAGATGGATAGATGAAATAAAAAAAAATTGTTTAGAAACCAGGATAAAGTAGTCACCTAAGTTTATGTCGTGCTTGCTTCCCATGTCTTATACATGTTGCAAGTGTTGCAAAAGATTATTGGTCTGACTACCATTTTTTATTTGCATGGTCAAGTTTTGCCTGATTCAACCAAAAATTACCCCGGAAAAAAGGCGGAATTGGGAATGCGAGTATGGAGTGAGGTGGGATGCAGGATAATTGCAGCTTACAAACCCTTACTCTGAGCTGAATTCACTTGAAGGCTCCAAGGGTACTCTGCTATCAAGTACACTTTAAATGGACCCCCCACCCCCCAAGTTTTCAAAACATATGGAAAGTGCTACAGACGTTTTCGCTCAAAAGACCTTCCCAAAAGAAATTTTTAATTCCGAAATTTGTTATAGATACGATTAATTAGTAATTGGACCTCGAAATTTGTTATAGATACGATTAATTAGTAATTGGACCTCGTGTCGTACAATTCAGGGAGTAATCGCGCTCGTATTTTCAAATCAGCCTCGCGCTTCGCGCTCGTCTGATTTTGAAATTACTCGCGCGATTACTCCCTGAATTGTACTCCTCTCGGTCCAATTACTATTACTTATTAGGATATTATTAATTATTGGGCGACTCCGTCGTCGTCGTCGTGCGTACGCGCCCACAAGCAATACCGCTAGCCATTTTTACCATGAGAAAAGCAGTTGACGGGTTTCTATAGGTATGGTGCTCCGCTTGGCGGCCCTTCGGGCCGCCGGAGCTCCGCTATTATAGGTAAAGATTATTTTTCAACACATTAATCAAACTCAAAAATAAAATCAGATGAGTAATTTATGGGTACAATTGTAATTAGTCAGGGACCCCCAACGAGCCAAATCAGCCAATTTAAGACATTGAAAGGCATTTTTAAGTACCGGTACCTTATGTATTAGATAGTTACTGAGGCCGGCAGCAATATGTTATATATTGCAGTCAGCTGAGGGCGTCTATCTAACATATTTACTATTCAATACCCAGTGCCATTGTTCTCTCTCTGCACTAAATCATTGATTGCATGCGCCTCTTCCGCTTTGTTCCTGGTCGCACAAAAGAATATAATTAGCACTTGTTGATTAGCTCAACTGGGAATTGGTGACTGAGACCTAGGCATCATATACAAGGGATGTAAAACTATTTATTATTATTATTATTTATTTATTTGCCACACATAATGAACTGGAATGATTAGTCAATTACAAATATTAATACACAGAAATTGCAATGGTAAACAAGAAAAAACAGACAGGAAAAAAAGGGAAAAAAAAAAAAACAATGGCGAGGGAACCTAATAAATACCATGGGGCTTGTAGGACTTAGGTTCCCTCCCAAGAAATAATAGATAATTAAACCTAGACAACATGGTAACAGAAGTACAGACAAGTCATATTTGTACACATAACAGAATTAATAATTACTGATAATAGATGTTTTAAGTTTTTTCCTAAAAGATGATAATTTAACTAGCTAAGTAGACAGTCGTGCATTAATAGTATTTATATATACACGTAAACTAACTAGTTAAAAAATGCGAACTTCAACTTATTTGCTACGTAAACTATTTTAAGGTGCCCTTCAATCTCAATCCTGTCAAAAAGTTCTAGATCTAGTTCCAGTTTACTCTAGTTAAGCCCGTAGCACAATAGTTCCCCTAATTCTAGATCAGTCGACTTAAAACAGGTGGTCACCAGGTGGCTTTTTCCAAGTTATGTGTCTTAATGTGCACGTTGACTAATATAACCTGTCGCTTAGTAACAGGTCGCTAACCTCACCCTTTCAACATACATAATTTTGAGACGATGCAGTTTACGAGTTCGCGGTGGGCTCTCGTGCGTCAGTATCTGTGGACATGAAACACGTTGTCTCTCTCAAATCCGTATGATGAACCGGACAGAGCGAGCGTCTCCAGTTTATGTCGCGTCAACTCATTTTGCAGTCATTTAAAAGCAATAACATCAAATTTCGAATTATTCCAGAGTCATTTAGACGCGGTAATCAGTAAATTTCCGAGTATAAAACCCGGGACTATTATTCGTCCTCGAGAGCTCGTAAGCGCCTGTTTTGAGGGAGGGCTAATTTGTGGAGAGAAACGTCTATTATTGCCTTGTATTACAGAACCTAGTATCAGCGGGGAGTGGTCGAAACAGTATGATTTGAGGAGGTCATTTCTGCAGGGGCGGAGGCGCTTAAATTCTTAATTTCTTATTTCGTGGCAAAGTTGTTCTTTTCTACACACACTGACTGCGGGTTCAGTTTGCTTCGATCGTCCTAGTCTCCTTCAAAAACTCAGCTCATGTAATAAATGTTTCACTTCGAAAGTTTCAATGTTTTCACGAAGTCCTTTGCAGTTTTAGCCCTACAATTCTGTTTCAATGGTCGGACTACTGACTTCTTTAATAGTTCTGTTCATGCAATAGATATTATTGTTTAGTATATACCACATAAGTGAATAGCGCTTTTCGCGCGCTCTCATTGGTTAACTCGGAGGTGATTAGCAAGTACTATTCACCTCCTAGCAGCCGGCGCGCGAGATTTTACAATTTCCGACCGCTTGTCGGTATATTGTCACACATAAATTAATGTTTTGGTCCGCTAATTATTCAGCTTGTGTGGTATATACTAAAACAATTATTCACCTCAGCAGTGTCGGTGAAAGAGGTGGATATTTACCTTCGCGGCTCGGTGAATATCCACCACTATTCACCTTCACTTCGGTGAATACTGTGTTAAATACTAGAGGAGTACCAACTGTAGTCAGACAACCTTCATGCTAAATGTACATTTCACCGACTTGTCCAGCACTTGGCTTTCCTGTTTCGTCGACAGCCCGGCCTTTATCTGCAGTTTCTCTTCCTTCCATTTCGATTTCAGCCGCACCTACTTTATTTGTATCGAAAGCTTTTTGATTCTTGCTTCTGCTCGCGTGAACGGAACTACTGGTAACGTTTTGTGAAGATGAAGGCCACAGCTTCAAAGGAGCCAAGATCCTTAAGTATTCGGCTCGGAAGGAGCGATTCATGATGCCGTATATTATGGGGTTAAGAGAAGTGCTGGCAAATCCGAAGCAAGTGTAACTCACGTACACTTGTCGTTTGAGCTTCCAATCTGCGTTAATAAAATCGATCAAATCAATCACTAACACAGGAGTCCAGCAAGTTAGAAAACCTATGACAACGACCAGGAGAATGTATGTAACATTCACTTCTTCTACAGAAAGGCTGCTCTGACATGAGGGACGGAATTCGTTTCTTGTTTGGTTTCGAAAACGAAAGTTGAGGTTGTGTTTGCGCACCGCGATGAACACTTTTGTATAACAAGTTATCACGATAATAAGAGGAATAGCCACAAAGACGAGAACCAGATAAGCTCCATAGCCGTCGTACAGGCTCTCAATGTTGTGCGCACAGAACACTTTTCCAGTGTGAAAGAAAAATTCATGCCCAGAAACAACGTAAGGAAAAGGCGCCAAAAAAGCCATTATCCACACAATTCCAATTGTTACTTTTGTTGTCTTCATGTTGAAGATTTTCTGATACAGCGCTCGGGAGCGAACAACTCGAAAATACCTGTTAACAGCGGTGACGGCTAAAGTCTGTAACGACACAGCACACATGAGAAGAATCCAAAACCCTTGCATCTGGCAAATGAAGCGGTTAGAGGGCCATTTTCCGATGATCAGAGAAGCCAATGAAAACGGAATTCCCAGCAGTGACATTAGGAAGTCCGAAACAGCTAAGGTTATAATGTACATGTTTGGAACAGTTTTACGAAGATTCGGGTTTCTAACGACTGCGACTCCAAGCAAAAGATTTCCTAAAAAAGAGATGGAGTTGATCAGGAACAGGAAAAATGATTCCACAACTTGAACCGCAGCTGATCGGTTTTGCAACTGCCGAGCAAAGATTTCGATCGAGGTAAAGGACTTGTTCATGATGCTTGCTAACAGCGAGAACGTAAGCGATGGCAACCCAGCGAAACTGAATTTTGAACTGAAGGGAAGTGGGCAAGCTTCTTTTTTTTCCTTCGTTTTGCGACGAATGATGCTAAAAATAAGAAACAAATTATAATAAATTAATTTTACCTGGGTAAAATGTCTCCCGGATATTAAGACTGGCGTTCGCGTACGTCCTGGTTTGAACTTCTTGTTTCCTGGTGTTAACGGAAATAAATTTTGCTTGACATGCACCTGCTGAAATCAAACGTTCTTGTCCTCGTTTTTACGAATACATCACCTCACTTTCTAGAAGCAGCTGAATTTCTTTCGACCGTTGACCATTTTCTCGTAGTTTCATCTCTTTTACCTAAAGGTAGGCTTTGGAAAGGACGTTCAAGTACCAAATTAAATGGAATACCTGCTTTTGAAAACTATTTAATTTGGAAAACCGCCAATGTGTCATTCAAAATTCCGACAAAATGAAATTCAATATTGAGTAATTTGTTTGTCAGTGACAACAAGACCCACCTACTTACGTGCGCTTTGATGTTTTCGGGAAGTGATCTTTACCCAGAAAACATCAAAAGTGAAAACCTGAAATGTCTCTGAATAAAGTATTTGTTTTACCTTCGTTTATCTGACAGATAAACACTTTAAAATGTAATTGGTGTTGATCCCGCTGCTAGCGAGATTAAAATGTGTTTTGACACCGGAACAAGATCCACATCCAACAGACGGCTGTTCTTCATAGTGAGGGCAATTAACGATCATTTGCGTAGGAAAGCCATGAAATATATTCTAATTTGTTTTCTGTATTTAAATTTGTGCAAAGTGGTTCTACAATTTTGCAAATTCACGTCTCTTCAGTATGAACGAAAAAGTGACTGCACATTAATTGAAACTGGGCCAAGCGAGGGAATAAACTTTTAATTCTGGGAAGGGTGGGTTCGAGACAACGAAGGTGTCTATTGACTGGATGTTAATACTGTTGTAATACTTGAATGCTTCATGTGAGGGCCTAGGGGGAGGGGGAGGGGGTATGGTGGAGTGGATTGTTGAGGAAGTCTCAACTCACGAAAGTCAGAAGTGTCCTTCTTAAAGTATGAAAAGTTGAATTCCAGTATGAGGAAGGGTAGCAAAACAGAACAGAAATTACACTTACCGTCTTTCAACTACACTGGCATTGTCGCGAACAGTTGCTCTACCGTATTAGAATTTCGTACAATTTTTTTAAAACTAGCTAACCATTTGGCTGATCAATCTGCATTAGTTCACAATTTGCCCCAAAGATTAAGCCCTAGATAGCGCAATGAATGTCGGTGTTCCATACGTTACTGTGTTGTATCTGTATAAAAATATATTAAGCCTCGGCTTAGTAACGTAGGTAGTTTCGCTTTCTCTAACAGCTGCTCAGTGGTAACTAGAGTGTTTATCTCTAAAAACTGCCCTTGGGCACTGGGGGTTTTCGTGTTGAAATAAATGTGTTTTGAAAATATTTTCGATCGAATTACAGTCAAATTAATTATCGCTGGTACAAATAAAGTTATGCTTCTTCGAAGTCTGATTCTATTTTGAAAACGACTTACTATAGAGTAAGTAACCTTACCAAGGGCACCATTATACTCATTGTATTTGAGTTCCCTTTTCTTTTTAACTACATGGCTAGGTAGGGTTATGGACAGATAAATTTGAAATGATCTTTCAAGCTTCAAATTAACATAACACTCACAGACTGTAAAAGTTCGACGTGTGGTTTCCATGTTTTTGAACATTTTTTATGGGCAGTTTAGTCTGTTTCAAAGGAGCTAAATATTGCTTAAGGTTGGGGTAAACGCGAATCTGTGTGTAATTTTAAGGTGTTTGAAGAAGGGATTTTAATGAAGTAAAAATATTTTGAAACACTTCCAGTTAGTTGCCACCTCACAAAGGCACTGCAGGTTGCTGGGACAACTGTTTGGTATCAGTCTACTAATTTCTAACTTCAAATTCTAATTTTAAACTGTTATTAAATCTTCAATTCAGTTTTCCTATTTTCCTAAATTTAACTAATTCTTTTGAGAAAAATGATCTCTTCCCAAATATATCCAAAACTCACCAAAAATTCACAAAATATCCGATAGCATAGCTTTGTGGGCTGAGCAAAGGGATTTTTGATTGCTTGAAACGCGAACGAAATATCAACGTGAAATCCATGTTAAGCGGCTAAAAAACGATGTTTAGGTTAATTCCCGCCTTAAGGAGACGTTAATTCTCAACGGTGTTATTCGGAAGGACAGACCACCAAGCATAAAGGAAGGAGACAAAACCTGACTTTTTGCCCAAATGGGGCAATTAAAACAAATTTCAGCTGGTCTGATAGGCGCGAAAAATTGGAAGGGAGGAGAAGAAACTTGTGGAGCCCGATGGCAGAGCGAGGAGAACCTACGCCTTCCCATCGAGCTTCGCGCCCATGTTAGCTCCAGCTCTCCCTCGTACACCCACGATTGCCTTCTTCACTTCCTCTTTCCAGCACCAACCACAAAGGTTGAGTGAAAATTACAAACATCTGTTTTCACCTTTTTCTGACGGTTTGAGAAATGTTGCATAATACTCCAAGCTAAGGGTGCCAAATATGTGCCGGGTGTGCCAGATTGAAAGGATCAAGGTATAGGATTGCAAGACAGCGACTCAGTACGTTATCTCACTGGGTGTAATTAACATTTAGAATCCAAAAGAAGACAGTTAATCTTCTTGTGTTCTGAAAATAAATATTCATCAACATTTTGTATGCGTTATACGGTCTAGAGCAGTATGGTAAATGGCGGTTCGAGACCATGCATTGCATCAGGTATCGGTCCGCTAGTGTGCGAACGAAGCAAAACGGCAGCACGGAAGCGCGATGTCATGCTTTGCATAGCAAAGTGCATCGGGCTCGAGCAGGGGATAGTTTTGCGAGTGAGCCGAGCGCGCGAGAAGTACAGACAAGTCATATTTGTACACATAACAGAATTAATAATTACTGATAATAGATGTTTTAAGTTTTTCCTAAAAGATGCAAGAGATGAGGAGCCAGTAATCTCAGGAGAAAGAGAGTTAAAAAATTTTGGACTTTGATAGAAAACAGAGAATTGCCGGATATTTGTTCTACATAATGGTAGACGAAAGGAGTCTGCATACCTTGTATTGTAGCTATGGATTTGGCTGTTTGTTGAAAAAAAGTTTTCAAATTTTCGAGGGAGAATAGAGTTTTTAAACGAGTACATAAACTGACCTAGATGTAACAAATGAATGTCTTGAAATTTGAGCAAGTTTCTTAAAGCCCCGGCTACACGTTGTAACATTGTTAGAAGAACACGTCCCAACATTGTTGTAAGAACGCTTCTAACAATGTTGGATACACATATAACATTGTTGGAAACACGTCGCTTCGGGGTTCTAGCTTCAACAATTTCCACCTCTGCCATTAGGCTTCGGATTGGAGACTGGACCCTTAACTCTGATTGGTCTTTGCAATACAAAATTGTTGAAAGGGCGGCTACACGCTTTAACATTTGTTGAATGTTGGAGAAAATGTTTTGATCGAAATCAAAACATTCTTCCAACAAAAAATGTTGAACAAACGTCATCAAACATGCATGCTACACGTTCTAACATTGTTCATCCAACAAATGTTTTACAACAATGTTTGAACGTGTAGCCGTGGCTTAAAAATAGGTTATGTATGAACATTATAGTAAGACTTGTTCACTATCCTAACCACACGTTTTAACTAAGAAAGATAATTTAATCAAATGAAGAATGATCCTCGCAGTTGTGAACGCAATTTATGCAATTGCGAAAAGAAGCCTGAAAAAAATTCAGGACTTCAACGGGGTTTTTTTCAGGCTTCTTTTTCGCAATTGCATAAATTGCGTTCACAACTGCGAGGATCATTCTTCATTTGATTTCATTTCCGCAGTTCATATATGATTCATTTCATATATCATCCACACTCATTTCTTTCACGGGAACATATGAACCCACAATTGACCTGCTCCCAACGTCAGTGGCTTCATAGCTCAGTTGGTTAGAGCATCGCACCGGTAATCGCGAGGTCACGGGTTCGAACCCCGTTGAAGTCCTGAATTTTTTTCAGGCTTCTTTTCGCAATTGCATAAATTGCGTTCACAACTGCGAGGATCATTCTTCATTTGATTTCATTTCCGCAGTTCATATATGATTCATTTCATATATCATCCACACTCATTTCTTTCACGGGAACATATGAACCCACAATTGACCTGCTCCCAACGTCAGTGGCTTCATAGCTCAGTTGGTTAGAGCATCGCACCGGTAATCGCGAGGTCACGGGTTCGAACCCCGTTGAAGTCCTGAATTTTTTTCAGGCTTCTTTTCGCAATTGCATAAATTGCGTTCACAACTGCGAGGATCATTCTTCATTTGATTTCATTTCCGCAGTTCATATATAATTCATTTCATATATCATCCACCAAGATAATTTAACTAGCTAAGTAGACAGTCATACATTAATAGTATTTGTATATACACGTAAACTAACTAGTTAAAAATTGTCAACTTCAACTTATTTGCTACGTAAACTATTTTAAGGTGCCCTTCAATCTCAATCCTGTCAAAAAGTTCTAGATCTAGTTCCAGTTTACTCTAGTTAAGCCCGTAGCTCAATAGTTCCCCTAATTCTAGATCGGTCGACTGAAAACAGGTGGTCACCAGGTGGCTTTTTGCAAGTTATGTGTCCTAATGTGCACGTTGACTAATTAACCTGTCGCTTAGTAACAGGTCGCTAACCTCACCCTTTCAACATACATAATTTTGAGACGACGCAGTTTACGAGTTCGCGATGGGCTCTCGTGCGTCAGTATATGTCGACATGAAACACGTTGTCTCTCTCAAATCAGTATGATGAACCGGACAGAGCGAGCGTCTCCAGTTTATGTCGCGTCAACTCATTTTGCAGTCATTTAAAAGCAATAACATCAAATTTCGAATTATTCCAGGGTCATTTAGACACGGTAATCAGTAAATTTCCGAGTATAAAACCCGGGACTGTTATTCGTCCGCGAGAGTTCGTAAGCGCCTGTTTTGAGGGAGGGCTAATTTGTGGAGAGAACAGTCTGTTATTGCCTTGTATTAGAGAATGTAGTATCAGCGTGAGTGATCGAAACAGTATGATTTGAGAAGGTCATTTTTGCAGGGGCGGAGGCGCTTAAATTCTTAAACTGATTCTTATTTCGTGGCAAAGTTGTTCTTTTCTACACACACTGACTGCGGGTTCAATTTGCTTCGATCGTCCTACTCTCCTTCAAAAACTCAGCTCATGTAATATGTGTTTCACTTCGAAGGTCTCAATGTTTTCATGAAGTCCTGTGTAGTTTTAGCCCTTCAATTCTGTTTCAACGGTCGGACTACTGACTTCTTTAATAGTTCTGTTCATGCAGTAGATATTATTGTTTAGTATATACCACACAAGTGAATAGTGCTTTTTCGCTCGGAGGTGATTAGCAAGTACTATTCACCTCCTAGCAGCCGGCGCGCGAGATTTTACAATTTCCGACCGCTTGTCGGTATATTGTCACACATAAATTAATGTTATGGTCCGCTAATTATTCAGCTTGTGTGGTATATACTAAAACAATTATTCACCTCAGCAGTGTCGGTGAAAGAGGTGGATATTTACCTTCGCGGCTCGGTGAATATCCACCACTATTCACCTTCACTTCGGTGAATACTGTGTTAAATACTAGAGGAGTACCAACTGTAGTCAGACAACCTTCATGCTAAATGTACATTTCACCGACTTGTCCAGCACTTGGCTTTCCTGTTTCGTCGACAGCCCGGCCTTTATCTGCAGTTTCTCTTCCTTCCATTTCGATTTCAGCCGCACCTACTTTATTTGTATCGAAAGCTTTTTGATTCTTGCTTCTGCTCGCGTGAACGGAACTACTGGTAACGTTTTGTGAAGATGAAGGCCACAGCTTCAAAGGAGCCAAGATCCTTAAGTATTCGGCTCGGAAGGAGCGATTCATGATGCCGTATATTATGGGGTTAAGAGAAGTGCTGGCAAATCCGAAGCAAGTGTAACTCACGTACACTTGTCGTTTGAGCTTCCAATCTGCGTTAATAAAATCGATCAAATCAATCACTAACACAGGAGTCCAGCAAGTTAGAAAACCTATGACAACGACCAGGAGAATGTATGTAACATTCACTTCTTCTACAGAAAGGCTGCTCTGACATGAGGGACGGAATTCGTTTCTTGTTTGGTTTCGAAAACGAAAGTTGAGGTTGTGTTTGCGCACCGCGATGAACACTTTTGTATAACAAGTTATCACGATAATAAGAGGAATAGCCACAAAGACGAGAACCAGATAAGCTCCATAGCCGTCGTACAGGCTCTCAATGTTGTGCGCACAGAACACTTTTCCAGTGTGAAAGAAAAATTCATGCCCAGAAACAACGTAAGGAAAAGGCGCCAAAAAAGCCATTATCCACACAATTCCAATTGTTACTTTTGTTGTCTTCATGTTGAAGATTTTCTGATACAGCGCTCGGGAGCGAACAACTCGAAAATACCTGTTAACAGCGGTGACGGCTAAAGTCTGTAACGACACAGCACACATGAGAAGAATCCAAAACCCTTGCATCTGGCAAATGAAGCGGTTAGAGGGCCATTTTCCGATGATCAGAGAAGCCAATGAAAACGGAATTCCCAGCAGTGACATTAGAAAGTCCGAAACAGCTAAGGTTATAATGTACATGTTTGGAACAGTTTTACGAAGATTCGGGTTTCTAACGACTGCGACTCCAAGCAAAAGATTTCCTAAAAAAGAGATGGAGTTGATCAGGAACAGGAAAAATGATTCCACAACTTGAACCGCAGCTGATCGGTTTTGCAACTGCCGAGCAAAGATTTCGATCGAGGTAAAGGACTTGTTCATGATGCTTGCTAACAGCGAGAACGTAAGCGATGGAAACCCAGCGAAACTGAATTTTGAACTGAAGGGAAGTGGGGAAGCTTCTTTTTTTTCCTTCGCTTTGCGATGAATGATGCTAAAAATTAGAAACAAATTATAATAAATTAATGTTACCTGGGTAAAATGTCTCCCGGATATTAAAACTGGCGTTCGCGTACGTCCTGGTTTGAACTTCTTGTTTCCTGGTGTGAACAGAAATAAATTTTGCTTGACATGCACCTGCTGAAATCAAGCGTTCTTGTCCTCGTTTTTACGAGTACATCACCTCACTTTTTAGAAGCAGCTGAATTTCTTTCAACCGTTGACTATTTTCTCGTAGTTTCATCTCTTTTACCTGAAGGTAGGCTTTGGAAAGGACGTTAAAGTGCCAAATTAAATCGAATATCTGCTTTTGACAACTATTTGGAAAACCGCCAATGTGTCATTCAAAACTCCGACAAAATGAAATTCAGTATTGAGTAATTGGTTTGTCAGTGACAACAAGACCCACCCACTTACGTGCGCTTTGATGTTTTCGACAAATGATCTTTACCCAGAAAACATCAAAAGTGAAAACCTGAAATGTCTCTGAATAAAGTATTTGTTTTACCTTCGTTTATCTGACAGATAAATAATTTAAAATGTAATTCATGTTGATCCTACTCCTAGCGAGATTAAAATGTGTTTTGACACCGGAACAAGATCCACATCCAACAGACGGCTGTTCTCCATAGTGGGGGCAATTAACGATCATTTGCGTGGGAAAGCCATCAAATATGTTCTAATTTGTTTTCTGTATTTACATTTTTGCAAACTGGTTCCGGCTACAGTTTTGCAAATTGGTTGTTATTGTTGTTCACGTCTCTTCAGTATGAACGAAAAGGTGACTGCACATTAATTGAAGCTGCGCCAAGCGAGGGAATAAACTTTTAATTCTGGGAAGGGTGGGTTCGAGACAACGAAGGTGTCTATTGACTGGATGTTAATACTGTTGTAATACTTGAATGCTTCATGTGAGGGCCTAGGGGGGAGGGGGAGGGGGTATGGTGGAGTGGATTGTTGAGGAAGTCTCAACTCCCGAAAGTCAGAAGTGTCCTTCTTAAAGTATGAAAAGTTGAATTCCAGTATGAGGAAGGGTAGCAAAACAGAACAGAAATTACACTTACCGTCTTTCAACTACACTGGCATTGTCGCGAACAGTTGCTCTACCGTATTCGAATTTCGTACAATTTTTTTAAAACTGGCTAACGATTTGGCTGATCAATCTGCATTAGTTCACAAATTGCCCCAAAGATTGGGCCCTAGATAGCGCAATAAATGTGGGTGTTGTATCTGTATAAAGATATATTAAGCCTCGGCTTAGTAACGTAAGTAGTTTTACTTCTCTAACAGCTGCTCAGTGGTAACTAGAGTGTTTATCTCTAAAAACTGCCCTTGGGCACTGAGGGTTTTCGTGTTGAAATTAATGTGTTTTGAAAATATTTTCGATCGAATTACAATCAAATTAATTATCGCTGGTACAAATAAAGTTATGCTTCTTCGAAGTCTGATTCTATTTTGAAAACGACTTACTATAGAGTAAGTAACCTTACCAAGGGCACCATTATACTCACTGTATTTGAGTTCCCTTTTCTTTTTAACTACATGGCTAGGTAGGGTTATGGACAGATAAATTTGAAATGATCTTTCAAGCTTTAAATTAACATAACACTCACAGACTGTAAAAGTTCGACGTGTTTTCCATGTTTTTGAACATTTTTTATGGGCAGTTTAGTTTGTTTCAAAGGAGCTAAATATTGCTTAAGGTTGGGGTAAACGTGAATCTGTGTGTAATTTTAAGGTGTTTGAAGAAGGGATTTTAATGAAGTAAAAATGTTTTGAAACACTTCCAGTTAGTTGCCACCTCACAAAGGCACTGCAGGTTGCTGGGGCAACTGTTTGGTATCAGTCAGTACTAATTTCTAACTTCAAATTCTAATTTTAAACTGTTATTAAATCTTCAATTCAGTTTTCCTATTTTCCTAAATTTAACTAATTCATTTGAGAAAAATGATCTCTTCCCAAATATATCCCAAAATCACCAAAAAATTCAAAAAATATCCCATAGTATGGCAAGCCAAATGTAGCAATATTCAACTCATCTAATTTTATATTCAGTTATGTATTTTGTTTTCAACTATTGGTTTAATATTCAACTTTTATTCAACCTTCAACACATCATTCAACATTCAACTAGTCATTCAACGTTCAACTATTGATTTAACATTCAACTATTGATTTAATATTCAACTATTCATTCAACATTCAACGCATCATTCAACATTCAACTATTGATTTAACATTCAACTATTGATTTAACATTCAACTATTGATTTAATATTCAACTATTCATTCAACATTCAACGCATCATTCAACATTCAACTATTCATTCAACATTCAATTCAACATTCAACACATCATTCAACATTCAACTATTCATTCAACATTCAACGCATCATTCAACGAGTCATTCAACCGGTCAGTAGAAAAGATCGACTGTGGACTGTGGACTGTGGACCCGGACTGCGGACTGCGGACTGCGGACTGGGCCGTAAAATGAGGACTAGGAACCAAACGCATACTGAGTACAAAACACTGTGCAAAAGGCGGGTATGGACAAACCGTGGCGTAGGCCATGGTGTAGGCTATGGCCCACCCTATGGCCTACTGGTGGTCAATTTTTTAAAACTCGGTGTTTCGCACCGCGGGTTTATAGCGTGCTACTGGATTTGAAGACACACCAGGAAAATAATGTCCACACCATCTACCAGTTGTTTTGAACTAGTTTAATGCGCAATTCCACTTTGCACAAGCTAGCTAGTCAACTGAAAATAAATGATACATATAAGCCAACTAACCGTCATTCTTAACAAATCAGATATAATCGAAAACGAGACTTCAACAGCAAACTTTTTCTATAGTATTGTTGATATACTTTCAATTTTGCGAGGCGTAATCCCGTTTAAAACAGGCTATTTTAAAATTTTAACCGAGATGGTTAAGTTTTTCAATATTTTTGCAATGTTTTCTAGTAAAATTATTTTCCTTTCAGTGCAAAAAACACGAACATACTGTTTTCAATAACAGGGTCCTTTCTCTTCGATTGTTAGATTTTCCACGAGGGAGGTATAATATGATTGGCTAAATATGATAAAAATGGCGGGAATCTCGCGTGACGGGTCTTCTTGCTAAGATAATACAGCTGTCAACAAAGTGCAAAACACTCGGTTCAGCATTGCTGGAAACCTGTGTAAACAACCTTCTCCGTCAATCTGTCATACCTACGACTCTCTTCTGTTCTCTCGGCGGCGTTTCGCTCAAATTTGCTAAGCAGACTCGTGGTAGAACTGAATTCGGAATATTTTGGACCTTTAGTTCTTTTTAAATTAAATGTTTTCCAAAATTCCAAGACAATCACGTCTCCTGAGGTATGTAAATTTTGGGAAAACTTGTTCACCGTTCCCACGGTAATGCACGTGCATTTGCTTCTGTTGATGCTGTCCCAAATTATGTTTACTGTCGCAATTCCCAAAATGTTCTTTGAAGAAAAAGATTGAGGAGAGAAAAAAAAACCTTGGAGCTGGACTTACTTTCAATTTTTGTTTCAAAAGTATATAAGAATAAACACCTGATCTATGTGCTCTGACCATCAGGCGTAACGCAATGTAATATACTGCATATGTCATCGGCTTCCCCGTGGGATCGACCCCCGGGCTAACCAGGGGGATTGTAAAATTGAGGAATTTCCCCCGCGGGTTGGGGAATCTCTCAAGACAAGGTGCCTCTCAGCTGAAAATCCCCGTGACGTCGTTTTCAAACTTGTGAATTTCCCCACCCCTAATCTGTGATGTAAAACAATGTCAAGATTTTCCCCTACCCTCGGGCAAAGAATCACATCCATCTCCTTATTGTCCCCCACATGTCTCCCTGGTAGGCCCGGGAGTCGACCCCACTGGGAAGCCAATGACATGTGCATAAACTTTACACTGTCGACGGTTCCAACGACGGGAAAACATGAGGCCTTCAGTATTAAAATAATTACGTTTCATATCGTAAAGGCTACAGGCAGGTGTATTACATGCTTGGATGCTACACTATTTCAAGCTGGTTTGGATTCTTCAGTCATCGCTGGTTCACGCAAGCGACAGAAACTGGGACCCAGTTCGCTGGATGATCTGCACGGAATAGGACCATAGCCTCTTGATAGCTGCCCGAAAGTTGTATTTATACGGCATTCTGGTTTTCCTGATTCCAATCTACCACGAGTCTGTTTAACACTGAAAATTTTGAGCGAACCGCCACCAAGAGAGTCGTTGGTATGACAGGGAGTGTTGATGGAAAACGTTCAGTTTACACAGGATGAACTGAGTTAAAAAAAAAAAAAAAAGACCGCCGGGAGGCCATAGGGTGGGCCATGACTACACCCGCCTTTTGCACATTGTTTTGTAGCTAGTCTGCAGCCTTCAGTCCTAATTTTATACTCAGTCCGCGTTTTATACCCAGTCCGCAGTCCGGGTCCGCAGTCCACACTCCACAGTCGACCTTTTATACTGACCGGTTGAATGACTCGTTGAATGTTGAATGATGTGTTGAATGTTGAATGAATAGTTGAATGTTGAATGAATAGTTGAATGTTGAATGAATAGTTGAATGTTGAATGATGCGTTGAATGTTGAAGGAATAGTTGAATATTAAATCAATAGTTGAATGTTAAATCAATAGTTGAATGTTAAATCAATAGTTGAATGTTGAATGATGCGTTGAATGTTGAATGAATAGTTGAATATTAAATCAATAGTTGAATGTTAAATTAATAGTTGAACGTTGAATGACTAGTTGAATGTTGAATGATGTGTTGAAGGTTGAATAAAAGTTGAATATTAAACCAATAGTTGAAAACAAAATACATAACTGAATATAAAATTAGATGAGTTGAATATTGCTACATTTGGCTTGCCATACCATAGCATAGCTTTGTGGGCTGAGCAGAGGGATTTTTGATTGCTTGAAACGCGAACGAAATATCAACGTGAAATCCATGTTAAGCGGCTAAAAAACGATGTTTAGGTTAATTCCCGCCTTAAGGAGACGTTAATTCTCAACGGTGTTATTCGGAAGGACAGACCACCAAGCATAAAGGAAGGAGACAAAACCTGACTTTTTGCCCAAATGGGGGCAATTAAAACAAATTTCAGCTGGTCTGATAGGCGCGAAAAATTGGAAGGGAGGAGAAGAAACTTGTGGAGCCCGATGGCAGAGCGAGGAGAACCTAGCATTCCCATCGAGCTTCGCGCCCATGTTAGCTCTAGCTCTCTCTCGCACACCCACGATTGCCTTCTTCACTTCCTCTTTCCAGCACCAGCCACAAAGGTTGAGTGAAAATTAAAAACATCTGTTCTCACCTTTTTCTGACGGTTTATACCGTTATACGGTTTAGAGCAGTATGGTAAATGGCGGTTCGAGACTATGCATTGCACCAGGTATCGGTCCCCTAGTGTGCGAACGAAGCAAAAAACGGCAGCACGGAAGCACGATGTGCTTTACGTAGCAAAGTACATCGAGCTCGAGCAGGGGATAGTTTTGCGAATGAGCCGAGCGCGCGATCTTGGCGGGAAGAGCGAACGTAGTGAGCGATGGATCGCAAAGCGCGAGGGTACACACATTGATCCCTTGCACCAGGTATAGGCTCGAGATTATTTGCACCAGGTATCGGTTCGCTAGTGGACTAGTGTGCGAGCGAAAGCGAGCTATTCATATGATTGATACATTTATTAAATACCGTATCTCTGTACGGGCGAAAGCGAGCTGTATCAATAGTGATAGTTTCATGTTATGGCATCATGAATTTTTGAATCACAACCTATATATATTATAGGTAAAGATTATTTTTCAACACATTAATCGAACTCAAAAATAAAGTCAGATGAGTAATTTATGGGTACAATTTTAATTAGGCAGGGGCCCCCAACGAGCCAAATCAGCCAATTTAGGCTGTAGAAAGGCATTTTTAAGTACCGGTGCCTTATGTATTATATAGTTACTGAGGCTGGCAGCAATATGTTATATATTGCAGTCAGCTTAGGGCGTCTATCTAACATATTTACTATTCAATACCCAGTGCCATTGTTCTCTCTCTGCACTAAATCATTGATTGCAGGCTCCTCTTCCGCTTTGTTCCTGGTCGCACAAAAGAATATAATTAGCACTTGTTGATTAGCTCAACTGGGAATTGGTGACTGAGACCTAGGCATCATATACAAGGGATGTAAAACTATTTTATTATTATTATTATTTATTTATTTGCCACACATAATGAACTGGAATGATTAATAAATTACAAATATTAATACACAGAAATTGCAATGGTAAACAAGAAAAAACAGATAGGAAAAAAAGGGAAAAAAAAAAAAAAACAATGGCGAGGGAACCTAATAAATACCATGGGGCTTGTAGGACTTAGGTTCCCTCCCAAGAAATAATAAATAATTAAACCTAGACAACATGGTAACAGAAGTACAGACAAGTCATATTTGTACACATAACAGAATTAATAATTACTGATAATAGATGTTTTAAGTTTTTTCCCAAAAGATGCAAGAGAATTGAGGAGCCAGTTATCCCAGGAGAAAGAGACTTAAAAAATTTTGGACCTTGATAGAAGACAGATAATTGCCGGATATTTGTTCTACATAATGGTAGACGAAAGGACTAGTCTGCATACCTTGTATTGTAGCTATGGATTTGGCTGTTTGTTGGAAAAATGTTTTCAAATTTTCGAGGGAGAATAGAGTTTTTAAACGGGTACATAAACTGACCTAGATGTAACAAATGAATGTCTTGAAATTTGAGCAAGTTTCTTAAAAATAGGTTATGTATGAACATTATAGTAAGACTTGTCCACTATCCTAACCACACGTTTTAGCTAAGAAAGATAATTTAACTAGCTAAGTAGACAGTCATGCATTAATAGTATTTATATATACACGTAAACTAACTAGTTAAAAAATGTGAACTTCAACTTATTTGCTACGTAAACTATTTTAAGGTGCCCTTCAATCTCAATCCTGTCAAAAAGTTCTAGATCTAGTTCTAGTTTACTCTAGTTAAGCCCGTAGCTCAATAGTTCCCCTAATTCTAGATCGGTCGACTGAAAACAGGTGGTCACCAGGTGGCTTTTTGCAAGTTATGTGTCCTAATGTGCACGTTGACTAATTAACCTGTCGCTTAGTAACAGGTCGCTAACATCACCCTTTCAACATACATAATTTTGAGACGACGCAGTTTACGAGTTCACGATGGGCTCTCGTGCGTCAGTATATGTGGACATGAAACTCGTTGTCTCTCTCAAATCAGTATGATGAACCGGACAGAGCGAGCGTCTCCAGTTTATGTCGCGTCAACTCATTTTGCAGTCATTTAAAAACAATAACATAAAATTTCGAATTATTCCAGGGTCATTTAGACACGGTAATCAGTAAATTTCCGAGTATAAAACCCGGGACTATTATTCGTCCGCGAGAGTTCGTAAGCGCCTGTTTTGAGGGAGGGCTAATTTGTGGAGAGAACAGTTTGTTATTGCCTTGTATTAGAGAATGTAGTATCAGCGTGAGTGATCGAAACAGTATGATTTGAGAAGGTCATTTTTGCAGGGGCGGAGGCGCTTAAATTCTTAAACTGATTCTTATTTCGTGGCAAAGTTGTTCTTTTCTACACACACTGACTGCGGGTTCAATTTGCTTCGATCGTCCTAGTCTCCTTCAAAAACTCAGCTCATGTAATATGTGTTTCACTTCGAAGGTTTCAATGTTTTCATGAAGTCCTGTGTAGTTTTAGCCCTTCAATTCTGTTTCAACGGTCGGACTACTGACTTCTTTAATAGTTCTGTTCATGCAGTAGATATTATTGTTTAGTGTATACCACACAAGTGAATAGTGCTTTTCGCGCGCTCTGATTGGTTAACTCGGAGGTGATTAGCAAGTACTATTCACCTCCTAGCTGCCGGCGCGCGAGACTTTACAATTTCCGACCGCTTGTCGGTATATTGTCACACATAAATTAATGTTTTGGTCCGCTAATTATTCAGCTTGTGTGGTATATACTAAAACAATTATTCACCTCAGCAGTGTCGGTGAAAGAGGTGGATATTTACCGAGCCGCGAAGGTAAATATCCACCACTATTCACCTTCACTTCGGTGAATACTGTGTTAAATACTAGAGGAGTACCAACTGTAGTCAGACAACCTTCATGCTAAATATACATTTCACCGACTTGTCCAGCACTTGGCTCTCCTGTTTCGTCGACAGCCCGGCCTTTATCTGCAGTTTCTCTATTTCCATTTCGATTTCAGCCGCACCTACTTTATTTCCGTCGAAAGCTTTTTGATTCTTGCTTCTGCTCGCGTGAACGGAACTACTTGTAACGTTTTGTGAAGATGAAGGCCACAGCTTCAAAGGAGCCAAGATCCTTAAGTATTCGGCTCGGAAGGAGCGATTCATGATGCCGTATATTATGGGGTTAAGAGAAGTGCTGGCAAATCCGAAGCAAGTGTAACTCACGTACACTTGTCGTTTGAGCTTCCAATCTGCGTTAATAAAATCGATCAAATCAATCACTAACACAGGAGTCCAGCAAGTTAGAAAACCTATGACAACGACCAGGAGAATGTATGTAACATTCACTTCTTCTACAGAAAGGCTGCTCTGACATGAGGGACGGAATTCGTTTCTTGTTTGGTTTCGAAAACGAAAGTTGAGGTTGTGTTTGCGCACCGCGATGAACACTTTTGTATAACAAGTTATCACGATAATAAGAGGAATAGCCACAAAGACGAGAACCAGATAAGCTCCATAGCCGTCGTACAGGCTCTCAATGTTGTGCGCACAGAACACTTTTCCAGTGTGAAAGAAAAATTCATGCCCAGAAACAACGTAAGGAAAAGGCGCCAAAAAAGCCATTATCCACACAATTCCAATTGTTACTTTTGTTGTCTTCATGTTGAAGATTTTCTGATACAGCGTTCGGGAGCAAACAACTCGAAAATACCTGTTAACAGCGGTGACGGCTAAAGTCTGTAACGACACAGCACACATGAGAAGAATCCAAAACCCTTGCATCTGGCAAATGAAGCGGTTAGAGGGCCATTTTCCGATGATCAGAGAAGCCAATGAAAACGGAATTCCCAGCAGTGACATTAGGAAGTCCGAAACAGCTAAGGTTATAATGTACATGTTTGGAACAGTTTTACGAAGATTCGGGTTTCTAACGACAGCGACTCCAAGCAAAAGATTTCCTAAAAAAGAGATGGAGTTGATCAGGAACAGGAAAAATGATTCCACAACTTGAACCGCAGCTGATCGGTTTTGCAACTGCCGAGCAAAGATTTCGATCGAGGTAAAGGACTTGTTCATGATGCTTGCTAACAGCGAGAACGTAAGCGATGGAAACCCAGCGAAACTGAATTTTGAACTGAAGGGAAGTGGGCAAGCTTCTTTTTTTTCCTTCGCTTTGCGATGAATGATGCTAAAAATAAGAAACAAATTATAATAAATTAATTTTACCTGGGTAAAATGTCTCCCGGATATTAAAACTGGCGTTCGCGTACGTCCTGGTTTGAACTTCTTGTTTCCTGGTGTTAACAGAAATAAATTTTGCTTGAAATGCACCTGCTGAAATCAAGCGTTCTTGTCCTCGTTTTTACGAGTACATTACCTCACTTTCTAGAAGCAGCTGAATTTCTTTCAACCGTTGACCATTTTCTCGTAGTTTCATCTCTTTTACCTGAAGGTCGGCTTTGGAAAGGACGTTCAAGTGCCAAATTAAATCGAATACCTGCTTTTGAAAACTATTTAATTTGGAAAACCGCCAATGTGTCATTCAAAACTCCGACAAAATGAAATTCAATATTGAGTAATTTGTTTGTCAGTGAGAACAAGACCCACCCACTTACGTGCGCTTTGATGTTTTCGGGAAATGATCTTTACCCAGAAAACATCAAAAGTGAAAACCTGAAATGTCTCTGAATAAAGTATTTGTTTTACCTTCGTTTATCTGACAGATAAACACTTTAAAATGTAATTGGTGTTGATCCCGCTGCTAGCGAGATTAAAATGTGTTTTGACACCGGAACAAGATCCACATCCAACAGACGGCTGTTCTTCATAGTGAGGGCAATTAACGATCATTTGCGTAGGAAAGCCATGAAATATATTCTAATTTGTTTTCTGTATTTAAATTTGTGCAAAGTGGTTCTACAATTTTGCAACTTCACGTCTCTTCAGTATGAACGAAAAGGTGACTGCACATTAATTGAAGCTGCGCCAAGCGAGGGAATAAACTTTTAATTCTGGGAAGGGTGGGTTCGAGACAACGAAGGTGTCTATTGACTGGATGTTAATACTGTTGTAATACTTGAATGCTTCATGTGAGGGCCTAGGGGGGAGGGGGAGGGGGTATGGTGGAGTGGATTGTTGAGGAAGTCTCAACTCCCGAAAGTCAGAAGTGTCCTTCTTAAAGTATGAAAAGTTGAATTCCAGTATGAGGAAGGGTAGCAAAACAGAACAGAAATTACACTTACCGTCTTTCAACTACACTGGCATTGTCGCGAATTAGAATTTCGTACAATTTTTTTAAAACTAGCTAACGATTTGGCTGATCAATCTGCATTAGTTCACAATTTGCCCCAAAGATTAAGCCCTAGATAGCGCAATGAATGTCGGTGTTCGATACGTTACTGTGTTGTATCTGTATAAAAATATATTAAGCCTCGGCTTAGTAACGTAGGTAGTTTCGCTTTCTCTAACAGCTGCTCAGTGGTAACTAGAGTGTTTATCTCTAAAAACTGCCCTTGGGCACTGGGGGTTTTCGTGTTGAAATAAATGTGTTTTGAAAATATTTTCGATCGAATTACAGTCAAATTAATTATCGCTGGTACAAATGAAGTTATGCTTCTTCGAAGTCTGATTCTATTTTGAAAACGACTTACTATAGAGTAAGTAACCTTACCAAGGGCACCATTATACTCATTGTATTTGAGTTCCCTTTTCTTTTTAACTACATGGCTAGGTAGGGTTATGAACAGATAAATTTGAAATGATCTTTCAAGCTTCAAATTAACATAACACTCACAGACTGTAAAAGTTCGACGTGTGGTTTCCATGTTTTTGAACATTTTTTATGGGCAGTTTAGTCTGTTTCAAAGGAGCTAAATATTGCTTAAGGTTGGGGTAAACGTGAATCTGTGTGTAATTTTAAGGTGTTTGAAGAAGGGATTTTAATGAAGTAAAAATATTTTGAAACACTTCCAGTTAGTTGCCACCTCACAAAGGCACTGCAGGTTGCTGGGGCAACTGCTCACAAAGGCACTGCAGGTTGCTGGGGCAAGTGTTTGGTATCAGTCTACTAATTTCTAACTTCAAATTCTAATTTTAAACTGTTATTAAATCTTCAATTCAGTTTTCCTATTTTCCTAAATTTAACTAATTCTTTTGAGAAAAATTATCTCTTCACAAATATATCCAAAAATCACCAAAAAATTCACAAAATATCCCATAGCATAGCTTTGTGGGCTGAGCAGAGGGATTTTTGATTGCTTGAAACGCGAACGAAATATCAACGTGAAATCCATGTTAAGCGGCTAAAAAACGATGTTTAGGTTAATTACCGCCTTAAGGAGACGTTAATTCTCAACGGTGTTATTCGGAAGGACAGACCACCAAGCATAAAGGAAGGAGACAAAACCTGACTTTTTGCCCAAATGGGGGCAATTAAAACAAATTTCAGCTGGTCTGATAGGCGCGAAAAATTGGAAGGGAGGAGAAGAAACTTATGGAGCCCGATGGCAGAGCGAGGAGAACCTACGCCTTCCCATCGAGCTTCGCGCCCATGTTAGCTCTTAATAGCTCTCCCTCGTACACCCACGATTGCCTTCTTCACTTCCTCTTTCCAGCACCAACCACAAAGGTTGAGTGAAAATTACAAACATCTGTTCTCACCTTTTTCTGACGGTTTATACCGTTATACGGTTTAGAGCAGTATGGTAAATGGCGGTTCGAGACTATGCATTGCACCAGGTATCGGTCCCCTAGTGTGCGAACGAAGCAAAAAACGGCAGCACGGAAGCACGATGTGCTTTGCGTAGCAAAGTACATCGAGCTCGAGCAGGGGATAGTTTTGCGAATGAGCCGAGCGCGCGATCTTGGCGGGAAGAGCGAACGTAGTGAGCGATGGATCGCAAAGCGCGAGGGTACACACATTGATCCCTTGCACCAGGTATAGGCTCGAGATTATTTGCACCAGGTATCGGTTCGCTAGTGGACTAGTGTGCGAGCGAAAGCGAGCTATTCATATGATTGATACATTTATTAAATACCGTATCTCTGTACGGGCGAAAGCGAGCTGTATCAATAGTGATAGTTTCATGTTATGGCATCATGAATTTTTGAATCACAACCTATATATATTATAGGTAAAGATTATTTTTCAACACATTAATCGAACTCAAAAATAAAGTCAGATGAGTAATTTATGGGTACAATTTTAATTAGGCAGGGGCCCCCAACGAGCCAAATCAGCCAATTTAGGCTGTAGAAAGGCATTTTTAAGTACCGGTGCCTTATGTATTATATAGTTACTGAGGCTGGCAGCAATATGTTATATATTGCAGTCAGCTTAGGGCGTCTATCTAACATATTTACTATTCAATACCCAGTGCCATTGTTCTCTCTCTGCACTAAATCATTGATTGCAGGCTCCTCTTCCGCTTTGTTCCTGGTCGCACAAAAGAATATAATTAGCACTTGTTGATTAGCTCAACTGGGAATTGGTGACTGAGACCTAGGCATCATATACAAGGGATGTAAAACTATTTTATTATTATTATTATTTATTTATTTGCCACACATAACGAACTGGAATGATTAATAAATTACAAATATTAATACACAGAAATTGCAATGGTAAACAAGAAAAAACAGATAGGAAGAAAAGGGAAAAAAAACAATGGCGAGGGAACCTAATAAATATCATGGGGCTTGTAGGACTTAGGTTCCCTCCCAAGAAATAATAGATAATTAAACCTAGGCAACATGGTAACAGAAGTACAGACAAGTCATATTTGTACACATAACAGAATTAATAATTACTGATAATAGATGTTTTAAGTTTTTCCCAAAAGATGCAAGAGATGAGGAGCCAGTAATCTCAGGAGAAAGAGAGTTAAAAAATTTTGGACTTTGATAGAAAACAGAGAATTGCCGGATATTTGTTCTACATAATGGTAGACGAAAGGAGTCTGCATACCTTGTATTGTAGCTATGGATTTGGCTGTTTGTTGAAAAAAAGTTTTCAAATTTTCGAGGGAGAATAGAGTTTTTAAACGAGTACATAAACTGACCTAGATGTAACAAATGAATGTCTTGAAATTTGAGCAAGTTTCTTAAAGCCCCGGCTACACGTTGTAACATTGTTAGAAGAACACGTCCCAACATTGTTGTAAGAACGCTTCTAACAATGTTGGATACACATATAACATTGTTGGAAACACGTCGCTTCGGGGTTCTAGCTTCAACAATTTCCACCTCTGCCATTAGGCTTCGGATTGGAGACTGGACCCTTAACTCTGATTGGTCTTTGCAATACAAAATTGTTGAAAGGGCGGCTACACGCTTTAACATTTGTTGAATGTTGGAGAAAATGTTTTGATCGAAATCAAAACATTCTTCCAACAAAAAATGTTGAACAAACGTCATCAAACATGCATGCTACACGTTCTAACATTGTTCATCCAACAAATGTTTTACAACAATGTTTGAACGTGTAGCCGTGGCTTAAAAATAGGTTATGTATGAACATTATAGTAAGACTTGTTCACTATCCTAACCACACGTTTTAACTAAGAAAGATAATTTAATCAAATGAAGAATGATCCTCGCAGTTGTGAACGCAATTTATGCAATTGCGAAAAGAAGCCTGAAAAAAATTCAGGACTTCAACGGGGTTCGAACCCGTGACCTCGCGATTACCGGTGCGATGCTCTAACCAACTGAGCTATGAAGCCACTGACGTTGGGAGCAGGTCAATTGTGGGTTCATATGTTCCCGTGAAAGAAATGAGTGTGGATGATATATGAAATGAATCATATATGAACTGCGGAAATGAAATCAAATGAAGAATATAATGATCCTCGCAGTTGTGAACGCAATTTATGCAATTGCGAAAAGAAGCCTGAAAAAAAATTCAGGACTTCAACGGGGTTCGAACCCGTGACCTCGCGATTACCGGTGCGATGCTCTAACCAACTGAGCTATGAAGCCACTGACGTTGGGAGCAGGTCAATTGTGGGTTCATATGTTCCCGTGAAAGAAATGAGTGTGGATGATATATGAAATGAATCATATATGAACTGCGGAAATGAAATCAAATGAAGAATATAATGATCCTCGCAGTTGTGAACGCAATTTATGCAATTGCGAAAAGAAGCCTGAAAAAAAATTCAGGACTTCAACGGGGTTCGAACCCGTGACCTCGCGATTACCGGTGCGATGCTCTAACCAACTGAGCTATGAAGCCACTGACGTTGGGAGCAGGTCAATTGTGGGTTCATATGTTCCCGTGAAAGAAATGAGTGTGGATGATATATGAAATGAATCATATATGAACTGCGGAAATGAAATCAAATGAAGAATATAATGATCCTCGCAGTTGTGAACGCAATTTATGCAATTGCGAAAAGAAGCCTGAAAAAAATTCAGGACTTCAACGGGGTTTTTTTCAGGCTTCTTTTTCGCAATTGCATAAATTGCGTTCACAACTGCGAGGATCATTCTTCATTTGATTTCATTTCCGCAGTTCATATATGATTCATTTCATATATCATCCACAAAGATAATTTAACTAGCTAAGTAGACAGTCATACATTAATAGTATTTGTATATACACGTAAACTAACTAGTTAAAAATTGTCAACTTCAACTTATTTGCTACGTAAACTATTTTAAGGTGCCCTTCAATCTCAATCCTGTCAAAAAGTTCTAGATCTAGTTCTAGTTTACTCTAGTTAAGCCCGTAGTACAATAATTCCCCTAATTCTAGATCGGTCGACTTAAAACAGGTGGTCACCAGGTGGCTTTTTCCAAGTTATGTGTCTTAATGTGCACGTTGACTAATATAACCTGTCGCTTAGTAACAGGTCGCTAACCTCACCCTTTCAACATACATAATTTTGAGACGACGCAGTTTACGAGTTCGCGGTGGGCTCTCGTGCGTCAGTATCTGTGGACATGAAACACGTTGTCTCTCTCAAATCCGTATGATGAACCGGACAGAGCGAGCGTCTCCAGTTTATGTCGCGTCAACTCATTTTGCAGTCATTTAAAAGCAATAACATCAAATTTCGAATTATTACAGAGTCATTTAGACGCGGTAATCAGTAAATTTCCGAGTATAAAACCCGGGACTATTATTCGTCCTCGAGAGCTCGTAAGCGCCTGTTTTGAGGGAGGGCTAATTTGTGGAGAGAAACGTCTATTATTGCCTTGTATTACAGAACCTAGTATCAGCGGGGAGTGGTCGAAACAGTATGATTTGAGGAGGTCATTTCTGCAGGGGCGGAGGCGCTTAAATTCTTAATTTCTTATTTCGTGGCAAAGTTGTTCTTTTCTACACACACTGACTGCGGGTTCAGTTTGCTTCGATCGTCCTAGTCTCCTTCAAAAACTCAGCTCATGTAATAAATGTTTCACTTCGAAAGTTTCAATGTTTTCATGAAGTCCTTTGCAGTTTTAGCCCTTCAATTCTTTTTCAACGGTCGGACTACTGACTTCTTTAATACTTCTGTTCATGCAGTAGATATTATTGTTTAGTATATACCACATAAGTGAATAGCGCTTTTCGCGCGTTCTGATTGGTTAACTCGGAGGTGATTAGCAAGTACTATTCACCTCCTAGCAGCCGGCGCGCGAGATTTTACAATTTCCGACCGCTTGTCGGTATATTGTCACACATAAATTAATGTTTTGGTCCGCTAATTATTCAGCTTGTGTGGTATATACTAAAACAATTATTCACCTCAGCAGTGTCGGTGAAAGAGGTGGATATTTACCTTCGCGCCTCGGTAAATATCCACCACTATTCACCTTCACTTCGGTGAATACTGTGTTAAATACTAGAGGAGTACCAACTGTAGTCAGACAACCTTCATGCTAAATATACATTTCACCGACTTGTCCAGCACTTGGCTCTCCTGTTTCGTCGACAGCCCGGCCTTTATCTGCAGTTTCTCTTCCTTCCATTTCGATTTCAGCCGCACCTACTTTATTTCTGTCGAAAGCTTTTTGATTCTTGCTTCTGCTCGCGTGAACGGAACTACTTGTAACGTTTTGTGAAGATGAAGGCCACAGCTTCAAAGGAGCCAAGATCCTTAAGTATTCGGCTCGGAAGGAGCGATTCATGATGCCGTATATTATGGGGTTAAGAGAAGTGCTGGCAAATCCGAAGCAAGTGTAACTCACGTACACTTGTCGTTTGAGCTTCCAATCTGCGTTAATAAAATCGATCAAATCAATCACTAACACAGGAGTCCAGCAAGTTAGAAAACCTATGACAACGACCAGGAGAATGTATGTAACATTCACTTCTTCTACAGAAAGGCTGCTCTGACATGAGGGACGGAATTCGTTTCTTGTTTGGTTTCGAAAACGAAAGTTGAGGTTGTGTTTGCGCACCGCGATGAACACTTTTGTATAACAAGTTATCACGATAATAAGAGGAATAGCCACAAAGACGAGAACCAGATAAGCTCCATAGCCGTCGTACAGGCTCTCAATGTTGTGTGCGCAGAACACTTTTCCAGTGTGAAAGAAAAATTCATGCCCAGCAACAACGTAAGGAAGAGGCGCCAAAAAAGCCATTATCCACACAATTCCAATTGTTAGTTTTGTTGTCTTCATGTTGAAGATTTTCTGATACAGCGCTTGGGAGCGAACAACTCGGAAATACCTGTTAACAGCGGTGACGGCTAAAGTCTGTAACGACACAGCACACATGAGAAGAATCCAAAACCCTTGCATCTGGCAAATGAAGCGGTTAGAGGGCCATTTTCCGATGATCAGAGAAGCCAATGAAAACGGAATTCCCAGCAGTGACATTAGGAAGTCCGAAACAGCTAAGGTTATAATGTACATGTTTGGAACAGTTTTACGAAGATTCGGGTTTCTAACGACTGCGACTCCAAGCAAAAGATTTCCTAAAAAAGAGATGGAGTTGATCAGGAACAGGAAAAATGATTCCACAACTTGAACCGCAGCTGATCGGTTTTGCAACTGCCGAGCAAAGATTTCGATCGAGGTAAGGGACTTGTTCATGATGCTTGCTAACAGCGAGAACGTAAGCGATGGCAACCCAGCGAAACTGAATTTTGAACTGAAGGGAAGTGGGCAAGCTTCTTTTTTCTTCCTTCGCTTTGCGATGAATGATGCTAAAAATAAGAAACAAATTATAATAAATTAATTTTACCTGGGTAAAATGTCTCCCGGATATTAAGACTGGCGTTCGCGTACGTCCTGGTTTGAACTTCTTGTTTCCTGGTGTTAACAGAAATAAATTTTGCTTGACATGCACCTGCTGAAATCAAGCGTTCTTGTCCTCGTTTTTACGAGTACATCACCACACTTTCTAGAAGCAGCTGAATTTCTTTCAACCGTTGACCATTTTCTCGTAGTTTCATCTCTTTTACCTGAAGGTAGGCTTTGGAAAGGACGTTCAAGTGCCAAAGTAAATCGAATATCTGCTTTTGACAACTATTTGGAGACCCGCCAATGTGTCATTCAAAACTCCGACAAAATGAAATTCAGTATTGAGTAATTGGTTTGTCAGTGACAACAAGACCCACCCACTTACGTGCGCTTTGATGTTTTCGACAAATGATCTTTACCCAGAAAACATCAAAAGTGAAAACCTGAAATGTCTCTGAATAAAGTATTTGTTTTACCTTCGTTTATCTGACAGATAAACACTTTAAAATGTAATTGGTGTTGATCCCGCTGCTAGCGAGATTAAAATGTGTTTTGACACCGGAACAAGATCCACATCCAACAGACGGCTGTTCTTCATAGTGAGGGCAATTAACGATCATTTGCGTAGGAAAGCCATGAAATATATTCTAATTTGTTTTCTGTATTTAAATTTGTGCAAAGTGGTTCTACAATTTTGCAAATTCACGTCTCTTCAGTATGAACGGAAAGGTGACTGCACATTAATTGAAACTGGGCCAAGCGAGGGAATAAACTTTTAATTCTGGGAAGGGTGGGTTCGAGACAACGAAGGTGTCTATTGACTGGATGTTAATACTTTTGTAATACTTGAATGCTCATGTGAGGGCCCAGGGGGAGGGGGAGGGGGTATGGTGGAGTGGATTGTTGAGGAAGTCTTAACTCCCAAGAGAAGTGTCCTTCTTAAAGTATGAAAGTTGAATTCCAGTATGAGGAAGGTTAACAAAACAGAACAGAAATTACACTTACCGTCTTTCAACTACACTGGCATCTTCGCAAACAGTTGCTCTACCGTATTCGAATTTCGTACAATTCTTTCAAAACTGGCTAACTGATTTGGCTGATCTATCGGCACTAGTTGACAACTTGCCCCATAGCTTGGGTTCTAGATAGCGCAGTGAATATGGCCGTGTTCCATACGTTACTGTGTTGTATCTGTATTGCCTGAATTTATAGGATGAATTGTGTTGTTTCAAGATATGTCAAGCCTGTTTAGTGACGTCGGTAGCTTTGCTTTCTGTAACAGCTGTTCAGTGGTAACGGGAGTGTTTGTCTCTAAAAATTGCCCTTGGGCACTAGGGTTTTCGTGTTGAAATTAATGTGTCTTGAAAATATTTTCGATCGAGTTACAGTCAAATTAATTATCGCTGGTATAACTAAAGTTATGCTTTTTCAAAGTCTGATTCTATTTCGAATGAAACGACTTAACAAGGGCACCATTATATACTCATTGTATTTGAGTTCCCTATTTTTTAACTACATTGCTAGGTAAGGTTATGAACAGATAACTGATCTGAAATGATCTTTCAAGCTTCAAATGAACATAACACTTACAGACTGAAAACGTTCGACGTGTGGTCCACCAAACATATAAAGGAAGGAGACAAAATCTGACTTTTGTCCAAATATGGGGAATTAAAACAAATTTCAGCTGGTCAGATAGGCGCGAAAAATTGGAAGGGAGGAGGAGAATCTTGGCAGAGCGGGGAGAACACATGCCTTCACATCGAGCTTCACGCCCACGTTAGCTCACGTTATCTCTCTCTCTCTCTCTCTCTCTCTCTCTCTCTCTCTCTCTCTCTCTCTCTCTCTCTCTCTCTCTCTCTCTCTCTCTCTCTCTCTCTCTCTCTCTCTACAAACATCTGGGCTCACCTTTTCTGACAGTTTCTGACGGTTTGAGAAATGTTGCATAAAACTTCAAACTGAGGGTCCCAAGTATGTGCCGGGGTGTGCCAGATTGAAAGGGTCAAGGGAGGATTGCAAGACAGCGACTCAGTTCGTTATCCGCACTGGGCATAACTAACATTTAGAATCCAAAAGAAGGCAGTTAATCTTCTTGTGTTCTGAAAAGAAATATTCATCAACATTTTGTATGCGTTATACGGTCTAGAGTAGTATGGTAAATGGCGCTTCCAGACCGTGTGAAGCAAAACGGTAGCGCAGAAGCACGATGTACTTTGCTTAGCAAAGTGCATCGGGCTAAGCAAAGTACATCGTGCTTCTGCGCTACCGTTTTGCTTCACATGGTCTGGAAGCGCCATTTACTTAGCAAAGTGCATCGGGCTGGAGACTGGGTCGGTATGGCGAATGAATAAGACGTGAAATCTGTTGCTCCGAATGTGGTGTTTTGTATTTCCCTATTTCGCTTGATGTCAACGAAAAGAAAAACCCGATCTCAGTCATCTAGCGTTTCTACATCTTCTATATCTTCACCGGAGGAAAAAAAGTGCCGTGAAGCTTCTGTAGGCAGCGAGGAACGAGACGAAGTCTTCCAAGCTTTAAACATGGCGGAGGATTTAGGGAGTAAAATTGAAGAAGTGTTAATGAGACTCAAGAAGTTGGATAATATTGAGCACCGATTAATGGAACTTTCATCGACGCTATCAAACATTGAGGAACGATAAGCCGATTGGACAGTGACGTGAGCACGTTAAAGGCAAAGAACACCAATCTAGAGAAGACGGTGTACGAATTGAAAGAAGGTGTGAACCTCGGTGAGGAAGACATTTCTGTTCTAAAGACTGACATGAAGAAAAATGAATTTGAAATTGAAGAGCTTAGAAAACAAATCCTTTACATGAGGCATACTCTCGAAGGGAGAATGCCAAATTTATCGGGGTTCCTGAGGAGCTCATCAGCTCTGAAGTCGGCATGGAGCAAGACCGTCCCTAGTAATGGAACAAGCTCGTAAATTATTGAAAGGTGAGGAATTTTCTATGTTTGATGACATACCGAAGGAACTCTATGATTCTAGGAAGAAACAGATAAAGAAATTGAAAGAAGATAGGAGAAATGGTCTCAATGCGTATTTCAGCAAAGCCCATCCCGACAAACTTTTTGTTGAAGGACGATATGTTGCCCCCGATGAGCCATTAAGTTAGTTTTTTTGTTGTTGCTGTTTTTTCTTTTCTTTGCTGTTTAACGTTTTTAGAAAGTGGAAAATTTGCATAATTTTCAAGCTTAATAATTGTAATCTGCTTCTGTGCTTTTTTTGTCACCTCCTTTACTCCTCCGCCACTTTTCGCACTATCACGTGACAAGTTGTTAGAGTAATGAAGCATTGTTTGTATCAAATATCACTGCTTTCGGAGCACTTCATTTATGCACGTCTAAGCAACGGATATTGAAGGGGCTCTCACAAACACCTTTCGGAGCGCTTCTCAGGGGTAAGTAAGCAGTCTGTTTGTCTTTCTATATGTTATGTCTTAATGGCTATTGTATGTTCTGTTTTGCTTATGTTACACTTTTTCTCCCCCCGGATTTTATACTGCTTTTGTCTAAAACCCGATCCGGAAAACCTTCACAATTACTTATGCTATTTAGGCTTAAATTTCTAAAGTTATGAGTGAAAACCTGATAATATGCTCCCTAAACGTTAGGGGCTTAGGAAATGTCTGGAAGAGAAGAGAGACCTTTCGATGGCTTAGATTGAAAAAATATTCTATATATTTCCTGCAGGAGGTTCATAGCACTATAGATGTCGAGGCGTGTTGGTTAGCTGAATGGGGCTACTCTGCGATCTTTAGCAGTTTCTCCAGTGCAAGCGCTGGAGTTTGTGTATTATTTAACAACAACTTTGTTTTTAAAATCTTAAGACAGTTCTCTGACCCAGCGGGAAGATTTATTATAGACCGAAGACCGTGTTCTCACTTTAGTAAATATTTATGCGCCGAACCAGGATACCCCAAACTTTTTTAGAGATGTTGCTGATCATCTCTGTTCCTTCGAGTGCGAAGAAATATGCTTGGGAGGAGATTTTAACCTGGTATTAGATGTAACCAAGGATAAGAAAGGTGGAAATCCAGTGACTCACTCCAAATCGGTCATGGAGGTAAAACGCATGATGGCTGAACTTGATTTGACCGACATATGGCGTGATCTCCACCCCGATTCTTACGCATTTACATGGAGAAGAAGAAGGCCGGACATTTGTTGTCGATTAGATTTTTTTTTAATAAGTTCTGGTTTAAGCACAATTTGCATTCAAGCCGATGTCCTCCCTGGCTATAGAACTGATCACTCCCTAATAACAATCGAACTCGATAGTAAAACAAATCCTAGAGGGCCAGGGTTTTGGAAGCTAAATAATTCGTTTTTACTTGAAAGCGAGTATGTGAGCTTGATAAGAGAAACGATATCGGAAGTCGTAAATGAATATGTAAATAACGATGATGTGGATGCTGTACTTTTGTGGGATACAATGAAGATGAAAATTAGAGCAAAGTCACTGGAGTACGCAAAGTCGAAGAAAAGGAAAGACAATTTTGAGGAACAACTTCTCGAGTCAGATATCAGGTCTCTTAGTGAAAGGTTGGAACAAAAGGACTTATCTGACGGCGAAAGAATGATAATTTTGAACCAAATTGAGGTTAAGACGGTAAGAAGAGATAAAATTTGCCAACACAAAACTCGAGGCTCAATAATAAGATCCAAAACGCGTTGGTACAATGAAGGTGAGAAAAATACCAAATATTTCTTAGGTTTAGAAAAAAGACATCACAACAACAAAACCATCAAAATACTTCGATTGGCAGATGGTAGCCTTATTAGCACTGATTGTGAGATCCTAGAGGAAGCACAAAGATTTTATCGTAGCCTTTATTCATCCTGTATTGCTTCTCAGGTAAATGAGTATGACAATCTTTTCTTTTCGGCGGGAGAAAACATTAAGGTATCCGAACATGAACAGGGTGAATGTGAGGGTCCCTTGACTGAATCTGAGTGTTTTGCAAGCCTTAAAACAATGACGTCTAATAAAAGCCCAGGCAGTGATGGGCTACCTGTTGAGTTCTACAAAGTGTTTTGGAAGGATATTTCACAGTACCTCCTAAAAGCACTGAATGTCTCGTATGCCAAAGGCTGTTTATCTGTTACGCAAAGAAGAGGTCTAATATCATTGATCCCGAAAAAGAACAAAGATGCTAAATTGTTAAAGAACTGGAGACCAATAACACTTTTAAACTGCGATTATAAAATCGCATCAAAGGCTGTTGCAAATAGATTAAAGAAATTTCTACCGACACTTATTAATCACGATCAAACGGGCTTTCAAAAACATAGGTTTATTGGGGAGAATATCAGGTTAATCGACAGTATAATAAATTACGCGAAGGAAAAAAATGTACCCGGCCTGTTACTCTTTGTCGATTTTGAAAAAGCCTTTGATTCCCTGGAATGGAACTTCATTGAGAAAACCTTGGCGCATTTTAATTTTGGACCGTCTCTAAGAGCCTGGATAAGGCTTTTCTACACCGATATAACTAGCTGTGTACAAAATAATGGCTGGTCTTCTGACTTCTTCTCTTTGAATCGCGGTGTTAGACAGGGATGCCCATTGTCGCCATACTTGTTTTTGTTGTGTGCTGAGGTACTAGGAAATACTGTCCGAAATGATAAACAGATAAAAGGTATTGAAGTAATGAATTCAGAGTGCAAAATTAGTCAATATGCTGATGATACTACAATGATTTTAGATGGATCAAAAGCGTCTTTTTTGCGGTCCATTTTTCTTTTAGATTCCTTCGCTTTAGTCTCTCGTCTACGTGCAAATTATGAAAAAATGGAATGTCTTTGGATTGGATCACGAAGTTCTTCTACAGATATTTATTCATCAGGAAAACCAATTCAACTGGCGGATAAAAAGGTTTTCGCTCTTGGAACTTGGTTTTCGACTGTCAATGAGCTCAAGCAGGCCAATTTTGCTGACAGACTTGAAAAAATGAAAAACATTTTAAACAGCTGGTCAGCAAGGAGATTAACGTTACTGGGTAAAATTACAATTATAAAAAGTTTAGCGGTATCACAAATTGTCTACGTATTATCTTCTCTCCCAACTCCCAGAGGTTTGCTGAAGGAAATCAATTCTCTGCTTTACGAGTTTCTGTGGGATGGTAAAGGTGATAAGATTAAGAGGACTCAAATCATAAATAAGTATGATGAAGGCGGCTTGAAAATGGTGGACATTGACAGCTTTAGTAAAGCCCTTAAAATAAAATGGGTAGTAAATTATCTCAATGACGATAGTCATGGTAAATGGAAGCTGTTTTTTGAATATTACTTGCAAAAACATGGCGGTAAGTTGCTTTTCCAGTGTAATTTGAAAAGTGAGGACGTACCTTTACTTAAACTGCAGAATGCCTTCCTAGAGGAAATTGTGCAAATTTGGACGAATACCAATTATACCAACGAGGAGCAGGACTTCGGTAATTCATGCATTTGGTACAATTCGCTGATAAGGATTGGCCACCGCCCCTTCTTCTACCAATCATGGTTTAATGCAGGGGTAAAGTTGGTTAAGGATTTAATGGATACTGATGGTACTTTCCTAAAATATAATCACTTCCTATCTAAATATAGAATTAAGACCAATTTTCTCAGCTATCATGCTGTTTTATCAGCTTTAAGAAGTTACAAAGAGACCTTTTCTCCACATCTTAACAAACTGGAGAAAAAAGTAGAAGAGCCAAAACCCTCAGTTCCAGATATGAAATGTAAGAACTGAAATCTACAACATGCTTATTCAAAAGAAGGTTTCGCCACCAACACGAAGCCAAATAAAATGGTTAGCTGAAGATGCTCTACTGGATTCGTTCCCTGTTAATTGGAAGCAAACCTATTCCTTGCCCTTTTTATGTACAAAAGAAACAAAACTTAGGGTTTTTCAATTCAAGTTTCTCCAACGGAGAATCGCAACTAACGACTTTCTTTACAGAATTGGGATCGTCCCGACTAACCTCTGCACGTTTTGCGGAGAAGCCCCAGAAACTCTCAAGCATATTTTTTGGAACTGCGAATACAGCCAACTCTTTTGGAAAGAGGTCCTGGCATGGATAAAAGACAAGTTTTTTCAGTCTGAGGGTCACTCTCTTTCCTGCTCCATCTGCCTCGGTTTTGTGAGTGAATCTCCTGACCCACTGGTTCAACATCTTCTTCTTATTGCTCGACACTATATATATACTTGTAAACTTAAAAATACGACTCCAGCGCTGACGGTTTTTATAGAACTAGTTATAAACAGCGCCCGAATAGAGAAAAGGTTTGCTTTTGAGACAAATGCCCTCGTTATATTTGAAACGAAATGGTCTCGGTTGGGTTCCTTCCTCTTTTCCAGACTGTAGTTTGCAATCTCTTTTGGAGGTTTAGACGTGGAAAAAAGCAGTATCTGGAGGGGGAGTGTAACATGGGTAAGTAATGCAGTAAAGTGTCAAATGAGTTATAGTATGTAATATAAGTAATTGTTTTTAAATGTAAGTAGTATGCACCTGTGTCAAAGTAAGATGCCTTCCTGTACTTTACTGTGAACATGTTAACATTGTAGTATAATTTATGTAAAAGTATCTAGTCTTTCCGTAGTAATGTAAGTTATAAGTGAAACGAAATAAATAAAGAGGAAAAAAAAAAGTGCATCGGGTTCGAGCAGGGGATAGTTTTGCGAGTGAGCCGAGCGCGGCGATATTGGCGGGAAGAGCGAACGTAGTGAGCGATGGATCACAAAGCGCGAGGGTACACACATTGATTCCTTGCACCAGGGATATAGGTTCGAGATAATTTGCACCAGGTATGGGTTCGCTAGTGTTCGAGCGAAAGCGAGCTATTCGTATGATTGGGTCATAACCCATTCTATATATAATAAGTAAAGATTATTTTTCAACACATTAATCAAACTAAAAAATAAATTCAGATGAGCAGCCTCGACAACATCATTTCCTGGCGAATTCTGGAAAAAGCTGAAACCACTTCTTCCAAACAATAAGTTTAACGTTGATGGAGCAACCAATATCCACCTTTTGGACGAAGGGAAACTCATTTCTAATCCCAGCACTGCACTCAATGACTTCTTTGTGAACCCAAGAATATAGGAAGCGGCGTTAAATTTAACGGAAGAAGACTTTAATGACCACCCGAGCATTACAACAATTAGAAGCAAATCGTACCAACTTGACTTTGCTTTTATGGAAATCACTACGGAACCCGTAACAGATTACTTATTAAAGATAAATGCTAAGAAATCTACCGGTCCTGATGGTTTCTCCCCAAAGATCATAAAACTATCTGCTCCAGCCATAGCCTCTCCACTAGCCAATCTGTTCAATCACTGTATTCGCATTAGTGCTCTGCCCAGCGAATGGAAAATGAGTAATGTCACCCCTATCCACAAAAAGGGTGAAACGACAGACAAAAACAATTATCGACCTGTCAGTGTCCTCTCCGCAAGCTTTTCGAAAAAGTTATGTTTGATCAACTGTACACTTCCTTTACACCAACTTTCTCATCTAATATGTCGGGCTTTCTCAAGGGACACTCTTGCGCTACAGCTTTGATTAAATTAACAGACGATTGGAGACGCGCTCTGGACGAAAAGAAAGATCTGGGTGTGGCTGCTATCGACCTATCAAAGGCTTTCGACTGTATTTGCCACAATTTACTCCTTGCAAAATTAAAACCATATGGCGTACTAGAGCCAGCCCTTCAGCTTATAAGATCATATTTGCATGACCGCAAACAAAGGGTAATATGCCACGATTCAAGTTCTAACTGGTTACCCCTACGCTGTGGTGTCCCTCAGGGTAGTCTTCTTAGTCCATTACTGTTTAACATCTTTATGAACGATATGAACGAAACAGTTACCGTCTCGTCACTCCGCCTCTACGCAGACGATACTACCCAATACGCGGTGGACAACAGCCCATTTCTGCTGCAATACACCTTAAATAAAGACATGGAAATTACTTCATCCTGGCTTGACCACAATTATCTTCAGGCCAATGGGGACAAGACGCAAGGGATGATCCTTGGAAACTCGTCTTATGTTTATGACCTAGTATTTAATGGCACCTCTATCAGTCTCAAAGAACACTTAAAGATTCTTGGAGTACACTTGGACAATCAATTATCTTTCAAGGAACATATAAATATATTGCTATAGAAAACATACGCTAAGATAACTGCTCTTCGACACCTTAAACCCTTTGTTCCAGCAAATATTTTATTGGTTCTTTACAAGAGCTTTGTATTGTCGCATTTTGAATATTGTAATTCGTTACTTATCGGCGTTAACAAGACACTCAAAAAGAAATTAGAGGATGCTAATCACTACGGTTTACGAACAATAATGAATATGGGAAAAAATTCTGATTATGAGTCCCTCCTTAAATTTGCGAACATGAATTCTCTTGAACGTAGACGCATCGAACAATCGCTGACAATTTTCTTTAAATGTTTTACGAAGGATGGTCCTCGCTATATAGGCAATTTATTTAAACCCCGTATCACTCCTTACAATCTTAGAAATAGTGGGGTAAACGTGGAACAAAGCCTTTATAATAGCAAGTTCCCCCATGGTTCGTTTTCTTTTATTATATCCCTTATATGGAACCGACTACCGGCATCCGTAAAGAGGGCACAAAATGTTGCATCCTTTCGTAGCCTTTTAAAGAAACAAAGTTTTATTGGATGTCAATGCAATAACTGCATTTGATATTCTTCTCAATTAATTAATTAATTATGTACATTTTTTCCTTTTTAGTATTTGAAAATAGTTTAGGGATTTTTCTATTTGTATTTTTTAATTAGCCTTCCCTTCTTATTTATTTTATCTATACATCAATATGCGGCAATCTATTTTAGATTTTTAGCCTTCTTAATTCATAGTTTTTTAATTGTCAATCACTTTTAACATGAGCCTCCGGCTCGGGAGACTGGGTAACCACTCCCTGTTTATCTTATCTTATCTTATCTTATCTTATTTATGGGCACAATTGTAATTAGTCAGGAGTCCCCAACGAGCCAACTCAGCCAAAAGGTGTAGAAAGGCATTTTTAAGTACCATATGGTGTTTGAAGTCTGTTGAAAGTGATGTCAAGTTATTAGCTAGAAGAAGTTCATCTGTTCGGATTCCCCAGCTGAATTTTTAATTGCCCGAAAATGTTAGGGAGCAAGATCTTCCTTTGAGAAAATTAAATGCAAGCTGAAATGAACTTTCCACGAACTTTCTAAGGAACTATTTTCTTTACGAAAATGCTGGTTGACGTTTTCGACCGCTAACAAGAGCAATTACGACCTTTTCGAAAACCTCAGGGGCTATGATTTCCCAATTGCGATGCTAGTTACGAAAATCCGAGCGCACTATTTAATCGACGCCGAAAGCACTAGGCGAATTACCCTCTACCGAAGAGATGTCACCGAAACTTGTCTATGGGTGCCCCTGATTTAATAGTTAAAAGAGATCATATGAATGTCTCATGACCGAAAAACAATAACAAGGTGATGACTCATAGGTTTAAGTTTTTCCGAGAATAGTAAGAATAATAGACTTCCGGTATTTCCGAAAATTGTCATGCTACGGTGATTTTGTACGCAAAATTGAAGCGCACCTTCAATTGAAAAACATATAGAAATCATAACATGAAACCATGAATATTAATACAGCTCGCTTTCGATCGCACAGAGAAACAGTATGAAATGAATCAAATCATGTGGAAAGCTCGCTTTCGCTCGCACACCAGCGAACCGATACCTGGTGCAAATTATCTCGAACCGATAACTGATGCAAGGAATCAATGTGTGTACCCTCGCGCTTTGCGATCCATCGCTCACTACGTTCGCTCTTCCCGCCAAGATCACGCGCTCGGCTCACTCGGAAAACTATCCCCTGCTCGAGCCCGATGCAATGTGCTACGCAAAGCACATCGTTCTTCTGCGCTGCCGGTTTGCTTCGCTCGCACACTAGCGAACCGATACCTGGTGCAATGGTCTCGAACCGTCATTTACCATACTACTTTCTAGGTACGAAAATTTGGTTTATCAACGGAGTCGATAATGTAAATTGACCACCGTACAGGGATTCGATTAGCTGACGTTTCGAGCGTTAGCCCTTCGTCGGAGCGAATCGAGGAATTGTGGGTTGTGTATGGTTTATATACAGAAAATGGAGCTACGCCATTGGTGGTAACATGGTAACGTGAAAAACAGGAATAAATTAATTGAACGAGAAGCGCTTTTGATACCGTGGGGATTAAGAGTGCCAATTTGAAAGATCAGCCGTAAAAATCTCGAGCAAAAACTGATCTTTCAAATTGGCACTCTTAATCCCCACGGTATCAACGAGCGCTTTTCATTCAATTAATTTATTCTTGTTTTTCACATTACCATGTTACCACCAATAGCGTAGCTCCATTTTCTGTATATAAACCTTACACAACCCACAATTCCTCGATTCGCTCCGACGAAGGGCTAACGCTCGAAACGTCAGCTAATCGAATCCCTGTACGGTGGTCATTTATATTATCAACTCCGTTGATAAACCAAATTTTCGAAGCCGCAGGCGAGCCGTTTTAAAGCCCATAAAGGTCGGAATTTACATTATCAACTCCGTTGATAAACCAAATTTTCGTGTTTCACTCCCCCACCGACGCAGCACCACAGTTTCTTTAGAAACTAATCCCCTTTATTCATTACCTACTTTCTAGGTTATACAAATCGGTGTTCAGTTCCCATAGGAATTGAAGATAAGAAGCAAGTGGCCGCTTGCTCTTTACTTATCTTCAGCTGAGCTGACGTTAATACGTAGCCTGCACGTTATATTTAACCAGGATCGTCTAATAGCTGCCTTGCATGTCTGTAGCATGAACCCACTTAACACATTTTAAGGCATCATCCTAGGTGTATTTGGTCGGAAAATGCAAATAGCAATCTTAAAAGTAGTTGCGGTGTCTTAAAGCGCAAGCAATTTGTGCCTTACATTACGGTCCTCCGAGTAGAGCACCGGACTGCTATGCAAAAAGCCGGATACTGGACTTTTTTGAAAATCGTTATGTTATGGTTTTTATCCTTTAAAAGGACATGAAAGCATTGTTGGTGCCAAACCTGAAGAGGAATAAGGCGGAGAAAAATGAAGAAACATTAGAAAAATCACAGACACCCTTTTCGAGGGATTACTTACGGATTGCTCGGATTACTTAGGTGGGGGAACCAACCTGAGTAAGGCGAAAACTTGAATTTTGCTTTTCACTTTATATCAATCACGCGGTGTTTTTAAATACTAACCATACTCAGCAGTTTAAAGCCTGTGTCAGGGGCGTTTATTAGATAAAATGATTTTTTCGTAATATAATTAACAGCCCAGAGGAATGACAGTGAAACGAAATTCGGCCGAGTAGGAAATTCTCATCATCCTTAACATTTTCAAAAACAATGAACGTTATCATAGATCACGTGACCTGCCACGCGACCATTTCCTTTAAAAAAATCAACGGTTATTTGAGGAGTACTTTCAGAAATGCCGTAGCCTTACCAGTGTCGACTGGCCTTCCCTGCCGCGGTTGCTTTTTGTCCTTGTCTGAGCCATCATCACTGCAGTGTTGTAGAGGGACCTGCTTACCTAAAGTTAACGCTGCGTGCTTGATGGTAAACAGCGTCTGCTGCATGCAGATCTTGAGCGTACTCTAGTCTGCCTAACACTATTTCAGACCATTCATCATTTCTTTCTTTGCAGATCTGAGCTATAGAATCTTGGAAGTCTTGCGTTCTCACAGGAATGACGTCATTTCCCCTTTTTCTTCCGTCATTTTTTGCAGCCGGATTGGCCGCAAAAGAAACAGTGTTCTTTTGTGTTGAATCTTGGCTTGACAGAACGTCGACCTATAGCTGGTTGTTCTTCAATTATCTTTGAAGTTGACTTTTTCGGCCTACAGAAATATCGGCGGCATTTCTGATGAACGCTCTGACCAACTTGGGCTTGAACTTCGTGGTCACCACATGTGTCACTTACACGGTTAATACTATCGCTACCCTTTTGTGTCAACACAACGACAGGCTGGCCATCACTTAAGCTTCCTCCACAAATGCAACAGTTCTCCATCCACTTTAAACAGCCTCGCTTTAAGAAAATAATGAGTATACCCTCGTATAATTAAACATCTTTTTCTTTGCATGAATGGCACATTGAAATTCTGCCTCTAATCTTAATAATAATGGCTGTGCTATCAATAACGAATTTTTTTTAGTGGCTCATTCCTTGATAGCCTCATTCGCAGACGTCTTTGGGCTCGTCACGCGTTCCTTGCCCACGAACGTCTGCTGAACTGAACTGCCACTTCCGTTCGTCGGCGGTTAGCCTTTGTTTTGAAGAAACCAATAACGAGCTGCGTAAGAATGGAAATCGACACCCGATTCACGTGCATCGTCTGTGAAAATAATCCCGGGGTCGAAGTCCTACTTTCAAAAAATTGGAAAACGAACTATGATTGGCTAACCGCCGCGAACGGAAGTGGTAGTTCAGTTCAGCAGACGTTCGTGGGCAAGGAACGCGTGACGAGTCCAAAGACGTCTGCGATGGAGGCTAATTCCTTGATAAACAGAATTCGAAATGCCATGACAACAGATTCGTCTTCTGCTCTTTTAAATTGTGAAAGGGCTTTAAAAAACGACAGGTCATTTCTTTCATTCACAAAGCTAGATGACTTAAGATAGTAGAGATATAATAATTAATTTTTAATAATTATAAACAGTATTAACCCTTGGTTATGATGAATTTCATCCGCCTTTTGGATGATAAATACTGTCTGATAGGATAGCAGTAATTACAATCACTGTGTGTCTGATAGAGTTTATTTGTTCATTTGTAACCTTACTGTTCATGTTTTCATTCAGCAGATTGTAGTTCCATAGACAAAAACATCATAAACACGGAAAAAAACTGTTTAATACTTGTAAAACACAGCCATTATAATTTTAAAAAGAGTAATATTTATTATATATAAATTATAATGAAAAGAACACTTACCTTTTCACAAAAACATGACCTAAAGACAGTGCAAGTATTGCCAGAGATTGAAGTGCTGCATTAAATGTGTGACAGCATTAAAATCGTCAGCGGTTTTGTTTGGTTCATGTATTGCGCACGGAATGTTCCCAGTGAAGGAAAGATTGTCAAGCAAGTCACCAAAACGACAAAAAGAGGATTTTTCCGTGATTCACAATAAAATTGGTAACCCTATGGCCAATTTCCTGCAGTTTTTATCTTATTGAAAGGACCATTTTTAATTTTCTTTAGCTAAACAAATACAGGAAAATTAGTTTGTCATTATCGAATCACCTTAGACAAGCAATAAAATTAATAATTCCTCGTTAAAAAGTGTGAGAGCACATGTGTTGAGTCTCCTGTGGCAAAAAGTTCACAATTTTAAATGCTAAATTTTGGCGTGTTCCCCTTAACGGATTTTGGGGGATTTTTAGTATATCACTTAGTAGACCATCCTTGTTTGCTGATGGCAGTGAAAAAAATTATGTTGCAATTTGTTTGATCAGGACCATCTAAAACTCGTAGATTGACTGGACTATAGGTGACGGTCGGTTGTAAGATATAATACCGAATAAAAACGCTTTTCTTATGCTGTTAATTATTTCCAGCATCTCACGTTTGGAATGACTGTCCATCGTTCTCACCAAAAGAAAATCATAAGGACAAAGGTCAATTTTCGGCCCAGAATTCAACCTTTGGTTGTTGATAATTAAAAAACATTTATTTAACTAAAACTTGTGAACAATCCTTCCAAGCGTAGAAAGTTAGATAGGTTGGATTTCCATTGGAAACGTTGATTTATTAACTCTTTCCATCCAACGTCACACATATGTGACGATAAATACTGCTTCCCTTTTATGGTTTATTTCTTGTTTAAAATTTGTCAGAACGTCATAATAATTGTGTGATTAGGACCAACTGTGTAGGCTAAAAATAATGACTACAATACCAGAATTCCGCTGCATATCACCGATCGTTTAACAGCAAAGTCCAAAATGCTTGTTTTTTGGCCAGAGAATAACACCAAAATTTACATATTTTTGTGGCCAACTTTTTAATAAGAAAAACTGCCCAAATATGAAAATTCTACATTTACAGCAAACCTCAAGCTATCTCTTTAGTATCTGCTATGAAACTTTTCTCTCACATTTTTTGCCTGCCACGTTTCAGCCCGTTTCTGAGATCCAATCTTGTGTGTCTTAACTGGACTTGTTGACGGCCGAAAAGAATTCAACCACGAACTTCAACCGCGCCGCGAGCATAGAACTCTCCTTCAGTTCATTTCATAGTTTTTCGATAAGTGCTGAGCCACCCGGTGCTACCAGCAAAATGTTGCATCGATGAGTATTTTTAGCGGTCAAAACTAGCCCACATTGCCTCGGTAGGTCCAGGAATCCACTTGCAGAAAGACAAGAGAGACAGGTTCCATATCGAGCCACCATCATCACAACAGAGCGTGTTTGGCATCTCCATCAACATAAAACCGCCTCTCACCTCTGGTTTCTTTCAAAGGCTTGCCTTTACCCACATTCTAGCTTAATGATGCCAGCATGAGGGCTTCTGCAGAGAAAAATGGCTCAGAAAAGCACTCTAAAACTGACAATTGCACCACAGTCAAGCGATTCCACACACTCGACAAACAACAGCCACTCGGGTGCATCACGTGACTCTAAAGCCTGGTCCCCAGTATTTCAAGACAGCAGATATTTTCATAATAACTCCATATATGAAGACGTTAAGAGCCCCAGACCATTTATTGCACAAAATCTGGTGAAATAAATAGCACCCACTTGGATCGAAAACGGTTAATCTATAAATATACAATCCGCCACCAATTCGCTGACTTACGTATGTTTAATACATAATTATACTTTAAGACAAGAAAGGACAAAAAGATTTATCTGCAGGGAAAGTTTCATTCGGTTCTAGGCAATCTGGAGAAAGATATTGGTGATCAACTATATTTCTGAACATATTTCGAAAACCAGGCCTTTGACTGCTTGAGTAGCTTTTCGGGGTTTCCTCGGCGCACGCCTGCATTAACGTTCTCTATATAATCACGGTCACTTTACATACGTTGATACCTTACGTCCTCGGTCTTCAGATCACTGCTCGTAAGGAATCTGTGAGGTATAACACATAGCCCCTCCCTCTCCCTCATTCAATGTTTTTCGTCCAAGTTTCAAGACTGGAGTTGCACTGCTAGCAACTTCGATAAGAGTGGGAGGGGACTGAGAGTACAAGATCTTGGAGACATTATTAAAGCCCAGATAAGGTACAGTGTATCAAGTATTTTTGCAGCTGGTTGTATAGCTTGAAGCAACCTTAGAATCAACAGACCAAGATGAGTATATAGCAAACACACAAAATATAATTCGGCTTATTACTGATTACACTTCTATAATAAACACAGAAATACTGACTATTTTGAAGCAATCCTAAGAGTAATAAAAGCCCTAGTAAATAACGTGAAATTAAGTTCTACGTATAGATGCATTCTGACTGCAGTTTTACAACTCAAGATGAGTAATTTTTTGCCAAATCTGTGGCTTACCAAACTAAGTTTCTCCCGCTGTGTTACAAAGATGGAACCTTAAGCCGTTGTCGTTTACTGATAATTGCAAGCTAAACAACACTTGTTTCAACATGAGAGTAGGCTCTACACACGTTTTATATAGCAGTGAATCTTTGCTTTTTTTCTTGAGCTTACAGCTATGTTCAAGTCACAGGCCTAATTAGTTAATATTGGTTTTACAACACTCAATTTTCAACAGCTCTACCTTAAAGAAGCTATGTCAAATGTCAATAGTTTTTAATATTACTTTGAAAAGTTGAAAAAGATATTGGATGAAAGGAAAAACCCCAAATTAATAGTTTAATTTGCCGGATTGAAATGAGTTGCAATTTGAAAACCTGGGGCCTTGCTTTCAAGTTCTCCGGCCTCTTATGTTGTGGATAAAATAGCGAAATACAGATTATGGTTTCGTTCCCCTTTAAGAATAGAGCTTGAGTTCTTTCTTTTGATGTTCCAGGAGCATTTGGATTATGGGAAGTAGTACTTGAGGATACTTGATTCTAATGTGACCACCAAACCATAGAAATCATCACGACATAGTCCCTTTAAGGAGCAGATTCAGTTTCTGTGAATTCAGCTACTGCATTTTTCAAGGCTAGCAGAAATGCATTGTTACAGTTACGCATCTACAAAGCATGCCATCTCCTGGTGGCCTTGAACAACAAGCACACGGTTCCAGGAAACCGTTTAGTTTAGATCGGGTTTTTCCATTTTATTTAAGGGCGACAGGCACACGTGGCGATGGCAGAGACGTTCACTTGACGCCCTCCATAAGTAACAAAGGAAAGGTGCTTGAATGTTTCGGCTGTACAACTTGATGGGGGCTTCGGGAATAGGAAATCCGGCAATAATTGTTTGCTGAAAAAGAAAATTCGTGTTGTTACATTGGACAATGTTTCGTGCAACTTGTCTCGCAACGCCTCCATGCGAGATAAGTTGCACGAACCGCTCGGCAGAAAGTAGAACTCAATTCTACTTTCTAACGGTTCACGCAACTCGTCTCGCAGTGATTTTGGCCGTTGCTAGGTATTTACACTTGGTACAATGTTTCGTGGAACTTGTTTCGCAATGGCGTTGCGAGGCATGGCGCAAAGAGTTGCACTAAACATTGCACAGTGTAACAGTACCTTTTATTCTCAAAGTTGTTTAATTCCCCGTGCTTCAGCTCACGGACAATAATTTCTATACTGACTATCAAACTAATGCCATACGCATAAACGTCTAAGGTCTGTTCAGCAAAGCAAACAGCTGCGCTACGGCAACTGCCGTAATTATGCGCCGGTGGATTTATCCTAAGAAACGCGCGCGGCCTTGGAAAGAAAGTCTAGCCTGAAGCGAGCGAAGAGATAGAGAGTGAAACTGGAGAGAAACGATAATTTAGAGGCTATTTTTTGTTTTTAACTAGGCTACGGAAATCAGAGGGTAAAATGTTTTCTGTTTTTTCTGTTGTTAGGGCACCGGACTGTTGATCGGGAGGTCGCGAGTTCAAACCCCAGACCGGACCAATAACGGGTAAGATCATGCTAGCTGTGTGCTCAACATCTGCATCAGATGATCAGGTGATCACGTCATTGGGAAATGACGTTAAGCCGTTGGCCTTTTCTCTTTTATCTCTACACGGAAAATTGGAAGGGGAAGTAAAAGAACCCATACAGTGATCAAAAATAGTAGGGAAAAGGGAACGTAGTTCCCGGTGCTGTGGTCCGGACCTCACACACACCTCAGGGTTGGGTGGAGGATGGGCGGTGGACTGAACACCTGTCTCCAAGAGCCTCTGTGGGATAGGAACCTCCTAGGAGGGCCTATGCGCCACTTGGCGTGGATAAGGATAAGGCATGATAACAAGGCTTGCATATTACCCTTCGCTTAAGAAACAGACCGTTTTCAATGACATTGCGGGAGCTTTCGATCGAAAAGGGGGTGTGTGAACTTATTCACTCGCAAACTTGTAGACTAACATTAAAGGCGTTCAGAATGAAGCAGGGGGACTTGTTTGGAATTGTCAATCTTCAGAAATTAATGGTTAACTTGAAAATGATCTTCTGAGTCCAGCTGTTGAAAGCACCGTTAAGCTAATCCCGAGTTAAAATGAAATTTGAGTCCAGTTTGATTTTCAACCTTAACTTTTGAGTGGAATTTAACTTTACTTTAGCGAAAAGTTTGATTTACAACTGATCTTCTCAACGAGCGGGATGAAAACGTCGGTTAACTCCTAATCCTGGGTTAGCGTTAAACGGCAGTTTCGAATAACCGGACCCTGCTGCTGAATTCGGTTGAAACAGGAATCTGTTTTTCACTTCAGTCTAATGGCACACTTTCACTCGGTCTCTATATTACATCTTATCACTGCTATAGGCGCCATCCACGTCAGAATGTCTTTTGTAAATTAGATTCTAACGTCTCTAATCAACCATTCAGTGATTTTGCCACAGGATAATTAACGAGAACTTAGAAATCATCATACTGCCTGCATTGACTAGCTTCACTTGCTAAATGTAGGCACGTGTAAAAATGTATGGGACTCTTTTTTTTTTATTAATAAAATTGTTTAAATCTATCGCCACTTACTTTTTGCGATCTCGTCCAGGACACTTTCCCTCGCTAACACACCTACCCATGTCCACCAACTAGAGGAAAAAGAAACATAATTCAGTAGGAAGTTCGGTTGGGGCAGGAAACAGGGCATAACTGGAGTGCTCATCTTTCCTTGTCATGCCTCCGTGGGTTAATACGCACCGGGTGTCATATATGGGGCTTACCTCTGTGTAATAACCTCACGAGGTTTTCTTTGTATTATGAGCCATTGTACATGTTTTGCTGTAAGCTATTCCTTTGAATACTTTGTTTTCGTTGTGTTACGTCACAAGAAAGAGGGAGCCGAAGAAATAAATAAAACCGCCTGATGCATGATACCACTTAAAAGTTGGTTGATTACAGAAGCTTTTTTTAAAAACTACAGGGTAAAGTGGGGGTGGGGGGAGGTGAGGCGGCTCCCTCGATCCCACCCCTTAATCCGCCACTGCAAATTTGTATGAAAAGGTTTCAATTTTATCGGGTGAGTTTTGGTATTTGTTTTTGTGAAAACTTCCCTCTCGAAATGATTTGTAGCAGTTCATATGAAGCGTAAACAGCAAATGTACGTAGCAAATCCTGGGGTGATACGGGTCCCCTTGCTTATTGAGGGTCTCAACTGAGTGTTTGGTAAGCGGCACACCATGTTTGTTAGTATGGCAAAATCGCTTTCGTAGGAATAGAATAATATTTGAGCATAGCAATCATGAGGCCTTCCAAGAGGTACAAGCAACATGGCTCCCACAAAGGCGACAATCTTCTCCCAAAACACCGACAACGGACAGAAATTGGCAGAAAAAGCACGTTAGTTTGCCACAAGGACATTTCACTTTCCCATTCATCTTTGTTTTCTTTGTAACAGTGACATTTGTTCCTAACGAAACAACCGAGAGACAAAGTCGTAAACGAGCGACAAAGCGACACCAGACCACCCAATTACAAGTATATAAACTTATGTATGAGTTTACAGACTTCAACAGGGAGCTTAAGCAACGACCACAGCAACGACGTCGAGAACGCCATAAAGCACTCGGTTTAATGAGCAAAAAAAATCGCTTTTCACATGCGTTTTACATTTTAGTACATTTCTGTGCCGTCCTCTTCAAAACCTCAAGTGAACGTGCAATGACAAAGGAAGTAATTTTTCTTTCTTTTTCTTTACTTTAACGCCACTCGTAGTCATTTAGTTCCTGGATAGTCTCGCTCAAATTTTACGAGTTTAACAAGTTGGATTATTATTCAACATATTGTGACAATGTCCAAATATGGCATAGCGCCCTCAATATTCGTCGCGCGTACTTCGTTTTGTGTGCCATGGAGAAAAATGACCGCTTTTCTAGCTTTTTTTTTTTTTTTTTGCAATAAACGCAGAAAAGTGTATTTTTTTCATTAATGTGTTGAATAAGAAAACAATTATCCTGTTCAATTTTGCGGAATATCGCTTTATTTTAGCCACCACGGTCTAAGGCCTCGCCCGGCTAAGGATCAGGCGATATTCCACGCAATTTCGCAGGATAATTACTCGGGCCGAAGGCGCCGAAGTAAGGTTTACGCTCTGTTTCTTTTTTGTTTAGGGAATTTAAGAAAAGCCGTTTTTGAGCGATGGTCTGTAACCGGAAGTGGAAGTTTCTCATTTTTGGGCAGTGGTTGTGCACACATTTTCAAGTAAATCGTTTCTATAAGAGTAAAGACACTTAATAATACAAATGTGGTAGCGCCAAGGCGAGTAAAAAGAGAAACCGCTTCACTTCCGTACAGCCCCGTGCGCGCTTTCATTGTGAAACTATTGAAAAAATGCCCCTATGAGGAACGTAGCATTAGCAAGAGCATTGCCGGAAAAAGGCGTATGGCCCTGTTAGGAATACGTACAGCCCCTAGCGATACGAGTTTAGAGGATTTCGTCGCGTCTAACCACGGAAGTTTACGTTACAACCAGAAAGGAAGTACTGGTGTAGTAGTCCATGTCACCACCACTTATGCACATGACCGGGGTTCGACTCCTGCTTTTTTGCGTTTCTCTTTTGCTTCTTCTTTTATTATATTTTTTTTACAAGTGTTATTGTTGTTGCTGTTGTTGTTGTTGTTGTTGTTGTTGTTATTATTATTATTATTATTATTATTATTATTATTATTATTACAGTTGTTATCAACAGTTGAGTAGTAAAGCAATTTTGTAATTTTAAAGGGATATATGTTGATAAGGGGCTATGGATATACACTGCAAACAAATAGACTCCAACACAAGCGCAATGCCGCGTCCGATGTAAGAAGGACAGACTTAGCTCTTTTCGTGTCTTTTCATTTGTTTAGCGCTAAATACTGTATTTTTGCGGGCCCGAGTTAACTTTTGAACTGACGTTTTTGTCCTCGTTGCCGTTGTTTATTTCTTAAGCTCTCTGTTGGCTCCGAGTGCAGGTACTACCGCTCAGCTTCGTGCAGTAATTGTTTCCAATGATGTATGTAAGCCCACCTTAGTCCTTATTCCAACTTTTCCTTGGACACCAGTGTGCTGTTCAGGGAATGCCTCAAAGCTGGACACTCGGTAGCAGTAGGGTTTCACACTCGCGCATTGCACAATCTTTGGAATGAGTCGGATTCCTTTCACGGAAACAAAATCATCTGTTATTTAACAAATAGATTCCATTTTTTCATTGCGTATACAAATAACGTCAGAACGAAAAGAAACAGAAGTACATTACGAGCCGAAGGGGGTGGGGAGGGGGGGGCAATTAGTCTTCTTCGCAGCCATTTTTTTTTGGGGGATGTCAAGCAACGATCCTTTGGACTCGAGGGGGGAGTGACTGATGTTCTTACCACGTTTTCACGTCCTCCGTTCATTTCCAGAGTACATACACACGTGCTGATCATGAAGTGGAATCTATTTGCCTTATTTATAGATTTTTTTACTTTGTCCGCTCATGACGTCGTTCGCAAACTCGACCAATCAAAACGCGAGATTTACATCGTATATTGTGTATAGTTTTTCTACACCCTCCTATTTTCTTTCGTCTTCTTTTTTAAAACAGTTTTTTGGTTCTCTGTTTTCCTTCATACCGTGAACCTCCTCCACAGCAATCAAGTACCAAGTATGCATTTACTCATTTAAAAAAAAAGTAAGTGGACGAAATCAAAAGAAGCACTTGGAAAGACATTTTTGCCATTCAAAAAGGCAAGAATTAATTTGGCACGAGGGAATAAAAGCCACTGAACACAAGCGATTCGTACTTTCAAAACTTACACTACATCTTGAGGCGTGGACAGACCAAGTTTACTTCAAAACCAAAACCCGAAAAACCTTACATAACTCCCTGATCCATGGTTTAAAAAAGGTTACGCATTCGTTTACAGAGGCAGAAATGCACGTTCCCGTATGCTTGATTGACAGACGGAACCCCTAATTTTCCTGTTTTATGAATGCGCGCCTATGTTACCATAACAAAAAGGCACAGCCACTAGCAATGGCATAGGAGTACCATGACTGTGCCAACCTAATTTCTGGGTATCACCTCACCGTTAGGAGTGGATATGCCCTCCGTTTGGTTCCTTACTGACTTGCATGTCATGTTCTCTGGGACCATTCCCCCGCAAGCACCAACGTCAATGGTTCTATTGTAGGTGATTCTCGAATAATAGGTGACAAAGTGTGATAGGCGCTGGCAAGTGGTCGGTACCTTCTGACAACTCTGGATGGTCTCTGCACTGATCACAAAATAACCGCAGAACAACAGGTGTCGCTCCTCTGTGCTGCGGAGTGCAACACAATCAGTGCTGGGTCCGGGAACTGCAGATGTCTATACAAATTAATGTCAGTAAATGAAAGATAAACAATCAAACAATCAACAGATATTGCTTTACTGAAACGTAGCCGGCTCTATAGACCTTTTAAGCTTGTAGATTTTGTTTTCCCAATGCTTACCCTGTGATCTTCCCAAGGGGATTTGCCTTTTGTCTTTTCATAAATTATGCGTACATATGCACGTGAATTATCAGGGGAGTCAGGTCATTTCGATACACAGTTTCGCTTATGTCTCAGCGCAATACAACCGTTTGTTTATGTCTCAGCGTTTCAAAGAAACAGTTGTCTAGGGTAACATCATATGACCTACATTGGGAGAACAAAACATACAAGCTAAAAGGGAAAGGAGCGGAAGGAGATTGGAAATACGGGACGCCAGAAGCTTGTCGCTTTTCATATTAACTGGAGATGCCCTTTTGGAAATAACAAGAAAATAAATAAAAAATCGCAGAACACTACCTTTGGTATTGAAGCAATGGGACAAAGATCTATCTTTATTTGTAAATGAGAAGACAAAGGTAGATGTCCTTTTAGACTGTCCTTGAGATGACAAAGGTAGTTTTCACAGGTGTGGGTATCAAGCTCTGAGTTCTCCGTACCACACCCCAAAAATATCAAAAGAAGACATGTTATCAGCTGTCTTACCTCAAGAGGTCCTTTTCTGCACTCCCCCACATTAACTGTAATAACGTTGCCCTTGTCTGAAATGAAAAGAAAAACCCAGTGTGATTGTTATATTGTGAGGTTCCTCAATGGGCTGTTTTGTTCAGCTCTGCTTCACGCCATCTCACCCCACAGACATAGCCTTACCCCAGTTAGGTCTAGGGCCAATTGACTGGCCATACTTATCTTGTATTTCTTTTTCAATAAGACAGCACCATGCAGACACTTTCTGCAATTACTGCCCCTCCTCAGTAAATGTGTTACTTAAGTTAAAATAAGCCATCTCATTGGATAAAACTTCTTAAGCACAAAATTCAAATGGTTTTCTGCAAAATTCGAACGCTTAGAACTCGATTGCAAAGTTAAATTTCGCAGTGCGGCCTTGTTATCTCAAAACTTAAGATTTGACCACGCGGGGCATGGAAAAAGCTGTATGTGAGGAAAAGTATGCTTTTTGAGAAACACCACGTTGAATACGATAATTTGTCTTGCTTTTGTCGAAATTTTGGCAGGTTCGTCAATTATTGACACTATCTATTGTATTTTTTAGGCCAGAAACTCTCTCATGTCTTTTGTTAGTCAAACGAAAACAACAGGAAAATGCGGCCGGGAAATATTTGTGACGACACGTCACTCCCGTTTCAATAGATGTATTTCATTGCATCCAGAAAACTTCCCGATAAATGCTTCAAGTGTCCTTCCATTTCATTTGCCGGATATGTGGGAATTTTCGTATTTCTTGCTTGTAAAGCTGCCAGACTGAATAAATTACATTTTTGAGCAAAAATCGCCTGCTTACATCATCTGGTCTCATGATTGTCCTGGAAACCCGCTTAAAGCCTAAAACCCGCTTAAAGCCTCACATGTCATTACTATCCTACGCAGTAGTTAAGTTAGCTTGCGCTTCCATCATTTTTTTTTACCTTGTACCAAATTTGTGGTCGCGGATCAAACATAGTTGGATCAAATCATCTTGCAATCACAAAGTTGAGCTTTAAAAAAGCGAAATATCTCTCAAGCTAACAAAATGAAAATATATTCAATTCACTGTGCCAAGAAATACGAGAGGATGTGTGACAGGAATTATCAATGACTGGTTTGAATCCTATTTGACTGATCGCACCCAAACTCCCACATCTCGGATAAGTGCGCATGCACATGCGGCGTACCACAGGGCTCTGTATTAGGGCCCCTTCTTTTTCTACTTTACGTAAATAATATCCGTAATTATTCTAGCAAATTGAAGTTCTTTCTTTTTGCCGATGACACCAGTATTATTTTTGTTGATAAAGACCTGAAAAAATCAGAAGTGACTGTAAAAAAAGAGAAAAACTTAACGATTGGCTAACTTCTAATAAATTAACATTGAATACTAAGAAATCTAACTATGTCATCTTCCGACCCTACCAAAAGAAAATCCAAAATATTCCCCAAATTTGTATATTTGATCATGATTCAAGCAAAAATGTAAACCTTGAATACAAAGACTGAATTGAGTATTTAGGCGTTCTTATCGATGAAAACCTTTCCTGGAAGAACCATATCGATTCTGTTATAACCAAGATAAGCAAAACTGTTGGAATGTTAAGTAAAATAAGACATTATATACCATTTTGTGTTCTTATAAATATCTATAATGCTCTTTTAACACCTTATCTCTCCTATGGACTTATTTCATGGGGCCACGCCTCTAAAACACATCTAAATAAACTCACTATTCTACAGAAGCGCGCCCTACGCTTAATTCACTTTGCAGACAGAAATGAGCACGCTATCCCTTCATTTGTCAAAACTAACGTTTTACCTTAAGGTTTTCTTTATGTCCAAGCGGTCAAAAACTTAATGTATGATATAAATGCAAAACAAGCACCGCCAAATATTCTAAATCTTTTCTGTAGAACTTCTAGCATACACAAATATGCTACCCGCTCGTCAACCTCTCAGAACTTTTTTATTAAAAATCGACCGACAAAGGTACTCTTTTTCACTTGTTGGAGCAAAAGTGTGGAATGGGATACCTGAAAGAAAAAAAAAGTTGCCAAAAAATAGTTTTAAGAAAGAAATGAAAAGAGTACTATTTGACATCTCGAAAACTGAAGAAAGCTACATTGAAATCGATAAAATAATATTTTGATCTAAAGAATCATTAGAGAAGACACAATTGCAAGTACTTTTATTATCTTAGTATCTCAAGCTCTTCCTCTCTCTTTTATTTTGTTTTTTGTTGTTGTTGTTGTTGTTGTTATTTGTTTTTGTTTGTTTGTTCAATCTCGCTTAAATACACTTATCTTTTTTTTTTCTCTTTTTTAATCCTGTACTGTAATATAATTGCCTCTGTTTCAATAGACTGGCCTGCCACGATTAGCTAAGCTACCTGTAGGTCACTCTAAATTGTAATATATCTATTCATTTTACTTTTAATAAACCTTTATGAACCTTTATGAACAGTGTAACAAAATAAACCCGGCCGGGAATATAATATTTCCCGGGAATCGTTATTATGATATGTAAAGCGAAGAACACTGCGCTCACCCAAGCCCTTCTTCAGACTTGATTGGGGACACCGACATCCAGACTCGGTAGGAAACAAATGAGAAGTTTGTATTGCTGTTTTATTCTTTAAGCCTTGGCCAAACGGACGTGCAAGTAGTCGCAAGTTGAACTTGCGTACAGACTTGCGTTGGGTGGCGAAACGGACTCGCAAGTTTCCTCCCAAGTACACGCAAGTCGCAAGAAAAAAACGGCCATTTCAAGACTACACATCCTGTATTTCATTGGCTAATAGATTGCTATAACAAGAAATGGAGGTCACTCAACTTGCGTTGACTTGGGTTGGGTGGTCAAACGGTGAAAAACTTGCGTCGATTTGAGTGCAAATTTGATCTCGACCAAAGTGAGCGCAAGTAAACGCAAGTGCACGCAAGTCCTGGCCAAATGGATTAACGCAAGTTGAAAACTTGCGTCTACTTGCGAGTCCGTTTGGCCAGGGCGTTAGTGTTGATACTGACTATACTGAAGATTCCCGCATCTTCGTGCGAGACGGTGATAACATAGAAAACGCGCTTATACTTTAAGTAAATAAATAAATAAGTACGTAAGTAAGTAAGTAAGTAAGTAAGTAAGGAAATAAATAAGTACATAAGTATATATTAGCTGATAGCTGAGTTAATCTTTTGTCTCACGATTGAGTCACAAAGATGTGGATCGCGATGTTTCGACCGTTATACTGCTGGTCTTCATCAGGCGATGGTGTCGACTGTCTGCGTGTGAGTATAAGAAGCACCTTGGCTGGTGGTGATTGGTGCGTTTCGATCCTCGCTTAGTCTGTTGTTGATTGCAGGATTTCAGTATACTTACCACCACCAATTTCAAAGTACTTGTCATGAAGCTGGCAATCGTTATCCGAGTTGGCGCTGACTGCAGTTCTAAGGAAGTACAAAATTTTCAAAGTATAAAGTTGAGTGCGATTATTTAAGACTTTTAGAGATACAAAGTTTGGCATTGTAATCATTGACCATTTTCAAACTAGTACTTTTTGCGTTTTGCAGCGGCAAGCAGGCAATGTAAAGTTGTTCGCGATTTTTTATGACTTTTCAAACATTTCAAGAGTGGCATGGTGATCATTGCCCACTTTCAAACTGAGCTTAGCTGCAGCACAACCTTGTTCCCAGGGCTTTTCCCTCACTTGGGGGCGGGGCGCTCAAGTGAGGGATAAGCCCTGGGAACGAGGTTGGCTCCAGCAAACAAGTAATTTGATGGCCACTATGTCGAAGTAACTCTCTAGTTAGTGGGGTGTATGCGATCCACAACTAGTGGCTTTGTCTCCAAATTCGTATAGGGTCTGAATGATGGGGGGGGGGGGGGGGGGGGTTTGCGTGTCGGTTGTCCGGTTAAAATTTAATCACTTTGTCGGCTGTCAGTTATAATTTTCGATCTTTGTCGGTTGTCAGTAAATCTCAGTTTATGAGTAAAAGTGCAAGTTAATTATTCATATTCGTTATGTAATTCGCACACTTTAAACAGTATACAAAGTGCACAACTTGAAAGAATTCATTATTTGATTGCACTTGGACCTCATTATAAGTCTGGTTTGTTTACGGAATGTGATCGTTTATTTAACCTTTGTTAACAAATACCGATAAAATTCAAGTTGCCACTGTCCATCTGTGACTATAGCAAAGTTCTGGCAATTACCCGCAGAGGATTTTTCCAGGCGAAATAGCTTCAATGAGAACCCGCCAATTCCGTACTGAAGGACTTGCTCCTTCAGTCCTAAAAATTCCATTAAGCCCCGGCTACACGTTCAAACATTGTTGTAAAACATCTGTTGGATGAACAATGTTAGAACGTGTAGCATGCATGTTTGATGACGTTTGTTCAACATTTTTTGTTGGAAGAATGTTTTGATTTCGATCAAACATTTTCTCCAACATACAACAAATGTTAAAGCGTTTAGCCGCCCTTTCAACAATGTTGTATTGCAAAGACCAATCAGAGTTAAGGGTCCAGTCTCCAATCCGAAGCCTAATGGCAGAGGTGGAAATTGTTGAAGCCAGAACCCCGAAGCGACGTGTTTCCAACAATGTTATATGCGTATCCAACATTGTTAGAAGCGTTCTTACAACAATGTTGGGACGTGTTCTTCTAACAATGTTACAACGTGTAGCCGGGGCTTTAGATGTTTTCTTTTTTTAACTCAAAGACTCCTTTTTGTTTTGATATGTCCTCTGGAACGAGGCTACGGTGGTGCTCGACTGCGACTTCTTCACCTTTTCGAAAGAAACTTACGTACACTTTTCTGAATTCCGCTCATGACTCGGCCGCATGGAAAAACAACGTACAGGCGTCCGTACAGGCAGCACAGTCAGAACAGGCAGTGAAAATACTGCAGCACTCGATTACAAGCTAGACTGCGAGTAGTCTCTAATTTCGGCGATGGAATGTAGGGCGAGCGAAAGACACGCGCGCGCGCGAAGTTGTGAAGAGACGCGACGCGCGCGCGCGTGTCTTTCGCTCGCCCTACAATCCATCGCCGAAATTAGAGACTACTCGCAGTCTAATTACAAGCCGCTGTTCGTGAAATGAGCCTGCGCTCCTCAACGATAAGGAGGATGACATTTCCTTGCCTAGAAACAAATCATACAAAATACTATTGACATGTTAAAAAAAAAAGAAAAGAAAAAAAGACATAACGCATTATTGCCTAATACAAACATCCCCACAATGTTGGACCATGTCGGTTGTCGATTAATATTTTCCTGTCAGTAATCGGTAATTTTTTTTCCCGTTTTGTCGGTAGTTAGTTATGTTTATCGCCGTTTGTCGGAAGTCGGTTAACCCCATTCAGACCCTCTTCGTAATCTCCGACTAAATAAAAGATTTTATCCCGAAATAAAAAGCAAAAACCAATCGTAATTAATGTTTCGCGAATGCCCAGCTAGTGCTGAGGGCATTGTATGATTAAATTCTCACGTGTTCCATGCAACTCCAATACTATAACCCTCGTCCATGATATAAGCTCACATTGTTTAGGAACAGCAATCGTGTACGTGTAGAGATAAAATATAAAGAGAGAAAACGTTAACCTAATTTGTGCGGACACCTCCTTTCAACTGCTCTCTTCAGTTAGACCCTTCTCTAAAATGCCGCCGACCGAGGGAGGTCTGGAAACTGGGAGTATAGATTGTTTCGCTGTTGTGCGTGTTGTGACTGCTGAGTTCTTGAACAGCCAAAAACGGCTGCATAATTGTTGTGTCCCCTTCTGTAATTAGGCTCTTACCGATAGTGCTAGCACTTTTTTTGGCATTATTTGGCTTCGCGAACATTTTTTTTTTTTACATTTTATCCCAAAAAGCACTCCTAGCATTATTTTGGATTTTCGACTGATTATTTGTATAATTTTGTGTTAAAAAGCACAATCTGACTTTATTTATGTCGTCCAAGGCCGCATTTTGCCCTCATTTTAGTCAAAGGAGCAGAGGAGGCCTGGGGAATAGGTTTGATAGGTCAGCAGTTGCCTTCTAGATCCCAGTCCATCACACTCGTTCCAAGATGGCGTCATCCACGTTGTCATCGAGGAACAATGGAAGTCAGCCAGCCAAGGCAGAGATAGTATGGGTAATGATGACCCAATAACAAGCGATGATTAACTTCTAGTATCAGAAAACCTCAAACGTTGTGTTGGACTAATGGAAAAAAAACATCGATCGTTACATTTTGTTGTTGAAAAATGTAACTGAAAATCTGAAAAATGTAATATTCTGTGTTTAAAAAAATCGGAAAAAAGTGAGCATTTTTATGTAACCTACGAGTACTTTTTAACTAAATTAGCATTATTTTAGCACTTTTTTTGGCAAAAAACAAGCACTGCTTTAAGCATTTAATGCTTTTTTACGAGCACTATCGGTAAGAGCCTATCTGTAATACTACCTCGAAGAAGAACAAAAACCTTCGATTTCATCATTTTCCGAAGAAAAAAGAGAAAAAAGACCGGTGAATTTGTAAAATTCGCCTGTTACCAGGAATACACAGGTCTGTTCTGAGGCACTTTCGCTAGGAGGATTACAGTAAAAACCCGCCTATAAGAACCTAGATTTTTCCAAGTTAGCCTAAACTGACAGGCTTTTATGTAAATGGTGCTTACCAGGAAATTAGGCCAAACAGGTGCTTAAATAGTTTCTTATTTTCTTGATAGGAAAAAAGCGACTCATTTTCAGTGGGTGTGGTATGACAGTATATGCCGAAGAAGTTGTCAACGCTGCATCATCGACGAACTGCGAACAGCAAACTGATCTTCAAAACAAAAATGCGTATTTGAAAGATGTTACTGACTGGAAAACGTCGAGCATTTGGAAAAGGAAAGGCAACGGTATCTAGAGTCGTATCAGTTCAGGTATGTAGTATTGTTATGTTGCAATTCTGGTATATCAAATAACGTTTCAGCCCGACTTTTGATTATTTTTGACACAAAATTGCAATAAGGAAGGTATTTCTTGCCGATTTTCTTTTGTTGTTGTTGTTCTTTTGTAGCCACCACAACGGCAACAACGAAGATAGAAAGAAATGAAAACGGTTGGAAGATAAACACAAGCGTCAAGTGAGCGACACTACAAACCGGAAGTCGTCTGTAAAATAATACCTATCAGCTCCAGATAGAACAACATCCTGTTGCTGTGTTGCTTCGTGTATGTTTATCGTCGAACTGTCCAGTTTCGTTTCTTTCTGTCTTCGTTGCTGTTGTGGTGTCTTTTCGCGAACACGTATAACACTCCTGATGATGCTTCAATTTATCGTAGAAGAGAACCGGAGTACTATTAATGACTGTGAAACGAGTAAGAAAGTAGGTCCTCCGTCGTACCAAGTTATCACCATCTTTGAACTTTGAGGTAAGCCAGAATTTATCCCTGAACTTGATTCAGCCTCAAATCATTTTTTACTTCGGTTGTTTTACTTTTTCCAGTGAAATTTAGAGGGGATCAGTAGGGGGATCAGTAGGGAATCAGCCGGGGGAACAGTAAATTGAGGATTAGTGTTTTGTCGAAGCCCGTTTCGACTAGGCATGTAAAATACGTAATTACACCAAAGCAGCGTGAAATGATCTTTCTTATGTACCGAAAGTGAGTTCTAAGTCTATGTAAATAAAATTAATATCCATATTACTTTTACCAGCTCTTTAGCGCTCAAATTTGAGGTAGAGACAACCTTCTATGCAATTCACCAGAGTAATGCCAATCTGTTGAATTGTTCTTTCATAACATTCGAAAGATTGATGGTAGTTATAGGCAGAAAACACTCATTTTTGCCGGCAAAGTGAAAGTTTAAAGATTTTTCTCTCTGCAAATAATAAGAGTCAGACAAGTTTAGGTTCATATCATAGATAAATACAAACATAATTACCCGGGCTGCGCGCGTCGCGCGCGGCGCCCGGGTCATAAACTACCGACGGTTCTTCTTTTTCGTCGTCGAGTATCATCCACAAATGCCACTTCCGGCGTTTCTGCGCAAGCGCTAACTATTTTTAACAACAGTGATGCGTGTTGTCACGTATGGGAAAATGTCGATTCATCTTGTGGCTTTTGAAGTCTGAACAAACAATATGTTAAGAGAAGTGTCTATGCGAATGTTTGGAAGTTCAACGGCGAGAAGAAAGTTTTTAACATGAGTAAACTTAACGGCAGATGGACTGCCGTGTTTTCCCGTGTCTGCTTCAGTAGACAGCAAGTAGTCTCTAATTTTGGCGACGGATTGTGGGGGCACGTGCGCGCGCGAAGTTGCGAGGAGACGCGACGCGAGGGGAGCGCCAAAAATTAGACACTACAGACAAAGGGAGTTTGACCTTTCACGGCCGAGTGATTCGAGTGTAAATCTCATATCAACAGCAAGAATGATGCCTGTTGTCACGTATCGGAAAACGTCGATTCACATTGTGTTTTTGAAGTCTGAACAACTAATATGTTAAGACAAGTGTCTATACGAATGTTTGCAAGTTCAACAGCGAGAAGAAAGCTTTTAACATGACCAAAATTTAACTCCAGATGGACTGCCGTGTTCCCGTATCCACTCCATTGAGATGTACATTTTGTTGAATAACTCAAGTACGGGATATCACACACCCCTGAGACTTTGACAGGTAGTTTATTTACTATTTTGCCACAATATCTCAATTTCTGGACTTTAATTTTTGAATGATAAGCGATTATATTTTACAAATGTACTAGCGTCCCTTGAAACTGTCCAGAAACGTTCCTTTCTTGTGTTTCAAATGACCCTGGATTGACGTATTTGTAAACAGTTTCACTCTGCTAATTAATTTTCTACTCACATTTCACCGAGACTCCATTCACATTTATGCGAAAAAATCCTACATCGTTCGATAAGCGTTTCCTTTCTCAAACAATTATCCATCAAAGCGAAAACAAGTGTGCTTAGTTTTTTTTTTTTTGGAATCAATACACTATTTGTATCATCTTGCATGACGATAAACCTCTGTGGCCTAAAGGTCATTGTTCCTGCCTGTGACGCAGCTAACCCGGGTTCGATGTCTTTTAGTGGTATATATCACGGGCTTTATTTTTTCTGTTTCTCTTTTTCTTGTTCTTTTAGAAATATTTTTTACAAGTGTTATAATTATTGTGCTCAATGGTTGAGCTGTATTTTAGAGGAATATATGTTGATAGGGGTCTAAAGAAATAGACTCCAACACAAGCTAAACACAATGCGTCCGATGTAAGAAAGACAGACTTCCCTCTATTCTTTTGTTTAGCACTAAGTTAGGGATACAATACTGTTTTTTGCAAGCCCGGGTTTAGGCTAATTGTAGCTTCTTGTTTTTTAAAAAATTGTTTCTTGCCTCACTGACTAAGTGTTTTGCTCAATTATTGTTACCGAGGAAGCACTATTAAAGATTAGAAAATGGTACAAAACAAGCAGGGCTGGTTACACGGCGAGGAATATATATATTTAAACCAATATTTCGGGAGGCACAGGCTTCCTTCATCAGGAGGTTACATATTATGATCCTAAAGGTAACGTCGTTTCACCTTAGGGTCATAATATGTAACAACCTTGATGAAGGAAGGCTGTGCCTCCCGAAATATTCGCTATTGCTGACGGCAAAGTTAGTTTTCGAATTAGCGGCATCGATTTTGGCGAAGTCCAGCAGCGTTTGTAACCGAACGTTCGTGATTGCAAAGAAGAATCACAGCTAATAATTGTCGAATTTTATTTGTGTAAATTATCGCTCGATTTTGAGATGAATTCTGACACCGGAAACAAGTCATTATGACACTTTCAGACCATCAAATCACTAGCATAAGATCGATAAAGTTGCGAGGGCGGAAACTAGTCAAAAAATTGTTCAAACTTACGCTTTTTGCAGACAAACTCCCAGCCATGCCTTGCGTTTTTACGGAAAATTCTTGAGATCCCGGATGTTTACTGTCCGTTTGAGCGAGGAGCTGTTGACGACCTTCTATCCTCAACATTTTTTCTAAGTCTCTAGCCAGCTCCAAATTAGACACCAATTTCACTATTATAGCCTACACAAAATCACCGACACCTACTTTCTGAGGCTAAAGACTTGTTACCTCTCAAAGCAGAGCTCTCAATATCACTGCAGTGTTCCAGCAGTACTGCCCGGGTAAACAAAGTACTCGTTTAGCAAACAACTGCAAAGCAGGATATTAGATGAGGCAGACACTGCACCTCGCAAGCCTTTTTCCCTCACTGGACTTAATGATGTCCTAAGGAATACTCTGCTCTAGGAGGCCAACGGAAAATCAAACTCTACCGACGTGGTTTCGAGCTAACCGACTGCGCGAAGACTTCAAATGCACGTTTCTTTGTTTGAGAGAGAGTGGAAACTAATTGACAAAAACACTTTCCGTTTCCCTAAAGTGGAGGGGTAGGGTGGGGAGGTGGGGGAGGGGGGGGGGATAAGACCTCAATACAAAGTTGAAGTCAGGGACAGTTGCTTTCTCTTCTTTTAACCATTAATGTAACTAGCATGACCACCCCCACCTCCCATCCCCCCCCCCAAAAAAAAAAAACAGAGAGAGACGTCTAACAGGGGTTACTATGGACTCTTCGAACCGCGTTTTCAAAACTCCAGATATATAGAATAAATGTTTGAAAGAAAATTTGCCCTGAGCGGGATTTGAACCCACGTCCCCCGTTACTAGTCGGGTGTGATGACCACTACACCATCAGGACAACCATGCTGGCAACACGGCAATCGAAGATGTGATTTACGTGATCGAAGACGTGGTATCCCCGGGAAATTATTCTTTCCAGATGACAAGGCAGGGGAAGCCGGGGATACCACGTAGTAACGGGGGAACGTGGGTTCAAATCCCGCTCAGGGCAAATTTTCTTTCAAACATTTATTTAATTAAAATATGATTATTTGGGGTGTATCGGGTTAGGTTTTCCTTCATATACAGTATATATATATATATATATATATATATATATATATATATATATATATATATATATATATATAGACAAGGTTAATTTGCGAACAGAAATCAACACAACTAAGTAATTAAGTGAAAATGTGGCTCAGCCAGGAATCGAACCTGGGTCTCCAGATTACCGGTCGGATGCCTTAACCACTAGGCCACTGAACCAACTACACTGGAAACAAATATTTTTACTGTACAACACATACACAGTGTGGCTTTCTGGTGCTAAGGTCCGAGGAGACAATTTCACACATTTTCTGCAATCAGGATCACGTCACTACTCCCCGGTCGATCGGCGATGCACGGCCAAATCCCCCTGGAAATTAATTAAGTACAGTAAGGTAGGAGGGATATATTAGCAACTGATTGCCTTAATTACTTAGGATCACCAGCCTCTTCCCATTTGGATGGCGATTCATTAGGGATTTCTGAGAAATACAAACAGACAAGGTTAATTTGGGAACAGAAATCAACACAACTAAGTAATTAAGTGAAAATGTGGCTCAGCCAGGAATCGAACCTGGGTCTCCAAACAACAACAAAAAAAACTTTTTGTCGGATGGGATATTGTTTACCTGTGGCCAAGCTTTGGAATTTAGGAGCACTAAATTAGAACTAAGAACCTGAAAGAATTGCTAGCACCATCAAAAATTCGACCAAGCTCTGCTGCAAGTCCAAAATTTGGAGAGGGCGGATGTTTTCAGTGTGACAAAATAAGGTGTGACTTGTGTCATAATTTCTTACTTCAAGCTCCTAAATTCCAAAGCTTGGCCACAGGTAAACAATATCCCATCCGATAAAA
>JAEMWC010000102.1:1130000-1132500 GCA_016490735.1 Pachyseris speciosa | reverse complement strand
CTAGTTCACAACGCTCAAAAGGACGATGGACACCATTTTACGTGTACACAATATAGTATTCCATATCATCAGAGTAGTCACGTCATATGACAGCAGAATCCCATTTCTTAGGCAGAAAACAGAGAAATAGAGATCCAGTAAGAAAAGGAAAAGCGTTCTAGAGTTTGGCACTGATCTACACTGATTTGGCCTAAGCGCTGATTTGGAAAAGGTTGGCTTTCATGATTGTGATGGGCAACTCTACATATATATGTTAAACATTACCTCTTCTGACATCTTTCACAGGTTGGTGTAGTGGACATGGCTAGGAGAAGATAAGCAAATGACCTGGGTTCGAGGCCCACTCTACACAAGTATTTTTCTTCTCTTATACACCTTCAAGTTTAAATAAGTTTTACAGTGTGTAAGTTAACATGAAAGGAAAAAAGGTCCTTTTGAACGTTGCGTGGGAACGAGTGCTAACCGCATGATGGTGGTTTCTTTCGCATGAGTTTGATTTTGGAGAAAAAGGCAGTCTTAGGTATATTATTCCACCTTAAACTCAATCTCGTGCACCCAGAGCCTTAATCCAATTACCATTTTTGATAACCGCAGAACTGTAGATGTCGGTACCGTCAGTCGTCAGTCCTTAAGATTCTAAGGCGCTGTTACACTGTGCAATGTTTCGTGCAACTTGTGTCGCAAAGTCATTGCGAGACAAATTGCACGAAACATTGTACCAAGTGTAACATACCCTGCAACGGCCAAAATCGCTGCGAGACAAGTTGCACGAACCGTTGCAGAAAGTAGAATTGAGTTCTACTTTCTAAAACGGCTCGTGCAACTTGTCTCGCAACGATTTTGGCCGTTGCAATGGAACTTGCCTCGCGATGGCGTTGCGACACAAGTTGCACTAAACATTGCACAGTGTAACAGCACCAGTGTATGGTTACATAATTAAACGAGAGGATGTCATCGATTTATCTTTTGTAATCTTTATACATTTGTCTGTAATTCTTTGCCGCGGGCTGAAAAATTCCACGGAAAAAAGTATAGACGAGTGCATGGGACAATTAAAACTGTCGCTTATAAGCACGCCACCCCCCCCCCCACACACACACACTTATAAACCCTCCAGATTATAGAACCATCTACCTGTAAACAGAGGGCGAGTTTCAAATTTTAACCAATCGGTAAATTGACACCATCACTTCAAAGACAACGTTACGATTGGCCATGGTAGCTTGGAAAAGCCGGAATGATGGAATTCGGAATATTCGGAATACCCGGAATACTATAAATAAATTAATGAATTAATTAATAAAAAATAAATGAAAAAATAAATAAATAAAATAAATAAATAAATAAATAAATAAATAAAAAGAAACTAAAAAGTCACATCATTTCTCACCGCGCAGTAGATATGTGAATTTCTGTCTTCCCTCCGCCCCCCCCCCCCCCCGGTCTCCTGACTGCTTACAGTCAAAGAACAATGCAAAATATTTCCCTTATCGCTTCGCCTGTCTGACAGTGCCATCAGCAGCAACTAACCGCAACACGAAATCAAGTTCTTTTTTTCAAGTTGAATACAGTATTTCATTTGAAGTTCAGTCCGTTCACGTCTTGAAGCGCTTTACTGGTACTTAAGAAATGGATAATACTGGACGGAAGAAGAGAACCGCTACGCAGAAGTTGTTCGTTCTGGTGGAGGTGGGTGGTATTTTTTTTAACCTGTAAATCGCCTGGTCGTATCAAAGTTAAGCGCGTTTAGAAGGGAAAAGCACAATTTCAACTGCATACCAAGTACAGAGGATCCATAAGTATTATACTACACTCGTTTCCTAGTTTTCTAGTGCATTTGTCTGGCAACTTAAACGACTAGCGATGAAGTTTAATTGAATTCAGTGCCTTTTGGAATAGCGTGATCTATCCCATTTTCAATTGATAAAATGTGGCTTGTGCTATTTTGAATTTTGCCATAACTTGTGACTCGGAGTGCACGCGAGTAGATTATTGACAATGTACGTAGCGCTTTTGAAAGTTAGTGTAACGCTGTAACAGCGACATCGCATTGCTGTTTAAGTGAAATTAAATGCGGCATGCTATTACTGCTACAATTCGTCCAAACACGGCGAACTGTGTTTGTTAGCGCAAGAAATAGAAGTGCACAAACACACGGAAGAAAGTGCCATACAAAATCTCATGCATTCCGAACTTCAAATGAAATACTGTATTCAGCTTGAAAAAAAGAACTTGATTTTGTGTTGCGGTTAGTTGCTGCTGATGGCACTGTCAGACAGGCGAAGCGATAAGGGAAATGTATTTTGCATTGTTCTTTGACTGTAAGCAGTCAGGGGACCAGGGGGGGGGGGGGGGGGGCGGAGGGAAGACAGAAATTCACATATCTACTGCGCGGTGAGAAATGATGTGACTTTTTAGTTTATTTTTATTTATAAATTTATTCTATTTCTCTTTTCATTTATTTTTTAATTCATTAATTAATTTATTTATTTATTTATAG
>JAEMWC010000102.1:1085000-1125000 GCA_016490735.1 Pachyseris speciosa | reverse complement strand
TTAAATAAAGTTTTCTTCATAATGATGATGATGATGATGATGATAATTTGCTAGGCTCAGAGGACTGGTTGTACTCCGCTTAGTGGAGTAATAATAGTAATAATAATAATAATAATAATAACAACAACAACAACATTGCTTCTAATTCATAATTGGAAAAGGGGGTTAGTTTCTAAAGAAACTGTGTGCTAGCTGTGTTGGTGGGGGAGTGAAACACGAATGTTTTATCAACGGAGTTGATAATGTAAATCGACCACCGCACACTGCAGGGATTCAAAACTCTGATGTTTCGAGCAAGGGCTAACGCTCGAAGCGTCAGCTTTTTGAATCCCTATACGGTGGTCAATTTACATTATCAACTCCGTTGATAAACCAAATTCTCATAATTGGAAGACTTCGGTACATGTTAGAGAAGAGGAGACCTCATGCTACTCCAAAGGAATTGATACATATCTACTAAGCTCTCAAGCACAGTACTGTGAAACTCTGTTTTGTTGACCTTGTTTACATCAAATGCCAGCTGCTGGATAACCTCAAATGCTCTGTCTGTTTCACACCTCTGAACGAAAACTTGTTAGCTGAAGTTTCTCAGTGGTTGTTATAACCAGAGTGAAAAAATTTCAATCTGCACATGAACTTCAGTTTTGAAAGTAATGACTTAGAGGAAGACCAGCAGTAACAGGCTTTCACTTGTACTCATTTTAATTTGTTTTTGGGTGAATCTCAAACCCAAAGATAAAGCGGGTGAAGGATAAAATATCAATAGATAAATTAAAGTGCACCAGTTCGTGAGTTGCAAAACATGGTTCTAATTAAAGTTAATATAAATCTACTAGTGTTCTATCACGGATGCCGTTCTCTGATTGGCTACGCTAGTCGCTATGTATTCTGTGATAGATAGCCATAGAGAGTAGCGGTTGTCAACAAAATGGCGACCGCTTCTTCGCGTTTTTGAAGTGTCTGCGAGAAGGATTTAGATAATTTACTTGCTTTGTTTTGAACAATTAGTACATTTATACTAAAACAATTAGATCATTCGCTCTCGATTTCTATCGCGTGATAGTTAATTCGGGCTGCGCCCTCATCAGCTATCACGCGATAGAAATCTCGAGCTCATAATCTAATTGTTAAATATCTATCTTTAAAACGTTTATTTTTAAATAAGTTCAAAGTTTAGCTGAAGATCGAAGTTATTAAATAACTTCTCAATGATTTCGAAGCTTTGAATATTTCAGTGGACAGGTCTCCATATGATGCTCTTTTCACTAATCGTCTGTTGAATAAGCTGACTTCTTTTCATCCATTTCCCAGCCTTAAAAAGTATAGTTTATTTGTTGCATCACCTTGCAAATGCGTGAAGTATCCCACTGGCAGATTTCGAAAAAGTACTCTGGCTCTGCATGTGAGAAGAGAAAGTAGTTTGAGTTGTTTGAGTTTATTTGCTTTCGCTGATAGAAATATCAACGTAGATATTGTTTGCTTCAGTTTGATTTGGATCAGTTCTGAGTTACGAGTTGCTGTTGTAGTTCACCCGTCGTTGTTTTGTCCACTTAGCTATTAAGCCGATTTTTAAGATCAGAAACTGTATTACGCGTTGAACTGTAACAGATCTCGGCCTCTCCGCAGCCAGCGAGTTTTCCCCATAGAAATGCTTTCGCAGACCAAAAACCTGTTATCACAGCACAGACCAGCTAAAAGCAAGCCGACATTTTTTTCTTTCTGTCATGTTCCCGATACGGGTTCATCCCGTGGACTGCTTTCTCGGCTCCGTCGTAATTTAATCCGGCACAGGATACAGGTAAAAAATCTCGTATTGATCAGTTCCATTTCCCCTAGTTCGAAAGCCTATGCCTAGTACACACGTTTGACAATCAAAAGCGAAATATATCTATTCTGTTTATTGTTTCCTATGGACTTAAGTTTCAACCAAGCCGAGCCTCAAAGTGTCCAAACACAGTTTGCGCCGGTAAACAAATGTGTTTATCACCACCAGTTAACATCATCATCATCATTTATACAGACCAAGGAGTCCAGACTAGTTTCACTGAACGTGATTCTTCTAGATATCTTATCAGACGTTCGATATGGAGCTGGTCCAAGTATTAATCGAAAGAACATTCTGAGACAAAGGTCATCAATTCAGTTTAGACCGCTTAAAGAGATACGACACATCTTGTGTCTCCGAAAGGTAATCTGCATAGTATAACTGCATAGAATAACTGTCTAGTATTTAAAAATTAGAGCTTTTAAATAGGTTTAATAAAAAATATGGGCAAAAACAATCGCTCAGCACGACAGAAATTGGTAGAAAAGAGCGACAGTTTGCAACAGGGAGAATTATTCACCTTCCATTTCTCTTTGTTTTCTTTGTGACAGTGACATTTGTCCCTCAAGCGAGAGAAAGAGTCGTAAGCGAGCGACCACCCCTTGGAAGGCCTCGTCCCCTGCAAATAAAGAAATTTTTACAGGCGATCCTTCCCAACGACCGTCCCAAGCCCCCTGCATTTTTCGCCGCTTTATTTTTGCCTCGCTCTGTCGGTACTATCGCGTTCCGTTTAAAATCTGAACACCTGGAACAGGCTACGTGAAATGATCAAAGTGTGTTTTGTGGAGAACGTGAGCGCATACATGTTACTTTCTTTTACTTTACTTCAACGCTGGCCAGTAATGTGATTCCTAGATAGTTCGCACACATTTACAAGTTTAACAAGTTGGAAAACCGCGAAAGAATTACAATAAAGAGAACTTATATTTTTAAATGACGTTTTCGCTGCCGTCGCCGATGCTTAAGCTTTCTAATATTCTACGAGAGCTTGTTGGTAATGAAATGATCATAATATGATGTATTGTAAATTCAATAAAATTAGGAATAAAATATAATAAAAATAATCAGCGACCAACATTACGCGCAGCGCCGAGTTGGCTATGATTATTTCATATCCAGCAAGCCAGAGTAGAAAAATTGTTTTATTAAACCTTAACGATGCATAATTGAGAATCTGAAAGAAAAGAACCCAGGGAAATAGAAAACCGAGCAAAGGAAACATTTATCAATCACACGACTAAAGAAAAACTGAGAGCTAGAAAATCTTTCGATGTGTTGCAACGTTCCTGAGCAAAGTTGAATGCGGAATTCAATGAAACTGAGTGTCCGAGAACAACGTAGAAGTCTCACTTATGGAAAATAGTTCTATTTGCTCTGAATTGTTTTAAGTGGTCAGTGATAGCGTAAAATTATTCATTCATTGCTTAAAACAGATGGAACGACTTTCACATAGATGCACTAGCCGAAGGAGCGAGTTTGTAATCCAACGGCGCTTTCGGTACGAATTTGATCAAATTGAAGTCACAATTTCAGTTTATTTTGATGAACTGGAACATTGTCTCACCAAACCTGATCGGAACTACAAGGTACCAGAGGGATAAGCAAGAGAAATATCCAGGTTATGCTTCAAGAAATGGCTTCTAGAAAATTGTTTGATGCGTGGCACCAAAACTGGACCCGCGGCTGAACAGAACGACAAAAGCAACAAGAACAGTGAATCGTTTTTACAAACGTTGCATCGAGTGTAGGTAAAAAGAACATTTTCAATGTGTGTTAACTGTTAGTCTTTTAAAAACATGTTGTCAATAGTGAATGTCGCTGTAAACTTTGCTGTGTTGTTCACTTTGTTTCGAATAGACTGGCCCATGAGCATGCCCGGGAAAGTTCCGAAAGTACTTAGCGACCCCCTGAAAGTAGCGACTCTCCGAAAGTAGCGACTCCCCCGAAAGTAGCGACCTCATGTCATAAGGGATTTCCCGAAATGATAGATATAACAAACTACACCAAACTAATCCGAGGTATATGTGCATATGAAGTAAAAGTCAAAAAAGGATTACGACAGCTGAGGAAAGATTTGAGGTAAAGCCTGCAGCGACTAACTCCAACAGCTCACAATAGTATTAAAGAATGCAAATAATATTCAAAGAATGATTCTTTCGAATTGTTATTCAAAACAATAACTCCAAATAAAAAGTATGTATGTTTTCACATTTGTCACGATTTTATTAACTTCGAACGCCGGCCCATGTGCGGTACGCTACGTTTAATCCGAAAGTAACAAGGGTCGTTACTTTCGGAACTTTACGACTATTTACAGACTTCTGACATCGACACCTGTTGTTGAATACATCTTTGTATTCAAACTCTTTGTATTCAAACTCGCGCGCTTTGAAATCACGAGTATGATTTCAGACCAACTAAATTACCATTATAAAGCAACGCGAAGTTTTATTCCATTTTTTAAAAACTTATTAATAATTCATGAGGAAAATACAAAAGAAATTAATTTTTAAATGGACTCCTGTCTTTAATGAGTGTCTACACGGCTAAATTTTAAATCCGATTTTCTAGGCCGAAATAACGCAAAATCTTAATTTTAGTGTAAGAATGGATAGATGTACAGTAAAGCTTTTCAAGCCGTTCAATAAATTGATTCGCGTTTTATCAAGTCCTAAAACACTCGGCTGCGCCTCGTGTTTTAAACTTGATAAAACACTCCTGCTCATTTATTAAACATTAAGTAGTCGGCTCAGTTTTTAATAAACGAGGATCTGTAACTTACAGTACAGACCGAGAAAACAAGGTTACTAAGATATTTATTATATCTCTGAGGTTAATCAGGCGCGCAGGAAAGAAAACTAGTTAAAGCCAGGCGGGCCGTACTGTAGAATACGGCCCGCAAAATTGACCAATCACAGCGCGCCTACTAAGTGAGAGATACAAAAATATTGCGTAACCTTCAAAATATAAGGGTAATTGGTTGGGGAAAAACAAATTGTTTCGTAAACCTAAGAATACGAAAGACTAAGGTAAATAAAAAATCCAACCACTTTGCTCCCAAGTAAAGATACTCCACAAAAACCCGCGAGTAAACTTTGGCCATAAATTGACTCAGGAATTACACATAAAACAAGAAACATATTACTGGTGTGATAATTTTAGTTTCGCTTTGCACAAATGAATTTGAAGGTGCAAGCATGCATTATGTGGAAGCGTCGCCCTGGGAATTATTGTGAGAATTATTATTGTGGGATTTTGGGACTCTGGCTGCCAGTTCATGACACACCAAAAATCATATGGCTTCGAACCGGACTTTTTGGGAGCCAAAAAGTGCTGTGGAAGCAAAGTGAAATATTGGAAAATGCTGCCCCAAAGTCGCCCCGTTCGGTAGCTAAATGGGCAATGAAGATTTTTGCGGAGTGGCAGGCTGGAAGAACAAATGAGAAAGCCTGTGAGGAAGAAAGCGAATCTGCTGTAAAACATCTCAAATTCAAGATTTGGAAACGAGCATTTGCGAACAGAAATATTTACAAGGTCTGTATTCAATAACTGTACGCTCAATCAGTTGTACAGAAACAGTTTAAGTACTGTACGGTATTACCTAATAAACTATTCGTAAAGTATAATGTTAACTTTGGAATAAAGAATTTGAATTGTATCAAAGTTGTTTTGTTTGTAATTCCCGTTTATTCAGCTGGTCATGACATTAATTCATCTCTTTATACGGCTGTGTTTTAAAACGTCACCCTTATTATTATACCTTATTTTTATTCTCGCTTCTGAAGCAAAATAAAATCAGTTCCCGCTCTCCCCTGGGACTGAAATCAAATGCTGCCCCCAGGCTTTTTAGTTTGACAGAGTTTTTCCGGGGTTTAAAACACGAGAACGAGACCGATTTTAGTGGACGTGATAGGTTGTTGAGCTCATGAATTATTAATACGTTTTTGTATAAAATAAATCACTTTTCCAATGTTACTCCTACAACATTTATTTTCATTGTTAGGAAACTTTTCAGAGGTGATTATCATCGTACTCACCAGTTGTCAGCGGAGAAAAAAGGATTTTAAGGCGCAGCTACTATGTAGACATTTTCCGCCATTATTTAAACCTCAAAGAATAAGAGGAAAATGAGAATGATGAGTGATTGGAAGCAAAATGGTTTGAGGGACAGTGATCCTTGCGGGACCAAGAAAAGACCTGATTTCCCAGTGCGGCAATCGAACCTAAATGAAGCAAAACTTGACTCTGGTTGTGTGGAAATATTGCGAATAGACGGTCGTTACTCTCTTTACTGGATCACTTCTGTGGTTTAACAAGGCTTCTCGCAGAGCCACTTTCAGCCACTAACAGCACTGGTTCGTTAGCACCTTGTTGTCGTACTTCGTGCTTTTGTCACTCGCTCATTAATTTTCCAACTACTGCAGTATTTTGTTTTAACCTTCTTATCAAAGTAGGTATATTCATTTTGTCACAAGGCACTCGAACATTTGATGACACTTTATTTCAATAGGGTACATGATTACAGTACTAAAAATGCTACTGCTACTTCCTTATGGCCCTATGAAAGTTACAACATGACTAATTAATAAAGTAAAATATTTAAAAAACATCACAGGATACTAAGAACGAGTTTATTAAGAAGCTAGAAAATCCTGACTGTTTTAATTATCAGGTGTGAATTCACGCATGATGCAGTCAAAGTAGTTCCTCCTGAACTTCTTCAGATCGGAAAAATAGATTAAGTCATTATCACTAAGATTGTTCCATAGTTGAAGAGCAAGATTGTTCCACAGTTGAAGAGCATTCGCTCAGAGTATAAATGCTCCCTGAAACTGATATTCTTTTTCGTTCTTTTTTCCTTAGTATTGTGTTAGCGTAAGAATCGTTTGTTAGTGTTAATTATTTTTTTCTATCAATCGTCTTCATAAAGATCCATTAGCAACAGGAATAGTTAACAAGCGCCCTCACAATGTTTTCCCAATTTTTATCAGCATACCCGGTAATTACTATTAATGCTGAACATATTCAATCTGTCAAATGAAGAATGATCCTCGCAGTTGTGAACGCAATTTATGCAATTGCGAAAAGAAGCCTGAAAAAAATTCAGGACTTCAACAGGGTTGAAGTCCTGAATTTTTTTTTGTTTTTCAGGCTTCTTTTCGCAATTGCATAAATTGCGTTCACAACTGCGAGGATCATTCTTCATTTGATTTCATTTCCGCAGTTCATATATGATTCATTTCATATATCATTCGCATATTCAATCTGGTTTCCTATCATTGGTTGCACATTATGTAATTCTCAATTTTGTTGTCACGTATTTATTTAAAACCTTGAAGAGAATTTGTAGCCTAATATGACAAGAAGGAACAAGGACAAGAAGGCTGTGATCCGGCTCAGCGTTGGCCAACAATCTGACAGAATGTTCTAGAAAACAAGAGTGAGGAGGCTCAATTATTATCCAAGGTGCAGAAATTTCAGACGGAAGCTATATCAAGTGCTTTCTCAACGAAGGCAGTATCATGGCATGTTTTTTATTTAAATAAGGAAGCGGGTATCTTATACATATACATACATACATACATTACTTTATTTAACCTCGGATTTTAAAATAGTTTATGAAGCTAATATCTCGGAGCATACTCTTTTCGAACAATGTGTCGGTTCTTTTACGTCCCACAGAATTAGTTATGAAGAATTGTAAGACGGGGACTACGGTTTATCGTCCTTATCCGAGAAGACTAGATAGTCTAACCATTTGCAGATGTTATCACAAAAGCAGTACTTTCTCCTCAATTATTTTAAGACCCCGAGTGTTGGTCCGAGCGGGGTTTGAACCCGCAACCTTCCGGTCGGCGGTTATGCATAATGACTGAACGAAAGCACTGAATATTCGGTTCGATGAAAATGCGGCATGGAATCCACTTGAATAATGAAACAGACGAAAATGCACCACCTGATCCATTAATGCTTTACACGGAAGCATATCTTCCAGCTTTATCAAAAGTTTGACTGTACGAGCTAAGAGACAGTTCTCAGCACTGTATACCGAGCCGAAATTAAGTGAACTGGAGGTGACTGGCTCGAAATATCATGTTGATCATGGACATGAACGACACACGTACAACAACTGAAGTCTTCGCTCAGCAGTTACAAAGCCGATCGACCGCAGTTCAAATCGCAGAATCTTTTTGTCTGTTCTTGATCAACGCCACCTCCTTCTTCGGAAATCTTTTGCTTGGAATCGCGGTCATCAAAAACCCAAATCTCCACAAAACTGTTCCCAACATGTACATTATAACCCTAGCTCTTTCAGACTTCCTGATGGCACTCCTGGGAATACCGTTTTCATTGGCTTCTCTGATCATCGGAAAATGGCCGTTTAACAACTTCATTTGCCAGTTGCAAGGGTTTTGGATTCTTCTCATGTGTGCTGTGTCGTTACAGACTTTAGCCGTCACCGCTGTTAACAGGTATTTTCGAGTTGTTCGCTCCCGAGCGCTGTATCAGAAAATCTTCAACATGAAGACAACAAAAGTAACAATTGGAATTGTGTGGATAATGGCTTTTTTGGCGCCTTTTCCTTACGTTGTTTCTGGGCATGAATTTTTCTTTCACACTGGAAAAGTGTTCTGTGCGCACAACATTGAGAGCCTGTACGACGGCTATGGAGCTTATCTGGTTCTCGTCTTTGTGGCTATTCCTCTTATTATCGTGATAACTTGTTATACAAAAGTGTTCATCGCGGTGCGCAAACACAACCTCAACTTTCGTTTTCGAAACCAAACAAGAAACGAATTCCGTCCCGCATCTCAGAGCAGCCTTTCTGTAGAAGAAGTGAATGTTACATACATTCTCCTGGTCGTTGTTATAGGTTTTCTAACTTGCTGGACTCCTGTGTTAGTGATTGATTTGATCGATTTTATTAACGCAGATTGGAAGCTCAAACGACAAGTGTACGTGAGTTACACTTGCTTCGGATTTACCAGCACTTCTCTCAACCCCATCATATATGGCATCATGAATCGTTCCTTCCGTGCAGAATACTTCAATATTCTTGCTTCCTTGAAAAGTTTTATCTCTCGTTCGAAGTCAAGTGATTTGACTGGTCCAGTAAGGACAGAAACTAATAACATTTGTCTTCAAAAGTTCCAAGCCAGACCATCAACCAAGAAACAGTTTGAAACTAGAATGTAAACAGGATGTTCACTAGAAGCTACATTTGTGAGAATATGAGCATCTTCCTGCTAGTTATAAGCGTCTTTTTTTTTGTACTCGTTTGTTTGTTATGTAGTTAACAATTATTCACCGAGGTGGAGGTAAATATCCACCACTTTCACCGACACTAAGGTGAATAATTGTTTTAGTATATACCTCACAAGCTGAATAATTAGCGGACGAAAACATTACTTTGTGTGTGACAATATACCGACGAGCGGTCGGAAATTGTAAAATCTCGCGCGCCGGCTAGTACTTGCTAATCACCTCCGAGTTAACCAATCAGAGCACACGAAAAGCACTATTCACTTGTGTGAAATATACTAATGTTTTTTATAGTAATGATTGTATAACGTAATGATTATAATCTCGCAGTTGCTTATAAATATGTAAGAATGAATATGTGAATGATCATCGCAGTTATGAACACTACTCTTAAGCAGTAGTGAAAATAAAGCTTGAAAAAAATTCAGGCTTATACGGGATTCGAACCCACGACCTCTGTGATACCGGTGCAGTGCTCCACCAACAAGTGCTGGTCATATACGCATGACAACAGTTGGCCGGTTAACTGGAATAAAAGTAAGTTTACAAGAGGTAAAATAATGTTTAACAAGACGCCAATTGAGCGTTCTCGTGGGATGCACGGATAGTTTTGTCCTTACCAAAAAGGTGAGGCGATTGAAATAAACGGTGTTCAAATTAAATGCTGCGTCCAGTAAAAGATTTCGTAAACAGTAATCTGTCATACCTGGTCTCAAAAAGTCAACCAGACAGGACATCGAAGGCGGGCATCTATTACAGTCGCCTATTAGAGTGTGCCGTAGAGTTGATTAATTAATCGAACCAGGGTGTTTTTCAGTGGTCACCTTACCGAACTCTGACTGGTTGCATTTCCATTTATTCGTACGAATGAAACACATGAAAAGATTCTGACTGTGGATAGCAGTCACAGCGGGGGAGCAGATGAGTCCTCTTTGCCCGTATTTTCAGTTAAATTCACCGAACAATTCCCCCCCTCCAGTCAGAGCGAATTTGAATGACCGTACGTGATCAAACTATACACAAACGGTCATGTTACGATGCTGTACTATCTGCCACTGCTGCTGTTGAAATCCTATTCGCAATCCGCAAGACAAAAGCCGAATATAATAATGACTGTAGGTTTACCACTATTGCTAATTTGTGACGGCGATGGAGGAAAAAATCTGACCGAAACATTAACGTGGTCGCCTCATTCCCCGGGGTTTCATCATTGGTCGATCATGTGCAATCTCCGGAATTCGAAGTTTTAAAATGTAGGCGCGCAATTCGTACAATGGCGAGGGGTCGTTTTGCAATACTGTCCTTGGATTGTAATGCTGTAGATCTAAGTATGCAACTGGGAAACCTGAAACCGTACACAGGGTCTCGTCCGGTAGCCTGCGAACGCAGACGTATTTCCGGTTGTCGTTTCTCTCCGCCCGAAAAGTTACTTTTCGGGCGGAGAGAAACGACAACCGGAAATACGTCTGCGTTCGCAAGCTACTCCTCCGGCGACCTTCTCCTGAGCAAGAACCAGAGGACTTAATATAAAGTACGAGATTGGGTGATAAAGGGGCTTATGTTTGAATTGACGGGTAGCAACTACTGTATACGCATAGGGATTTGTATAATATATACACATAGAGATTTTCATAAAGAACTGCTTCACTCTAACACCAAAGTAAGACTCGTGAAGCCGCGCGGATTGCAGTTCAGGTTGGTCAGTGAAATTGTCAGTATTTTTACAACGATTAACGTGGTCGTTAGGCTGGCTTTAAACTTGTTGATTGTGCACAAGCTTTGAGAGCATTTCTTGAGAATCAAAGGCGAAAGTGATAATTTAAACTCTTAGACGGTGCAAAAGTTGCGTAAAGACGACTTAAGCCCCGGTTAAACCATCAAACATTTTTGTCCAACATAGTGTTTGCTCAACGCAATTTAGGTTCGGTGTTACTAAATGGACAAACAATGCTTGACCAAATAGTAGACAAAGTGACTCAACAGACCAATTTTGGCGTATTATCGCTGAAATTTCGACGTTATGTATTTTCAATTGGTTGCCGCCTTTTCCTGCTCGCGCGAGCTCTGTTGACAGAGGTTGCTAAACGATCAAGCATTTGTTCCTTAAACGAATTATTGGTTGAAAATGTTCGATCTAGATCAAACAAAATTATTTCAATGCAAAGTCGAGAGAGGCGACTCAACGGTCAAATCCAACATACTGTTGTGCAAAAATGTTTGATCGTTTAGTTGGGGCTTTGGACAGCCGTGGGTCCGGTTAGTGCCTTTTTTTAGTAATTGTTTAGTGATAAATAGTCTGGAGCACTTATCATCTTCATATAAGGAGTTTCCATGGAAATAATTGCAGTCTTGAGACGCTGGTGGCTTGGGCTAAGCTGTCGCGTGATGCATATTAGCGGTTGCAGTATGTTCGTTGGACGGGTGTATGAGCTCGAATCTGGTAAGTTTGATAAGGGTTTTTGGAGAGATTTTCCTCTGCAGAAGCTCCCACTGGGGATGGCATTATTAAGCTGGAATATGGATAAAGCCAAGCCTCTGAAAGAAAACAGAGAGAAGGTGGTTTCATGCTGACTGAAATGCCAAACATGAAGCGAAGGAAACGCAGTGGTTCACGAATGAATTTAGTTGTCTCTCTGGCCCGTTCTTTGGATGGTTTCCAGAACCTACGAAGGCAATTTTGGCGATTTTGTACTGTGATCAATTCAATCGATGTGATATTTTGCTGGTAGTACTGGGTGGCATGACAATCAAATGAAACGAGAGGAGGAAGAGTTCTATACTTTCTGAATGGCCCAGAATTCTTCGCAGGGGGTGAAAGAGGCAACTTGAGGTACGCGAGAGTTACTCTAGTAAACTGGCTTGTGTGGCCCGCGGAAAAAGCAAAACTGAGGAAAATTTCCAGCTAGATAGCAATGAAGGTATGACGTTGAGGTTTCCTGTAAATGAAGACTTGATTTTTGAACTACAAAAAGTGCAATTTTTGGTGTTGTTTTTCGGCCAAAAACCTGGCATTTTGGGCTTTGTTGCCAAACAAACGGTGATATGCAGTGGAAATCGGGAGTGGTAGTCTAGTTTGTTGGCTGTGATAATGGCCTTTTCACAAATTATCATGACGTTGTGACTAAAGGTAAACAAGAAGGAAATCATATAAGCAATCAAAGGCTCCTATATGAGCCAACTCATTCATGCATATAGCAAAATACAGTGAAATATCGCTGTAACGAAAGCTGTTATCAGGATAGAAACACTTTTTCAGTGTTAGCCTGCGTAGAGCCCCTAGGTAGCAATTGTTTTTGGTTCCTTTAGCCAAGCGAGAGAAGCGCGCCGGTAAAGGAGACGCGCCGTTCTGATACCAAGCGAGCGAGTGAATTCCATCTTGAAGCCTCCATGACCACAGGTTGTATATTTGTAGTTTAATCAGCAGGGTTAGCCTCCTTCGCAGCCGTTTTTTGAGGGAGGGAGAGCATTGCGAGACATCTCCGCCAAAAAACGGCTGCGAAGAAGACAAACGAAGGGTTTGTTTGGTTGTCTGGCCTCAGTGTATGTAGACTGCGAGTAGTTTCTAATTTCGGCGATAGATTTGTGGGGCGGGCGAAAGACACGCGCGCGCGCGAAGTTGCGAGGAGAAGCGTCGCGTCGCGTCTCCTCGCAACTTCGCGCGCGTGTGTCTTTCGCCCGCCCCACAATCTATCGCCAAAATTAGAAACTACTCGCAGTCTACAGTGTACGGCAATTATATAGCAACTCGTACGCGCGAAAGTCGAACCTGTTCAAAATTTGAGCTCTAAACGTTTGTTAGTTTGGCTCTAGAATGCTTTGGTTCTTGTGTATGTGTTGTATGTTTTCGAGCAAATGTAATTGTGGCGCACAATTAAAGCAGTTTTACTCACCAAATGGCGTAGAAAACCAAAGTACACAAGCTGCCCTTTTCTGAGTGAACACAATGGCTGAATCAAACAAACAGAACACGAGGCAGAGCAACGGTTGTTCGTATTTCATTTTGTGACGTCACTTACGTTTTCATACACGAGGAGTTTTGTCCACGCCAAAAAAACCCCTCTTCACTACAACTCATCCATACTTCGCATGATGATGGTGTTTTTCACGAAAATACGTGTTATTGGGTTGCATAAATGTTCGCTAACATGGCTGATTTGCGGCTCTAGAGTTGAGACTAAGTGATTGCACAGGAAGGCCAACAAGAGTGCATGAAAAGAAGGGAGTTAGGGGCAACAGATTGAATGATTAGGTTAACATGACAGCCGGCGCGAAAACGCTCGACTGTAGATGTCAGGGCCAAAAAGATAGAAGACGACATTGACGAAGTAAGGCGCTAAATCGATCAGTTATTTTTATAAGTGTTATTTGCGACGAAAATGGTTTGTAAGAGGTTATGAGAGAACAAAGTTGGGTGCTGTGTGCCTCATGATGGCAAACGAATTCGAAGAACAAAATAAGTCGAGATTTGAACACAGTCATGAAACATTTTCAGGGCGAGCGAATCTAATTGTATGGGATCTGCGAATCTGTCTTAGAAGTGGGGGGACAGTGGGGCGGGAGCCTGGGAGAACAGTGGGTGAGATGGGTACGGAAGGCGGGAGAGGAAAGGGATGGAAGCGGGGGAGAACATCACTACTTTTTGCCTTTTATAAATGCGTTAAAATAGTTTTAAAAACAAGAACCCATGTTGCTTGGACTACATTTACGTCTCTTGAGTAATGAACAAACGAAAATTCGCCCTTGTAAGCCCATAGGCCATGAAATGTCAAGCGGAATGAGTGCACATGTGTCGCGTAAACTGTCAAAAGAGATGAAAAGGGCAAGGAAGGCTGATTACGCGACCCGGTTATAAAAATTATCTCAAATCTATGTCGTCAAAGACTATATTTAACAATTAGATTATGAGCTCGAGATTTCTATCATGTGATAGCTGATGAGGGCGCAGCCCGAATCTGCTATCACGCATAGAAATCGAGAGCGAATAATCTAATTGTTTTAGTATAAATCTACTAGTCGTTCAAAACTAAATAAATTATCTAAATCCTCCTCGCAGACACTTCGAAAACGCGGAGAAGCGGCCGCCATTTTGTTGCATGAAAACCGCAACTCATTATCTATCACAGAACAGATAGGGAGTAGCGTAGCCAATCAGAAAACGGCATTCGTGATAGAACGCTGGCAGATTTATACAAATAGGTCTTAGTATGACTTGGATGTTTTTTGAGTCTTCTAATTTACAGGGGATAGGAGGGGACTCAAAAGGGGGGAGTCGAGAGATAAAGGTACACGAAGCGGGAGGTTCTGACTCTCATGTCCCCTCACCCCCGTGCTTAGAAGGTAGGTTGGCACCCACGTGAGAGTGAGAGTATCTTCTGCCTCTTATTGCCGTCCAGTCCGAAAGTTTGAGAGTTGTTAAAAAAAACAAAACAAAACAATACAAAAAAGCATAAGACGAGTCGGCAGCCTGGTAGCAGTCATTTCGTAGAGCGACAAACGCAATTGGGAACAAGAGTGCTTGAACCCCACATTCCCAAACCAGTAAAAAGCGGTCAGTGTAGCTTAATGCAACTGAATGTCCAAAAGTATAAAGAGAGAAATTTAAAAAAACGCCAAAGAACTGGGTCAAAAGTCTCAATTAATCTGATAATATTAACTCTAACGCAAGGTATTCGTTCTTAATTTTGTTGGTATGTTTGCTTCGTCGGCTCTGAAAATGACTGCCATCCTTGGCAAAAAGAGTGAATGTTTTCTTTATTTTAAGCTTCTGTCTCTTAATACGTTTGGCAACGCTTTTACGTTAAATAATAATTATTGATATTTAACAGATGCGAAATTTTGCCATACTCATTAGGTTGTTTTCTTTCAAGACGACGCCAAAAAATCGTTCACTTGGCCATATTGTTCGCCGCGGAAGCCGTCATGTCCTATTCGAGGAAACACGGTTTCAGCAGCAATATGAAGGTCAAAATGAAGGGCAAAATGATTGACAGGAAACTACACCATAAGTTGTGAGGGGTTAAAATTCACGTTTGATTAAGGTTTAAATTATGATTACTTTTTAGTTTTATGCCTTTTAATTCATTAGCATAGGCTAAATGTGGATTCTTGCATTTACCATATTTTGCCCCTCATGTTTTGCTTTGAGTACTCCGAGGAAGCAAGCGCTTCATTTGAATTTCATGCAGGAACACGACATTGAATGGGTAGAAACGTCTTAAAGTCAAGAAAACAAAACCTGGGTGAACATTTGACTCCCGAAATGGTGTCAAGAACTTTCGGTAAGAAAATGGACCCTGAAAAAATTAATTTAAACTTAGTCTTCAATTCATCTTGGTGTTTTGTTACTCCTTCCCTTCTTCTTGAGCAGTTTCCATATGGTCCGTAAAAATGCCATTCATATTTCAAAATATAAGATGTTTGTTCTTGAGCAGCAAAAGACTGGATCTCAACGAATAAGTTTCACTCGGATGACCGTCCAAGGGACCGCGGAGGGGAAGGGACTGGTATATAGGGCTATAGCCCTACCACTTGTTTTCTTGGATTGAATTTTTAGGGCTCCAGATACTGATGACCACTAAGGTATGAATTTTACCACTTGAACGTGGCCAGATGTTTTAGCCCTACCACTCTAAAATGGTCTCCGCGGACCCCGCGGCATTCACCTAATGCATTTCTGTGAGCTCACAACCAAGGGTAACTCACTGAAAGGAAAAATAAAACAGATATTAGTAATCTATGATTAGAAAAGCCACGCGTCTAAAAAAAGCACTTATGTTTCATATTGACATTATCGAGGGAGTCTTCCTTAGTGACCAGAGATGTTCGTCCTTCTATACTTTCTTCCTTTTTCAAGAAAACAATACTTGTGTCAAGGATTTTGTGGACAAATAAACATTGATGTCAATTTGGAATGCGCGGCTCCTTATTAAACTGGTTGACTAGTTACCTTACATCCAGGTTACAGTACACGGTCTTAAATGGACAAAGATCCAGCCTCTGCTCAGTGTCTTCTGGTGTCCCTCAAGGGAGTGTCCTGGGGCCGACTCTATTTACTTTGTACACAAGCGATCATGTAGCGTCCATCCAGTCAGGGTCTGTGTATATGTATGCTGACGATACCACTGTATACTGTATCGGGAAGACTATAGATGAAGTGTCAGCTGCGTTAAATCAATCCCTAAAAGAGCTCTATGCCTGGTGCGTGAAGAACACGCTGACACCACACCCAAAGAAATCAGAATGTATGCTAATCTATAGAGGATCGTTCACTGGCCCTCTACCACCTATATACCTTGGAGGTAACAACTTAGAATGGGTAACACACAGTCGGCTTTTGGGCGTGATAATCGACCACAAGCTTAGCTGGTCCACACATATTAAGGAATTGAAGAAGAGTTTTGCTAATAAACTAAGCCTTATAAAGAAGAGCAGATTCTTACCCAAACAGGATCTCTTAAACCTGTACTTTAAAGTTATAATTCCTGCAGTAACGTACGGTATATCCGTATAGGGAGGTACTAACCGGCAAGACGAACTTGATTCACTTGAAAGACTACACTGTAGGGTAGCAAGAGTCATTTTCAATTTCGCTAAGGATCTACCATCAGTGGAAGTCCTCACCAGGGCTAAATGGGACACTCTAAGAACTTTCTATTAGCAATCTATCCTGAAACTAACTTATAAGATGTACCACAATGTTTTACCATCCTGCATGACAACACATATTGTGAAATCGCAATCCTCTTATAATCTAAGGAACAGTCTTAAGTTGGAAATTCCACCTTTCAAATCGAATATCAAAAAGTATTCTATATCTTATAGAGGTCCAGTTTTGTGGAATCATTTGCCAATCGAGTGTCGTAAATCGAATAGTGTGAAAAGTTTCTCCAGGATGATTAACAACCTTAAACACTGATAGTAAGTAAGTAAGTAAAACCTTTATTTAAACACGATAAGTATTTAAGCTATGCAGCTTGTGGGGTCGTGTATAAATAGATAATATAAAAAATACATAAAAAATAACTGTAATTAAACTATAAGGTAAAATAAGACTTATGCCTTCTTGTATGGATAAACATAACATTAATATTTACAATAAACAAGTAATTAATAATTGATGGTATTGTATAACTGCTAAAATTATAGACCTAAAAGCTCCTTTTAAGGGGGAGCTATCTTCTACAGAATAAATTAGAAAAGTCAAAGTCTCTGACCAAAGTAAGTTTGTAATCAACATTTAGTCGAATGAGCACACGTACCGTAAAAAAAAAAAAAAAAAAAAAAAAAAGACAAAAAAAAAAACAACGAAAAAGAATTGAAGAAACGTTTTTGACCAAAAAATGTTAAAAAAAAAAAAAAGCTGTAAAGTTTTCTTTGTGGCCCACATAGTGATTATAAAAGTGAATGAAACAAATGTGGCAAACTGAATGAAATTTATTAAGTTAAGAGTTCCAAGTGGCAGGAGGCAACTCAACTGGCTATGTTACAGGCTTGATACTAAGAGGAGACTTCCAATAGAAAGACAGCAATGCCACACGTTCAAGGCTAAAATTGTCAATAACATCTACCTTTTTCAGTTCATAACCATCACCCTCACGTAACTTTGCTCACGACCGCCGCTGCACTGGGAGCATAGTGTCTGAACAGCCTGTTTAACTGATGACGGCTTATCTTTATACCTACTCAGTTAAGCTTTACCGATAATGGGCGGTTATCAGACTACTGTACTACTGCGAATATTGTGTTATACCAGTTAACAATTCTAAAAAGGTTGACACTGTAGAAGTAACGCGAGTAAGGTGATGGTAAAGCTGCCCACTCACTGCAAATATTGTGATGATCAACCAGTCCTTGCTGTGCCATTCCACTCGATTCCAGTTCAGCGACTCAGTAACATAGCCGTACAGAGACAAAGCCTTTACGCAGCTGCTAAGCGAAATGAAAGAACATACTATTATAATGGCAAAGTAACGTCACGTAAGGACCAAAAGCCGTTTCCAGTTGCTCAGCCTTAAACTAGGCTCCCGTGCATATAGTGGTCACAATGTTTTCCTGACTCTTACAGTAGGAATGAGGAGATAGGGATTTGCTTTGTAACAGTAATGGCATTTTGTCAGATTTCTTCCTGCGCTTGGGGTTTTCCACAGTATTTTTCTTTGATTCACTTTCCCCGGATGGAAGTTTTTAAAATTACGTAACCTCAAACGTCTTGTTTCAGTTCCGTCAAAATTGCTCAGTCAAGAAGCCAAACATCACTCTACCAACTGAAAAAAAAGTCAGTCAATTACAGTTTATGAGACTTCTTTCAAGTCATTTACCACATATTAACAAGTAAGACATATCTTTTGGTGGGAACAGCTCCACTTTTGATCCAACTCCCAAGGCTACTAAACTAATGACTTAATCAGTACCAACACCACAACGTTAACTTGGTTTGAATCCCGTTAAGGCTAGTTTACTTCGGGAAATCTAACTTGATGACTATCTCCCATTCCTATAATCCAAGCCCAATTTTCATCTTATCGTTAAAGGTTCATATGGCGACAGCTTCTTTAGTGCAACGTTATCGTATATTGACTCTTTCCCGATTATTTAAATTATCCAGCAACATTTGCCTGGACAGGTTTTGACCCTTGTTTGAATTATATATACAGACCGTCCTCCAGTGCCAGCGATAAACTTTCATAACGACCCAGTTAAACGCCTTGCCACCCGGCGACTCAAGAACACGGGCAGTTACCAATAGTGTACACGAGTGAATATGAATATTTTTTAAGCCTGCAGTGGTTCTCAATGCTTTCTTTAGGTTTCAAATGTTTTCGCAAAAAAGTTCAAAGTTTGCAGGTTTAATTTTTTGAATCCTGTTTATGTTGGTTCACTGTGCAGGCCTTGGCACAAAGTTTTCAGGTTTGAGTCCTGTTGATGTTGGTTTACTGTGCAGGCTTTTGCACAAAGTTTTGCGTGTTTGAATTCCATTGATGTTGGTTCACTGTGCAGGCTTTTCACAAAGTTTGCGGGTTTTAGTCCCGTTGAGCTTGAAGTTTACGGGTTAATTATTTGTATTCGTATTATTTGAATACTCTAAAGATAATTTTTATGACATCAACAGGGTTCTAGTGTTGAGAATTTCCTTGGTGCACACAGGTTTCCTTTCGCAATTGCATCACTGCGAAGATCATATTCTGATACAGCGACAACTCTTTATCGAAAGTAACGAGCCAATCGTTTTGATTCCTTTTCGCATTTTCGTGACCAAAAACCGATTTGTGAAAAAGGTGTGACCCCCTCTTGAATACAGACCGTCCTCCGGCGCCAGCCATGGACTTTCAGGCAGCGACCCGGCGAAACGCTCTGCCATCCTAACGGTCACGGCACAGTTGTCTTGGATTATGCATCCCGGCCCAACTCCCCACCAGGGGAAGAATGGAAAATGACCTCAATCCCGTATGTGGTCAACTGATCATGAGTTGACGACGACTGTACCTGTGTGCAATGCCCACTAGAATGAGTTTTCAACCAAGGATTGGCCGATAAAGCACAGCTATGTGGGCCTCGGGAAACGCGAATGTAGACAAGCACCAGGTGGAACACACGAAACCCTCCATCCAGCTTGGGGTCAAGAGATCGGCGCAATTAAGGTCATTAAGAGGTGCCACTCAGATTGTTTTCTACTACATTTTGGAATTTACTTTTATCAAAAGAGATGTAAAAAAAGATAAATTAATGTCATCTTGTAAATTGCTTAGCAAATATTGGCCACATTTCTTTTTAGTCTATGACTCTAACTGGTCTGTCACTAGTAAGAAAAAAAAAGGTATCCTTTGTTTTAACAAATTATCTTCATTTATTACACCCATTTTGAAATCACTGGTGATCCTTGCAATCTGAATGGCTCTCAACAGTGCAATTTATTCCCAAATTGCACTACTTTTTACTCTAAATCGCATCCTTTCTGTAACTCATCAAAATGATAGTGAAATAATACTAACCTATCAAATTTCATGGATAAGCAAATATTAATATTGACAAAAAACTGTTTGATCTCAAAATGGGTGTAATAAAGTGGTAATTGAACTTCGTGTCATGCAATTTTGGTCTGAAATCATACTTATGATTTCAAATCAAACTCGCGCTGCGCGTTCGTTCGATTTTGAAATCACGCATATGATTTCAGACCAAATTGCGCTCCACTCAGTTCAATTACCATTATAAATTGCTATAACGATACCGCCTCTTTATTGGCTTCTCTATAGCGTCAACGGATACTTTTTTTGGAATTTCTGTAATATTAGGTCAAACAGAAACGAGTTTCAAAGCACTCACCTTCAGAAATCCCTATGAAAATCCCTCTGACACTCTGGCTTGACCGATTTGTAGTGGTGTGGTATTCTCACAGCTGTAATAAGATTGGATATAATTGACATAAGTCAAAATCAAATACTGTCCGTTCTACTGACGAAAATGTATTGGATCATTTTCATCCTGGTAACTGGGCTGGAGTGTTCATATGTCAAAAATTCCAGCCCGGGCCTCTTCATATGAGCCCGGTTGACCGGGCTAGCCCGGTTCCCGAGATCTCGCCTTACCACTAAATGCTTTGTAAAAATTTCTACGTGTTCATATGAGAGGGCGGGCTGGCCCGGTTGCCGAGATCTCGGTTTTTCCAACCGAGATCAGGGTAACCGGGCTGGAATTTTTTCCATATGAACACTCCAGCCTGGTTACCGGGATGAAAATGATGCAATGCATTTTCGTCAGTAGAACGGACAGTATTTGATTTTGACTTCTTTTTTCTTCTATTTATAGCTCGGAATAATTTCTTTTGATAGTAAAAGTAAAGATAAAGGATTTTGAGGTTTCTAAAACCGATAAAAGCGAAAAATTCTTACCAGACGTGTTCGTTAAATTCCATGCGTGAATGATCGCGTCACCACTTTTCATCACTCTTCCCATGTGAACAGATGATAAAATTCATCCCGCTAACCGAGCCAGCCCGGTCAACCGGGCTCATGTGAAAGAGGCCCTAAAAATCCCACAAAAGAGGAAACAGCAAAATTTCCGTGCTTTTTCTTCAATTCCTTAAAATGTGTCGTAGTCAAAACGCCATATCTCGGCGAAACATGCACCAAATTCGCTTCCAAAGCCATCTTTGAAAAGCTAGTTTCTTTGAAGTTTGTTTGAAGTTTCTTTCTGTGTAGAAATCATTTTGGTCAGTGGTTTTTTTCTGGGCATAAGCCGAGTTTCGGCCAATCTCGTACACAGAGTCCTCAGGCTCTTTGGCCAGCGGTTAGTCGCCAGGAGAGTCTCTCCTGGCGACTAACCGCTGGCCAAAGAGCCTGAGGACTCTGGGTACAAGATTGAGTTTCGGCAATCTCGTACCTAGAGTCCTCGGGCTGTTTGGTCAGCGGTTGGACGCCCGGAGAGCCATGGTACGTGGTGTCTTTAATCAAATTGTCATGTAGTGTTCTGATAGGTAGAGCAATTCTACTCGGCCATATCAAACTGTTTGAAATGCGGATATCAACACTAGTCACTCTCGTTCCCTTGTAAATATGTTTTAATGTTCACAGCTAAATCACTCCCTCTGTCTCGAATATGTCTCGTTCACTGATTACAAAAAGCCAAAAGAAAATCGTAAAGTACAAAGGTTGCTAAGGTAATACGATTGAAGTCACTGCTAAGATCATCTTGAAATTGTCACGCACTTATAATGATAGTCACGCTCTAAATATTTCTAACATCCTCCCCCCATTTGTCTCGAAGAGAGCAAATCTACGTTCCAGAAATAGCCTAATCTCCTACATTGTAACGATACGAGTTCGCAATTAATTAAAATTCTTAATAGTTGCAAACGGTTCGCAAATCAAATTAATCTTCAACTGCCATAGTGGCAAGTTCTCAGTTTGAAAAATAAGTGTTCAAGAGTCATGTTCATCAGCAGCAATTGCTGTAAGGTGGTCTCTAGCATCTAGCGCAGCACGGCGTGTCTGCCGTTGTGGAGCGAATTCTGTGGCATCAGGATTCAACTCGTTCCCAGGTCTCGCTGTCTTCCTATCACATGTCAACTCGAGGGGATACAACTGTTGTAACGCTCGTTCGAGGTGTGACTTTCCAGCTCGCAGCTTCGCAGCTCTCACCACTCCATCGCGTCCAGTGATGAGTTCGTCAACGATCCCCATCTTCCATTTTCCTCGGTTCTTCACATCACCAATCGCTATGGTAGAAGGCTTTTCTGAGTGTTTGAGGCGATGTTGCTCGCGAAGTGCCTTCAAGTATTCATCCGTCCATCGCTTCCAAATCACATCTTTGCATCGCTTGAGGTACCTCGCACGCTTTCTCAAATCTGGGGGTCTCCAAATGATGATGTTTCAACTCCGGCAGTAGGTTTGGTTGTCCAAATAGCAGTGAATTTGGGGTCAGCACTGGTAATTGAGGGTCGTCCTCTACGTAGCTTAGTGGGCGATTGTTGAGTGCCACTTCAACGTCGAATAAAGCATCTTGTAGTTCAGCCCATGTCAACATCCCGCAGCCAATTTCTTTGTGTAGCGCTCGTTTGACCAGGCCTATTAATCGTTCAAACTGCCCTCCCCACAAGGGCTCTCTGCTCAAGTTGAACTTCCACCTGATCCCAAGGTGTGCTAGGTAATCGTTTAGCTTCTCGTCAGCCATAATGGTCTTCAGCAGTTTTGCTGCCCCGACGAAAGTTCTTCCATTGTCTGAATAGAAGGTACATGGGCGTCCGCGGCGTGCTATGAACCCTCTTAAACTGCTCATAAATTTTTCGGTCTCCATGCTCGGTAGCAATTCCAGGTAAATTCCACGGGTTAGGCTGTACGCGTAGAGCGCGATGTAGACTTTGCTTTCGCTCTTCTTTCCCTTCCGATATCTCAAAGGTCCGGCGAAATCGACGCCCACTACTTGGAATGCTGCTGTTCCTTCGGTTCGATCTCTTGGTAAACTTCCAGGAGGAGGGTTTGTCAACGCCGTTGCCTGGAATCGTTTGCAGCCAAAACAGCTCTTTATAACCTCTTTCACCAGTCGTCTCAGCCTTGGCACCCAATGATGTTCGCGCACTTTAGTCATCTTAAGACCCACTCCCCCATGAAGCGTGACCAAATGTGACAGCATCACCAGTTTCTCAATATAGGGGTGTGCATCGGGAAGGTAAATAGGGTAATCCCCCTGGATTCTTCCTCGACACTCCAGGAGCCCATCACGTCTTCCCTGCAGGTTCAGTTGAAGTCTGTCGACATCGAGCTTCTCTGATCTCTTTCCGCTACTCTGTGCACGCACGGTCCAGAAGTACTTTTGTTGCTCAATCTCCTCAGTGGTGAGCGGTCCCATGGTTGTCTCTTCCTTGCGTTTACGGCAGTTGTACACGAAGCGTGAGATCCAGGCACAAACTCTTAGTGTTTTCCACAAAGCGAACTTCTCCAGCAGTACGTCAAACTCGTCTGTTACAACACGAGCTCTGGCAAACACTTCACCCTGCCTGGGATTCACCTTGGCCTCTGCTTGGGATTCAGGAGTACCGCTTGTCACGATGTCACATGGCCAGTTTTCTCTCTCTGCCAGCCACTTCGGTCCTTTCCACCAAAGCTCCTCCCCTCGCACCCTTCCACCGCGACTTCCAAGGTCTGCGGGGTTCTCCTGGCTTGTCACCTGACGCCATTTCACGTCTGAATGTTGTTGGAACTTACTGACTCGGTTGCTAACGAACTGCTTGTAATCTCCAACTCCTCTTATCCAGTGCAAGGCCACTGTGCTATCAAGCCAACAGTGAAGTTCACCAAGCGCATCTCTCATGTTAGTGATCAGGTTTGTCGCCATGTGTCCTGCTCAAGACTTGCTTGGCCAATCTTGCTTTTGCAGTCTCGAGCCCCACACTGACTCCTGATGGTTGGGTGACCACAGCATACAAAGCAGCTGAAGCCCCTCTACCACTCGCGTCACCGAAGCAGTGCAAGTCGATTTTGGTGATGTTCTCTCTATGCGTGAGGGGCATGGGCACGGTTACGCCTGTAGGTAACCCCTCCTCCCATTTTGATAGCTCTTTGATTAATCCATCTGGTAGTTGTGTATGGCGCGTTTTTAGGGTCAAAATTAAAAATAAAAACTTTTTTCAAGATGACTTTCGAATTGCAACTCTTGTGGCATGATTAATTGCTAATGTAGTTTCTTTTGACATTTTTTGCGAAAGCTTGCTTCTTTCTGCACGTCCATGGCGTACAGACATAAACATACGCAGGCTATTTTCCGAACATAAGAATGACTTTACACGCAAGATTATTTCCGAAATATCAAAACTCTTACCACAAAAATTCTTTATAAAGCTCTGTTTCTAATACATCAACGTAAGACACCCGAAAGCGATAAAAAAATACCAGCATCGAATTACTATTGAATTACATGTCTTTCCCCAAATTTTCTGCGAATTAACTCACCACGCAAATTTTCTGCAAATGATGCCCTGAGGCCCACATGTCACACAATTTGTCAAGTGTTAATTGGGGCTGACAGGCCTGCACGGCTCCAAAGTAGGTGTTCAGCCTTTATTATAATTTTGCTCTCACGAGTATGTCTTTGAGTGAACGCCCCTTTCTGTATGATATTATGGGCGGTTCCTTGAAAATTTCGTTTAGCAATGGTTGTTGCTGTATTAAGTTCCACTTGCTCATTAGGATTTGCTTTAGGTTTGGAACTGCAGGGTGGTATTGTGTCACGAAGGGCAAGATTCGTTTCTTTGTATTTTTCTGTTGGAGTAGAGCCCGTTTCCTTCCTTCAAATTTCACTTCGGAGAGTGTGTTTTGAATAAGATTTCTCGGGTAGCCTCTCTCCATTAGGTGTGTTTTAAATTTGTCAATGTTTTTCTTCAAACGTTTTCTTTGTAGAGTTTGTCCTAAGGAGTCTAAGTGCTTCACCTTTGACAAAGCCCTTCTTTACTCCCGGCGGGTGGCACGTTGTGAAGAACATGTACTGGAATGTCTCTGTAGGTTTGAAGTGGGTTCTCACGTCGAGAACTGACTCCTTGTTGAATCTCTCGCCCTTGTAAATAGTTGTGTCTAAGAAAGTCGTTTCTGTACATGATATTTCAGCCGTAAATTTGATAGTTGGGTGGTGTTTATTTGCTTGTTCAATGAACTGGTCGACGACATCTCTGTTGGCGTACCAGACGGAGATTATGTCGTCGATGTAACGATTTCAAACCAGCGGTTTGTTAGCGCTTTTGTGTAGGATTTGTGTTTCAATTTCCGCCATGAAAATATTAGCAAAGGCTACTGCCATTTTAGTACCCATGGCGGTTCCGTGTGTTTGCAAGTAGTCACGTTCGTTAAATTGGAACGAGTTTTCTGGCAAAATAAGTCGTAATGCACATGTCATCGGCTTCCCCGTGGGGTCGACCCCCGGGCCAACCAGGGGGATTGTAAAATCGAGTCTGTCTTTTGGTCGAGGGTCGAGGGTCGAGGGTTCTATGTCGAGGGTCGAGGGTTCCATGTCGAGGGTCGAGGGTAACAAATTTTCCAAATATTTATTATTAAAAAAATAAATAAAAAAGACAAGAAATTGGAAGAAGAGAAATTAAATTAAAAGAGAATTGAAGAAGAATCTAAGCGTTTCCAAAAAGCGAGTTGCACGTGGACATTAGATCTTTTTGTAAGTGGACAGCCTAGGGGGTGGGGGATGAAATAATGAATAGCCCGTTCCGTGCCCCATGTAATCCCAGTTTGGCTTTAGAAACGTCATTGATTTCATTTGTGTTTCACAAGATTTCATTTGTGCATCACATCGGGGATACTTCCCTACAGGGCCTATACGGATAAGGTATGGCTTTTGATTCCGATGTCTCGAAATGGGTATATAAGTTCAAGCGCACCTGTACTTATCAGGATCTTTGGCTGGTTAGGGATTTGTTCGCTTTCAGTTAACGTTCTTCTTACAATCTTAAAAAAGAGTGCGTTGGTATTTACTGTTATTTTGTTGTTTGAAACAGGGTAAGGGTTAGGGTAAAGTTGCAATGTCCGATCGAAGTAAATCCAAGGGAGATTTCGAAAAATTTGCGGCTTCGAAAAATCGCGATTCCTCCGTTAATTCTTGAAAGCTCGTGCCTACCCAAAGTAGATTTCAGATTTGAACCTCTATATAGCCTTTACAAAATCGGTATAGAGCGTTTTCAGTCACGCAAGTAAAAAAATAAAACCATCATTCATTCAATAGACAAAGTCAAGAGATTGTGATATTATAGAAGAGTAATAAATAAACAACATGCCAAAGTCTCAGGGCCGTGCGATATTCCGTACTCGAGTCATTCGGCAAAATGTACCACTCAAAATTATAGTGTTTTGTGTGGAAACGCCATCTTGGCGTTCCTCTGAGGAACCCCAAGATGGCGGCCGGAAACGAGTTAAAGCATATGTTTCTTACTCGAATCTATCTCAAAGGCTTTGTTCTCTCTGTAGAGCTTTCAATCATGCACATAGACGCTTCTCTTACCATGTTGGGCTTTCAACCTCAAAAACACACGGTGAATCGATGTTTTCATGTACGTGACTTGCTTGTGAGCAGAAATCTTTATGTCACGCACTGTGAAAAACTCTTATGCACATGTCATCGGCTTCCCCGTGGGGTCGACCCCCGGGCCTACCAGGGAGATAGGTGGGGGAATACAAAGAGATGGACGGGATTCTTTGCCCGAGGGTAGGGGAAAATGTTGACATTGTTCTACGATCAAAGATTAGGGGGTGGGAGAATTCACAAGTTTGAAAAGGATGTCACGGGAATTTTCAGCTGAGAGACACCTAACCCAGGGGACTTTGTCTTGGGGGATTCCCCGACCCCCGGGGGAAATTCCTCAAGTTTGCTTGACGGATTTTACAATCCCCCTGGTTAGCCCGGGGGTCGACCCCACGGGGAAGCCGATGACATGTGCCTTAAATTCAAACTGCTCTATTTTCAAAACAGAGCAAGGTACCGAGCTGAAAACATGCAAGCAGATACATTTCTAAAATGGCTTTTACGTAATGAAGATAAAAGTGCAAAAGTCTGTTTACTTTTGAATTTTAGTTCTTTTTGACGTCACGTGGAAGCCCCCTGTAGGTCTTGTGAGATGTGAGATTACAAAGAGCGGAAATGACGCCATCTTCCGCACGAGTAGATACGAAATCATTACAAATCACAGGAATTTCTCGATGACAATAGCACAAGACAGGTATGTTAAGTGACACCGTTCGGGTTCGCGCAAGCTGATTAAAACGTTTCTCAGTTGAAACGAATTTGTAAACAAACGTGCGTATAACTATGTAACAAAAAAACTACGAGCAAGACAACTTTGATTTTTGTCGTCCGCGAGAAATAAAGCCGTGACTAGACGAGCGAGGATTTGCTTTGCGACGGTGATGCGTTTTTTTTAATGTCGCGTAGCCGGCACGCAGGGGTGGCTATAGGAGTGAAAAATTCCGTGATTTTGTCGCGAAAAATTCAACTCATTAAATTTCTCGCGATTTGTTGTATACGATATTTTTAGCTGTTGCCATTGCATCACTTGCACGCGGGTGGTTACACATGCGATTATAACCGCGCGCTGACAACACGACAATGTTAAAAAAAAATCACATCACCATCGCAATTCAAAAAAACGTTCCTGCAGCCGCGACTTACATTCCTCTCGCACGAGATCCGGACATCTACGCAAATCTCACTTTTTCTCGTGAACGGCTTCTACCCTCAAGTTTCGTCACTTAAGTAAGATCTTGACAATGATAACAACCGTTATTGATTGAAAACAATCTCCAAGGATAAGAAACCTACAGTGACGTCAAAACTAAAAGCATATACACAAAAGCGCCCAACAGGACCTACCCTAACGCCAACAGGCCTATCCTCCTTTTCTGCGCTGCGTAATACTGGTGACAGTGTTGTCGGTTCATCATCACTAACAGTTACAGTAACAGTAACGAGACGACAATTACCTTTACAATTTCCCGTGATTTTTTAATGGCAATTAACATCGCCTCCTCCTCGTCCTCTGCCTGGTACCTCCTTCACCAACTGTTTGATTTTTTCCCTCTTATCACATCAGTGAACGATTTAGGGGAATCCATAGTCTTTCACAAAGAATCGAAACAAATCGCAATTTGCAATCTTACGAGAAAAGCGCCGGCAAATATCGATTTGACGTTGTTTCAAAGAAGTTGATCACCGTACCGGAAATCGCGTTTGCCGCAGCCAATCACTTGTTGCGTAGTGGCAAGTGAAAGCAGTCATTGTTATTAAACTGGCTCAGGGCATTTTGCGAAAATATCATGAGAAATGGAACTGATGGTGGCTACTGGGCAGCGTGGCTTGTAGACATTTTCTTTGAGAAAAATACAAAATATTTAATAAAAGCGGACTACTCTGGCCAAGAAATTTTATTGTGCGGAATTTGGACATGTTAAGAGAACAAAAGATTTTCCTTGACAGTCACCCTATGTTATAAAACAAGCTATGTAGTGCCCCGGGTGTAGCTGACCGATGTTTGGGTATAAGGGTACTACTGCAAGTTCGAAACCCTTACCCTGTTTCGAACAAAAAAATAACAGTAAATACCAACGCGCTCTTTTTTAAGATTGTAGGAAGAACGTTAACTGAAAGCGAACAAATCCCTAACCTGCCAAAGATCCTGATAAGTACAGGTGCGCTTGAACTTATACACCCGTTTCGGGACATCGGAATCAAAAGCCATGCCCTATAGGAAAGTATCTCCCGGTGTGATGCACAAATGAAATCTTGTGAAACACAAATGAAATCAGTGACGTTTCTAAAGCCAAACTGGGATTACATGGGGCACGGAACGGGCTATTCACTATTTCATCCCCCACCCCCTAGGCTGTCCACTTACAAAAAGATCTAATGTCCACGTGCAACTCGCTTTTTGGAAACGCTTAGATTCTTCTTCAATTCTCTTTTAATTTAATTTATCTTCTTCCAATTTCTTGTCTTTTTAATTTTTTTTTAGTAATAAATGTTTGGAAAAATTTGTTACCCTCGACCCTCGACATGGAACCCTCGACCCTCGACATAGAACCCTCGACCCTCGACCCTCGACCAAAAGGCAGACTCGTAAAATCAGTCAAGCAAACTTGAGGAATTCCCCCGGGGGTCGGGGAATCTCTCAAGACAAAGTCCTCTGGGTGAGGTGTCTGTCACCTGAAAATCCCCGTGACTTCCTTTTCAAACTTGTGAATTCCCCCACCCCCTAATCTTTGATCGTAAAACAATGTCAAGATTTTCCCCAACTCTCGGGGAAAGAATCCCATCCATCTCCTTGTATTCCCCCACATATCTCCCTGGTACGCCCGGGGGTCGACCCCACGGGGAAGCCGATGACATCTGCATAATGCTTTCTTTAGTGAGTGCTTAGCCTGCGAGCAAGCTCTCCCGGGGGTAGGACGTGGGGGGAGGAAAGGAGAGAAGGAGAGCTTGCACTCGTGTCTCATAAATTTGAATTTCTGCGTCCAAAAATTGGACGCAAAATGCTGATTGGCTGATTTGACCGGGTGATGACGTGATCTATCATTGAGCGTGGACTACGTGGTTTGAGTTTGTTTGGTGTTTGTCCGGAAAAGGCGAGACATTTGTATTCGCGAAGCGAAAATTTCTCCAAATATATGAACTGTCCGTCAGATTTGAAACCAGAACAGCGTCTAGCAGTCGATAGCTTACTTCAAAGCAAAGATGTTCTCGCTGTTTTGCCTACATTAATTAATTATTAGTACGCGCCGCTGCGATCTAAAATAATTGGTCGCAGACAGTATTGGTTGTTTTCCCACTTCAAAGCATTATCGACCAGGTCGCCGAAGCCCAAAGTATGGGGATGTCTGTTGCGATCTTTCTTTTGACCAGGGCTCCTATCTGGCGTAGTTGCCGAGGTTGGCAAAGTTCGCTTCATCCTTGGTCCGACATCCGAGACTTCAACTTCATTCTCCGGCTCAGCAAACTTTGGGCTTACCACGTTCAATGGGGCCACAATAAAGCTGAAACCTTCGCTGGTTTTTCGTATTTTTGTAGCTCACGGTAGGCAGAAACTGAGGAGTAATTTTTTTTCCGCGACGATTCCCGTCTTTTTGCATTGCGTGTGCCAAGTTGTTCTTTCGTGTCCTTTCCGGTTCGACGGAAAAAACAAATTTCCGGTTTGCGCTGATTGCCCAATTGCAAATTTTGACAGCTCAGGCAGCCGGAAGCCAGAGGGAGCATTAGGGGCGGAATTCAAATCGCAGAGAGATCGTTGCAAGCTCTCTTTCCATTTTTCCCTCCTTTCACCCCCCAGCCCCCGAGAGAGCTTGCTCGCAGGCTAGTGAGTGCTTAGGGATAGGAGGTCCCTCTCTGTAGAAATTTTCGAATGCTACGCATACTATATTTATTCCCTCCTCTTGTGGTATGTTTGTGTATAGGCTCGTTACGTCCATTGAGACAAGAATTACTTCTTTCGGGAGTTTTGTACTCTCGATAAAATTGACGAAGCCTGTTGTATCTTTGAGATATGACTTCTGTTTTTGTGCTATAGGCTGAAGAATTTTATCAACGAAGCAGGATAGCTTTTCTGTCGGTCCTTCGCACCCTGATATTATTGGTCTCCCTACGGGAGTAGGTTTGTGGATTTTTGTCAGGGTGTAGGATATTGGTAAGCGAGGCGGTTGTGGTGTTTGACAAAGCGATTTTTTGGTCATTTCATCAATGAAATTCCCTCGGTAGAGTTCGTTTATTAACTCTTCAACTCGTTTGCTTGTTTCCTCGACCATTGGGCATTCAAGGGGCCTGTAGTTTTCTCTGACGCTCAATTGAATCTGTCCTTCATTTATTTTATCTTCTCTGTTCATGACTACGGTGCTTGTGCCTTTGTCTGCTTTCTTTAAATTAATTTGCTTGTCACTTCTAAGGGTGTCAAGCGCCGCACGTTCCCCGGCAGGTAAATTGTTTTTAGGCTTTGTGAGGTTAATTTCCGCAAGTGACATTTTCACCTCTTCTAAATAACTTTCTAGGGCTACAGATTTTTGTACTGGTGGGTTCCAGTTTGATTTCACGTAGAATGGATGCGGTTCGTCTTCTTCTCCGTGGTACACGTATCGAAGGCGCATTTTTCTTGCGAACTGTTCAAAATCACGCAAGAGTTGACGCCTAATCTGATCTTGTTTTGTCACGGGTGTTGGGATAAATTTGAGCCCCTGTCCAAGTAAATTGATTTGATATTCTGTTAATTGTTTGTTTGAGAGGTTTTTTATGTGTTTTTTGTTTGCCTCTAATTGCGCTTTGTTTCGTCTAGTGCGTGTATTTTCACGCCTTTGTTTGCGCATTCTATTAGCCATTTGTTTTCCCTTTCCTCTTTGGTTAAAATTATGGTACTCAGGAAATGAGCCAGTGTACTTTTCAACTTGTTTATTTGTCATTTCTTGCAGTTTTGCAAACATCTCATTGCACTGGCCGAGCTTCTCCATTAGGCTATTTGCTATCCTATTTACATTGCTCGTTTGTACAATTGTTTCGCTAGGCGCCGACTGCACGACTTTCTTGTTTGAGGCCTCGGCGATATCTGGAGTCGACTAAGTACTCAAGTTGATCTTTGCTTATTTCGAACCTAGGACGACCAACCGATCCCGTAGAACGTACAACAAAGGACTCAGGCTGCCAATTTTGTTCTGCTTCTTCCAAAGCTGACATTATTTCAGCAAGCGACAACTGGACTTCTTCAAATACATTTCCAGTGGCACTAGCTGCTATCCTCGACAAATGACGAGCTACTTGTTGCAATCGGCACAATACGTAGTCCGCCACATCATCACTCGAATCTTGCTCTAGTCTCCTAGAGAGGTCGATGAGATGTAGACGAAGATTCACCAAAAAATCAGCAGTAGAGCTCATTTTCGATTTCTCTACGCGAACACGGCCGGTCTAGGTCGAGGGAAGCGATCCGAAGGCATCGTGGGATAGATCACGTGACATTTCAAGACTGGAACGCCTGGTTGATTTTTTGCAGAAAATTTGCGTGGTGAGTTAATTCGCAGAAAATTTGGGGAAAAACATGTCATTCAATAGTAAGTCGATGCTGGTATTTTTTATCGCTTGCGGGTGTCTTACGTTGATGTATTAGAAACAGAGCTTTATAAAGAATTTTTGTGGTAAGAGTTTTGATATTTCGGAAATAATCTTGCGTGTAAAGTCATTCTTATGTTCGGAAAATAGCCTGCGTATGTTTATGTCTGTACGCCATGAACCGTGCAGAAAGAAGTAAGTTTTCGCAGAAAATGTGAAGAAAAACTTAATTGGCAATTAACCATGTAACAAGTTAGAGTTGCAACAACTGGAAAGTAATGGTAAAGAAAAACACTTGTACGCCATGGAACGTGCAGAAAGAAGCAAGTTTTCGCAAAAAAATGTCAAAAGAAACTACATTATCAATTAATCATTCCACAAGAGTTGCAATTCGAAAGTCATCTTGAAAAAAGTTTTTAGTATTAATTTTGACCCTAAAAACGCGCCATAGTTGTGTGTCCTATGGTATTTTCAGTTCACAGACCTCGCGGTAGAGTAATTTCCCGCTCAAAGTTGTGGGTGAGGTCAAACCCAGTGGGTTGTAAACTCTGGACAATTTTCCCAATATGCTTCTCTTGGTAGGCTGGGCCCGGTCAGGGCGGAACTTGACTTCAAGGGTGTCCTTCTCCTTGTCCCAGGAAACTGCTCCCTTCCCTCTTTGGGGAGTGCCCAATTGCTGTTTGGCATAGGTTTCTTGCGTCTCGCTGCTCTGTTTTGTACTGACTGCGTCTAACTCAGGGGCGTTTGAATGCCATTTGTGAAGTGTAAATTCACCTTGAGCAAATATCTCGGTCGCTGCGTCTGGGTCAGAAGCATGCTCGAGACGTCGATCTCTTTTCCTGGTGACATGATTGTCCATCCAAACTGTGTCAGCTCCGCCGCAGGCTCCCCAGGGTGTCCAATCTTGGGTTTTGTCTCGGTTCTTATCTTCGCGTATTCACTTACGCCCAGTATAATGTGTACTGGAAGTTCAGGCTTCTCATCTCGATCATTCATGTGTATTCCTGTGAGGTGAGGGTATCTTTCAATTACTTCAGCATATCTCGGGTTGTCAAGTGATAACAAAGTCCCACGATCCACTTTCGTGACTTCCGTTTGCAATCGAAACTTCCCGTTGAGGCTGTCAATCGTGAGGTCATAAATGCCGATAACCTTGTTGACAGATCCTAGCATCATCTCTATACGCTTGAATTCTTTTCGAATTGGTCGAATACCAAGATGGTCTAGAAGAGCCGACGACGCGTATGAGCTGCCTGCCCCCGTGTCGAGGAGTGCGCGACATTTGAACCCGTTCACCTCGACCACCACAACGGGATAAATGACTTGGCCCAGTGCGCTTTTGTCTTGTGCCGTCAGTAATCTTCCCTTCGTTGGTTGGGTTGTGTGGTCACAAATCGATGTGTGGTGTTTTCTTTGGCAGTTTTGGCATCCGTGACTCCTGCAGCTATCAGCTCTATGTCTGTCACCGGTGCAATTAAAACATAATTGCTTTCTGCTGAGAATCGAGTCTGTCTTTTGGTCGAGGGTCGAGGGTCGAGGGTTCCATGTCGAGGGTCGAGGGTAACAAATTTTTCCAAATATTTATTATTAAAAAAAAAATAAAAAAGACAAGAAATTGGAAAAGGAGAAATTAAATTAAAAGAGAATTGAAGAAGAATCTAAGCGTTTCCAAAAAGCGAGTTGCACGTGGACATTAGATCTTTTTGTAAGTGGACAGCCTAGGGGGTGGGGGATGAAATAGTGAATAGCCCGTGCCGTGTCCCATGTAATCCCAGTTTGGCTTTAGAAACGTCACTGATTTCACTTGTGTTTCACAAGATTTCATTTGTGCATCACATCGGGGATACTTTCCTATAGGGCATGGCTTTTGATTCCGATGTCCCGAAACGGGTATATAAGTTCAAGCGCACCTGTACTTATCAGGATCTTTGGCAGGTTAGGGATTTGTTCGCTTTCAGTTAACGTTCTTCCTACAATCTTAAAAAAGAGCGCGTTGGTCATTTACTGTTAATTTTTTTTTCGAAACAGGGCAAGGGTTTCGAACTTGCAGTAGTACCCTTATACCCAAACATCGGTCAGTTACACCCGGGGCACTACATAGCTTGTTTTATAACATAGGGTGACTGTCAAGGAAAATCTTTTGTTCTCTTAACATGTCCAAATTCCGCACAATAAAATTTCTTGGCCAGAATAGTCCGCTTTTATTAAATATTTTGTATTTTTCTCAAAGAAAATGTCTACAAGCCACGCTGCCCAGTAGCCACCATCAGTTCCATTTCTCATGATATTTTCGCAAAATGCCCTGAGCCAGTTTAATAACAATGACTGCTTTCACTTGCCATTACGCAACAAGTGATTGGCTGCGGCAAAAATAGAATACCTGGTCGCGATTTCCGGTACGGTGATCAACTTCTTTGAAACAACGTCAAATCGATATTTGCCGGCGTTTTTCTCGTAAGATTGCAAATTGCGATTTGTTTCGATTCTTTGTGAAAGACTATGGATTCCCCTAAATCGTTCGCTGATGTGATAAGAGGGAAAAATATCAAACAAGGAGGTACCAGGCAGAGGACGAGGAGGAGGCGATGTTAATTGCCATTAAAAAATCACGGGAAATTGTAAAGGTAATTGTCGTCCCTTTACTGTTAGTGATGATGAACCGACAACACTGTCACCAGTATTACGCAGCGCAGAAAAGGAGGATAGGCCTGTTGGCGTTAGGGTAGGTCCTGTTGGGCGCTTTTGTGTATATGCTTTTAGTTTAGACGTCACTGTAGGTTTCTTATCCTTGGAGATTGTTTTCAATCAATAACGGTTGTTATCATTGTCAAGATAACAAAAAGATCTAATGTCCACGTGCAACTCGCTTTTTGGAAACGCTCAGATTCTTCTTCAATTCTCTTTTAATTTAATTTCTCTTTTTCCAATTTCTTGTCTTTTTTATTTATTTTTTTAATGATAAATATTTGGAAAAATTTGTTACCCTCGACCCTCGACATGAAACCCTCGACCCTCGACATAGAACCCTCGACCCTCGACCATAAGACAGACTCCTGAGAATCCTTCTCCGATCTCCGACCGCGACCACTTTGGGACATTTAGCGGAAATGTGGTCGGTTTTATCACAATAAACACACGCCCGCGGCTGTCGTCCGATTTCTTGTTGGGTTTGGTAAGACCGTCTACGTGAATTCCCGTCATGCTTCTCATTCTTTCTGAAAGGCGTGCTAGCATTTTCGCTCTCTTCGGTGACTGGATTGATTTCCTTCCAACGCTTAATTGTTCGCAATAATTGACTAAAATCCCATTCTTGCCACCCGTCAGCCTTAATCCCCTTCAGTTTATCCAACACCGCCCTCACGTTCCCTGATACTTCCCTGATTCTTTGGGGTTTTCACTCAGGATAGTTGGTAAACCCATGATGTTGGTTATATAAGCGTTAATGATCTCTGAAGTTTTCCCATACTCTGACTTCAGAATGTTCTTTGCCCTTTCGTATCCCTCCGTGCTAAATGGGAGCCCATCAATATCAACCCGTACCTTTGGTGGGAGAAGTTCCTTCAAGTAGGCAAATTTGGTCACCGGTGGCAAATCAGTTGAATCAATTTCCGCGCAGAATTTGTTCCAAAACGGAAGCCATTGTTCAAAAGTCCCATCGAACTTGGTAATCGATAGTTTTGGTCGCTTTGCGTGTGAACCATTCGATTCCCCTTGTTTCCCGTTTTTGAACTCTTCTGCTTTCTTTTCATATTCCAGCTTCATTTCTAGTTTTTCCTTTTCGAATTCAAGTTGTTTCTCCCTTTCTATTGATAGCAATTCGTCTTCTTTCTCCTTTTCGGCTAGTTGTAATTGTTGTCTCGTTTCACTCAGGCATTTCCTGAGGTATTCGATCTCGGCATCCACACCCTCACTTTTTTCGTGTACCTCACTACTCCACTTACATACCTCATCCATTGGAAGGCCCTTTTCCAGTTTCTTCTCTTCAACCCTGACTTTAATCAGGGGCACCCAACGACAAATTTCGGTAGATATCTGTTCGGTGGACGGTAATTCGCCTTGGGTTTTCGGCGTCGTTTAAAGAGCGCACTCGGATTTTCGTAACTAAAACGTGGCCTAAAAGATTCGCAGTTAGGAAATCATTGTCCCTAAAGTTTTCGGAAAGGTCGAAATTACTGTTTTTGTTAGTCTAAAACGTCAGCTAGCATTTTCGGAAAGAAAATAGTTCCCTAGAAAGTTCGTGGAAAGTTCATTTCAGCTTGCATTTTCTCAAAGGAAGATTTTGTTCCCTAATATTTTCGGGCAATTAAAATTTCAGCTAGGGAATCCGAACAGATGAACTTCTTCTAGCTAATGAAAACATGACTTAAAACAGACTTCAAACACCATAAGGAACTTAAAAATGCCTTTCTATAGCTTTTGGTTGATTTGGCTCGCTGGGTGCCCCTGTTTAATTTCATCCACTTCTTTAGCCAACGCCACCAATGCATCCACGTGCCTCTCAAGAGCAGAGTTGTTCTTCTTCGCTACAATCTCCTTCCCTTTCTGTCGTTTCAGCTCCAGAAGTTAGAAGTTTCGTCTCGATCTCTTTGGTTAGTTTCTCCAGAACCATCTCCTCGCGTGTTAAGTCCCGTCGGAGGTGCCACTTAGTGTTGGAAACGCGGATATCAACACTAGTCACTCTCGTTCCCTTGTAAATATGTTTTAATGTTCACAGCTAAATCACTCCCTATGTCTCGAATATGTCTCGTTCACTGATTACAAAAAGCCAAAGGAAAATCCTAAAGTACACTTCCGATAAGGTTGCTAAGGAAATACGATTGAAAACCTGCGATCAGGCGTTCTTTTTCTTTTGTACGGGGGAGGGAGAAAAAGAACGCCTGATACAATTACTGTACGAGTCGTTTGCCGCCCCTCGGTTGTTTACCTGTCAACAGCGATGTTATCTTGTGTCATACGATAAATGTCAGCCATCAGATTTTACCGGAAATCCATGCGGTAATCGCGGCAAGGAAAAGCACTGCTACTTTTTTGAATAATGCTTAACCACTGATGTGTTTTCTCTGTTGAAAACGTCAAGAAACAAATAAAATACTAAAAAAAATCTGCCGGTGGAACATCAGAATCCTTTATTTTATCGTAAAGCGATCAAAAGTGTGGCAATGAAACTTTGATTCTGCAGCAGCACGTCTTACAACAAGTGCGCCCGTGAATATTAAAATGATCGTCAATTGTTGTACATAGTACTTCCACGATTTGATTTTCCGATTTCTCTGTGAACCCTGAGTCCTCAATCGCGGCAGCACAATCTCATAGTAATAATCCGCCTTCTTTTGATTTTCGACTTCTTGGTTCCATGTATATTCCAGGGGACTCACCACAACTACTAAAAATCTATTTCGAACAGTAAAAATTAAGAAGTACAGTACCTAAACACCGTACAGTTCCTAAACACTTCAAATCCCTCCACAAATTACTAGATTGAAGAAAGAAGAATACCGATAATTATCCGCTTTAGTAAAATTTGGAAACTCTGTCAGGGCTCTTTCATAGCTATTTCTCTCAGGTTTTATCATGACTGTACTGTACTTTCAGTGGCATACAACCTACAAAGATGTGAAATAATAGTAGCGCCGTAATTCACAAATAAGGCGATCAACTCTTTTATTACATTCCTAATTAATCTCCACAATCCGTAAGCTTTCAAAGTTTAAATACAAAGTACACTGTTACTACTTTTTATAGCCCTCTGTGAAACGAGTTTTATCGGGCACAAAAAAATTAAAATAAATGAACAAGATATAGGCACAAAAACCCAATGGTACAATATCTTACCAAACCTGGTGACCCAGTAATTGTTTTCTGCCAATACTTCGGCCTTGCTAAGGCCCCGTCCACACGTATCCGGAGATTTTTGTATCCGCAATTTTTTTTTATGCGGATACAAAAATATCTGCGTCCACACGTAGCGTATACGAATCATATACGACCGTCCACACGTTTCCGATTCGTATCCGGACATCTCAAAGGATTAGTCAACAGAGCATGCGCATTACAAAGAATCTCGCGCGGAAAAAGACTGATTTTCCGATTTCTCTGTGAACCCTGAGTCCTCAATCGCGGCAGCACAATCTCATAGTAATAATCCGCCTTCTTTTGATTTTCGACTTCTTGGTTCCATGTATATTCCAGGGGACTCACCACAACTACCGTAAAGATGTTTTGGAATCAGTAGAACGATGCATTTTTTAACACCGCTTTCGGAACAACTAGTAAATAACTCTCCTGTCAAATCACGTGGAAAGTACGGCTGCAACATCTTCTTTTAAGCATAAGATCCTTGGGATGCATTCCATCGGCTTTTCCTTCAAGGATTTGTGAATAAACTCTTGAAGAGAGTAAGTTATAGCTGCATAAAATTCGCCTCGGCAGCCGACATAATAGCCTCCCACGCAGTGGAGGAGGTGAAATACGAGTCCCCTACAAACGACTGCGTGGGAGGCTACCGACATAACGGCTCACTTGTGTTGAGTTTGCACCGGAAGTCACATATGTAAATGAAGTAACCACTCAGAACGGGACTCAAAAGACTCTTTTGTTCTACGACCAATCCGACAAAACTCCAGATTCTGGCTTTTTGCATGTGATCTCGTAAAGAAATGTATCATGCCCTCCTCGCCTCAGCGACATGTAGAGAATATAGGGAGAGGGCATGATATTGACGCCACTGCGAAGATCATCTTGAATATCAAATATAACCCTAAACAATTGTCACGCACTTATAATGATAGTCACGCTCTCAATATTTCTAACAAAACCTCTAAATGATAATTACATTACGTGAAACACCACGTATCTACCCCGGAGGCTCTGGGATAATGGACCGCCATTTTCCCAGAAAATCTGAGGTAAAACAATGGAAGCCGTTGCGGGCCAGCTAATAAAAAAAATTGATTTTTTCCATTATCCCAGAGGCTCTCCTGGCGACTAACCGCTGGCCAAAGAGCCTGAGGACTCTGGGTACGAGATTGCTGTTTCGGCAGTCGAATATGAGCCCGTCATGAGCCTGAAGCAAAGCACAGCGGACAGCGGTTAATATCAGAATTCTGCCATGGTACTTGGTGTGTTAAATCAAATTGTGATTTAGTGCTCTGATAGGTAGGGCAATTCTACTCGGCCATATCAAACCTCTAAATGTTAATTACATTACATGAAACACCAAGTATCTTCCGAATTCTGCAGCAACCCAGTATCCCTCTGAATTTACTGTTTTCGTTAATTGTCAAGTTGCTCTGAATTTATGCATTTTTGGTTGTGAAAGGACAATTATCAGTGTTCGGACAGGACTCGAACCTACGACTCTTCGCTTTCTAATCCTCTCTTCTAATCACTAGACCACCACGTCACTGGTTGAACACAATTCAATTTTTAAACATAATAATTCATGCGCTTATTCTACACCCTGTAGAAAGCCTATATAATTGCGCGCTAAAAATAATTTTAGAAAGTGAATGGAAAAAGTTGATCACCAAACCTCAACAAAAAGCTAACCATTCAAAATTAACGCTTAGGCCTAATCACTGTAGATCAGTGATATTTTATGCAAGACTCTATCTAGTTATACAACTTCCCGTCGTCTTGCTCATCAGTGGTCTAGCGGTAAGTAGACCCGGTAGTTCCGGGTTCAAATCCAGTCCAACTAATATGTTTTTTTAATGTGTTCTTTTCTGAAATGTCCTAGGAAACAGTGTTCTAAATTAACGATAATCATAAATTCAAAGCAACTTGACAATTAACTATAATCGTTAATTCGAAGAGGAGATCATGTTGTCTGCAGAAAACCGCGGGTTT
>JAEMWC010000102.1:1017500-1082500 GCA_016490735.1 Pachyseris speciosa | reverse complement strand
CACTCAGAATACGTAGAAATGCTTAGAAAATGCCTTTCTCTGGGAGAACTTTTGGCGGGAAATCGTGCGCGACCCGCAAACCCATGACGTCACACCGAAGTCAGGTTCAGGTGCTCGGTCCAAAGGGCCCGTTTCTAAGTCCCGAAAATATTTCGGGCCTCGAAAAGCAATTTGTCAAACTGGAATCCAATTATCCAAAAAGCTGATAATTTAATATATTTTCAAGGTAAGAAAGAGCAGCATTACTGCAAGATTTGATTCCTAAAAAGGCCTTCGTTTTAAAGATACAGTGGGAGTCGTGGAACCCGAAATGCGGGGCTTTCGAGAAACGCACGCTAGACTACTTTGACCTTTTGGAAAACCTTTTTCCGCTTCCGCTTACTATAAAGAAAACAAACATGCTTTAGATTCACATACATATCATACTGCTTTGGAGAGGATGAGAGTTCTAGATGCATCTCTAGCCGTTTCCGAAGACTTTTCGCGGGGGAGCATGCCCCTGGATCCCCTAGTGCGCTCAGTAGCTCTCAGTGCTCACTCCTCACTCTCTTTAGCACCCTCCCCACACCCCTCCCCCCCGCCATTCTAAAAACTGCTCCGCAGTCCCTGAACCAGAATAGGAATAAGCAGAATATATTGTCCCAAAAAAAGTGCGTAATTTTGCCCTGGATCGATTTTCAAGTTATAAAACGTGTAATTTAACTAACAAAGTTTGAACAAATCGAATCTCATTTTAAATATAAACGATCTACCTGAGTATGTCAACTCTACAGTGCACCTCTTTGCTGACGATACAGTTATGTATCTTACGATCAAACTCTGATGAACAGTGCACTCAGTTACAAGCAGACCTAAACAGGTTAGAGGAATGGGAAAGAGAATGGTTAATGGAATTCAACCCAGAGAAGTGCGAAGTACTGCGCATATCAAGGAAGAAAACAGTCATCATTTTGATTACACTCTTCATGGCAAGATCTTAAGATCTGTAAAAAGTGCAAAGTATCTTGGAGTCGAACTATCTCGTGACCTTAAATGGAATGCCCAGATTGGAAAAGCCACTGCTAAAGCTAATCGCACTTTAGGGTTTCTAAAAAGGAACCTTAGAGTTAAGTCATGCGCATTGAAAAAACAAGCATATTTCAGCCTTGTGAGACCCCAGCTTCAGTACTGTTCGAGCATCTGGGATCCAAGGCAGGGCATTGAAAACAACGGATCTTACAGACTGGAGATGGTTCAGCGCCGAGCAGCTAGGTGGGCATTGTGCCGGTCTCACCCAACAGTAAGTGTCTAAGACATGCTCCAGGAGCTTGGCTGGCGTTCCCTACTGCAGAGGCGATGTGATGCACGTTTGGTTCTACTATACAAAATAAAAAAATGGTCTTGTCGCCTGCAACCTAGATCAACTAAAGGACCCTATCAGAAGATCTCGCCACACCCATGACCACACATCCGCCCCATAACCTGCAAAACAAAATCTCACCAACTCTCCTTCTTCCCAAGAACTATCTTGCAGTGGAACAATATCCCGCAAGACTTATTTGTTAACTGTAACTCTAGTGCCATTTTCCGTTCTCGCATCTCAAATCTGACCCATTAGTTTAGCCACAGTACAGTTTCCTTTTACAATTATTTATTTATTTGTTTATTTATCTATTTATTTATTCATTTATTTATTTACTTATTTTATTTACCTATTTATTTATTTATTTATTTACTTACTTACTTACTTACTTACTTATTTATTTATTTATTTATTTATTTATTTATTTATTTATTTATTTATTATTATTAGTCATTTTCACATATGTATTTTATTCACTGACCGCCCGGCAAATAATCCTCCTCAGAGGGGTTGCCGTACAGGAAGATAAATAGATAGATAAAATCTTCCCACAGAGAGAGTGCCACACACACAGAAACATCAGATTTGATGACCATGCAAGAACAATCGCTTTCACTAGAAGTGCATTTTACACTTGAGTGCATTTCTTTGCCGTCTTTTATACTGAAAACAACGACGTAAAATGACCAGATTCAAGGCTTTGTCTACAGCTTGGCACTGTGACAATAGCAATGTAGTTCCAGAATAATTCGTTCCTATTTTACAAGTTGAACAAGTTGCATTGGAATCTCAGTCAGAACCTGAATTTATAATTTGACAAGACGTTACTGTACGTTGAACATCATTTCTCATACAGAACCGAGTTATTATTACCGGTAATTTATGACTTTTTTACTCCACTACTTAGATACGTACCACTTACCACGTTACTGGCTGTTGCCTCCCAGGGTTTAGTGGAGAAGCTAACCATCTGACCAATAGGAAAAAAGCTTTCACGTTTTGTCGGCATTTGTTCATCTCTTCAGTACTTAATTCTTGCACTTTTTCAGTTACTGGATGTGTGGTCTTGAGTCCAGTGCATGCATGGAGTTTAAAGCCGGTTTCATCATGTAAAATTGCACGCTAAAGAACTCGTGAAAGTGTTAGAATTTTCAGCGTTCGATTGAAACACTGTTCAGGTAGAGTGAAGAACTGAGCTGAGGAGCTCGTTATGCAATGTTTAATAAATGAGCAGGAGTGTTTTATCAAGTTTAAAACACGAGGCGCAGCCGAGTATTTTAAGACTTATAATAATAAACTTTATTTTAAATACAGTGGCAATTGCATATATAATAAGATAATAAAATCTAAAAATTACTATAGTCTTAGTGCTCTTGGGATAAAAGATTGCTGGTGTCTCACTGTACGTGATAAGGGCACTTGATTACATTTTTTTGCGTCTAAGATTATAGCTATGATCAGATTGTTTAAATAAGTGTTTAAAAGTATCGCTCCTCATCATCCGTTCCAGCTCATTTTTGGTAAGGTTGCTTCTTCTACTTACTATAACTGAAAAGCTTTACTGTACGTCTATCCATTCTTACAGTAAAATTTAGATTTTGGGTTATTTTGGCCTAGAAAATCGGATGTAAAATTTAGCCGTGTCTTTATCAGATGTAAAAACACTCATTAAAAATTAATTTCTTTTGCATTTCCCTGATGAATTATTAATGAGGTTTTTTTAAAAGAAATTTAAAAGCGGCGGGTGTTTTGGTTAAAATGCGCACGACTGAATATAGTAGTTTCATTATTTCAGGTCGTCTCTTAACACTTGAAGAATATCTTGAAAAACTATTATGCTAGAATATATCTCCATTGGAGCGTGTGTGAATTCTTCTGTTTAGTGTAATAAAGACATAACTTATTGTTCTGAGGTAAGATCGCGGCGGAAAGACGGCTGGCGGAGACTTTATATGATTGTAAGAAGGTCATTTGCATCGTGCCAAGTAAATTTATCTGACAAACTCGAAAAAATTGATATCGAAACACCGCAAGCGAGTATATATTATGAAGAAACTGGCCATACGCTTTTACTTTATTTGTTATTGTTATTATTGATTATTGTTTCTATAAATAGGGGATGACACCGTAATGAAATGACGGGAGCCCAATCAATGTCAAACCACTTATGAGGCATGCATTGCCGGCGCAAATTGGCGGTCTTAGTTTTCGAACTCAATTGCAACTAGAATGTTATATTATGGCCATTTATACGGGAGAAAATAAGACCCGTCTTATCTAAGAGGGGACTTAAATAGGACGCGAACTGTACGTTCCGTTTATACCTTCGCTTCCTACATAAGACGTGAAGATCTCGTGTAAATGGTTCGCGTCTTACTTTTGATACAGTTACATGCAATGTTGCCATTAGCAACAGTCCTGAGATGGCGCGATGTAGCAAGAAACAAAAGCGTGTTGTCCTGTCATTTTATGAAGGAAGAGACTTTTTCAGAGATGTTTTTATTTGTTATAAAGACCACGCTGTTATAGAAAATTCATTAACTCGCCGTAGCATACAAAGAATGCAACAGAAATGCAAGAAGAGTCGGAAGAAAACGATCTACGGATTGGTGCGACTGGTGGCATGTTAAACATGGTTAAAGAAGGAAGATGCTGAATTCGTTGCAAACTTTCGGCTCTCCCGGCCATCTTTTCCAAAGCTTTGCAACCAATTACACTATCTAATCGGAAGACAAGCTCATGTTGCTGTTGTTGTTATTCCGCGCGCCGTCGCGACCTCTTTTGACGTCGCGTTGTCTTTGCTAAATCACTCTCATGCCTTCTTAGGACGCGAGACCATTTATACAAGGAAGTTCACGTCCTATTTAAGACGCGGAAAAAATAAGAACAGCTGAAAACCCTGTTCTAAGATAAGACGCGAACGCTTATTTTGCACCATTTATAGCAGTACTCATATACGATCAGTTCGCGTCTTATTTAACGCGTCTTAAGACACGTCTTATTTTCTCCCGTATAAATGGCACAACACTTGTTCCTATTAACCTGTGGGACGACAAAGAACCACACACTGTTCGAAAAGAGTAGGGGACGTAGTCCCCGGTGTGGTGGTCTATCTCTATCTCTCATCTGTCGTTCATATTCTTCATCAGTGCGTGGGCTGGGTAGGTTGGTGAGATCGAATATGGACTGATAACGTCTGCCAGAAACGCCTTTACAGCTAGGTTTGACGTCCGATCTCATCCCGATGAAGAATTGAAAAACCGCCATAAAACTATGTCAGTGGTATGTGCGGTATATAAATCCGTTACCACTACCATTACCAGTTATCAGAATAATAAGCGCTGTCTGCGAACACTGTTATGACTTCTCTTCTCAACTGATGTGGGTGAGAAGTTTTATCTCTTAAATTGGCAATGCGATAAGAATCTCACGTCACGCTACCCTGCGAGCAGAGGCCCTTCGATCTTCCTAGATAAGTCGACTTATCTGCTCGCAGGGTAACGTCACGCGGCCTTTTGTGTTGAAATGCCCGATGCTTGGAAACATCTTCCAAATAAAAGTTGCAATAATATACAAGTTTTATAATAATAATAAAAATGTCATCACTGAATCGCAGATATATACCTTTTGTCGGGTTTATTAAAAGTCAAACAGCAAAGGCAAACAATGTGGTTTGACATGTCATAAAATAGATTAAGTGACTTTAAGCTGAGGGACTTGAATACACGTTCGAAATTTTTACAAGTTAATACAATCATCTTGGAACCGCGAAAATTTACCTGACGGATAGACAAATTTTGGAAACTCATCATAATCTATCTTTTCTTAATTTTTCTAAGTTCATACGATATCACTCTTCTGAAACAAAAAGTACCAGCTGCAGAGAATTGATTGCGTCGTCGACAAAAAAATTAAACATCCGTTTTGCTAAAAGCTCTGAATGTTCGTGTAGGCTTCACTCTAAGTGTTGCTGGATAGACGCGCGATGCAAAGACAGTTAGAGTGTTCAGATTTTCAACTCGCACTAAAGTAATTTGATTTTCAGCGAGATTTACAGACCCCGCAGAGTTTCGAACTAAAACCATCTGACCATCATAGAATTCCAGCGACACAAAATGCTGTCCAACGAAACTGTAACATCGATTGAAATCTTTGCGCGGGAACTAAACAACCGCTCCAACACAACACGAGCTATCGAATTCATCTTTATGGCCTTGATCAACTTCGTCTCCTTCTTCGGAAATCTTTTGCTTGGTATCGCTGTCATCAAAAACCCTAATCTTCGTAGAACTGTTCCCAACATGTACATTATAACCTTAGCTCTTTCAGACTTTCTGATGGCACTTCTGGGAATTCCATTTTCACTGGCTTCTCTGATCATCGGAAAATGGCCGTTTAACAACTTCATTTGCCAGATGCAAGGGTTTTGGATTCTTCTCATGTGTGCTGTGTCGTTACAGACTTTAGCCGTCACCGCTGTTAACAGGTATTTTCGAGTTGTTCGCTCCCGAGCGCTGTATCAGAAAATCTTCAACATGAGGACAACAAAAGTAACAATTGGAATTGTGTGGATAATGGCTTTTTTGGCGCCTTTTCCTTACGTTGTTTCTGGGCATGAATTTTTCTTTCACACTGGAAAAGTGTTCTGTGCGCACAACATTGAGAGCCTGTACGACGGCTATGGAGCTTATCTGGTTCTCGTCTTTGTGGCAATTCCTCTTGTGATAATCATAACTTGTTACGCAAAAGTTTTCGTCGCAGTGCGCAACCATAACGCTACTGTCTTTCGACAACGAATTCGCCCCTCACAAGAGCCATTCAATTTCCCCAGTTTCGTGGATTCACGGTTTTCAGTAGAAGAAGTGAATGTTACATACATTCTCCTGGTCGTTGTCATAGGTTTTCTGACTTGCTGGACTCCTGTGTTAGTGATCGATTTGATCGATTTTATTAAAGAAGATTGGAAGCTCACAAGACAAGTGTACGTGAGTTACACTTGCTTCGGATTTACCAGCACTTCTCTCAACCCCATCATATACGGCATCATGAATCGTTCTTTCCGCGCGGAATACTGCAATATTCTTGCTTGCTTGAAGAGGTGTATTTCAAGGAAAAATGTCCAGAATGATCGTGTACAGGCTGCAACTGTCTGCTAGCTAGCATTTACAGAAGAATATTGAACTGCCATCGAGCCGGAAAGCACTATATTTCCTAGAATCAAAGTAGCTCGTTTTAATGGAACACGGCTGAACTCTTGCTCACCCCAACTCAATATACAGAATTATTTCAGTTTCACTTGCCTTTTTATTATGATTCGAGATACGTATATTCTTTATTGAAATAAAAGAGTATTGAAGGAATTAATAATTGAATAAATCCACGAATATGCTTGGCTCCATTACGATCCCCTTTGTCGGGAAGTAAGCCCAGTCAATAAAATTAAATGAATAAATTATTAAAATGTAAAAGTCCGCTTGTATGTTTGTCTCTGATACATTGGTATCCGTTATTTGATCAATAGGGCCATTTATACGAGAGGAAATAAGACGCATCTTATGTAAGACGCGACTTAAATAGGACGCCAACTGTACCGTTTATACCTTCGCGTCTTACATAAGACGCGAAGATCTCGTATAAATGGTTCGCGTCTTATTTTTGATACAGCCTCGCTTACCCGCCCCAAGATGGCGCGCTGTAGCAAGAAACAAAAGCGTGATGTCCTGTAATTTTAAGAAGGAAGAGACTTTCTCAGAGATTTTTTTCTTATGAAGACCACACTGTTATAGAAAATTCATAAACTCGCCGTAGCATACAAAGAATACAACAGAAATCCGACAAGAATCGGAAGAAAGCGATCGACGGATTGGTGCGCCTAATAGCAGGTTAAAGAAGGAAGATGCTGAATTCACTTTTAACTCTCCCGGCCATCTTTTGCAAAGCTTTGCAACCAATTACACTATCTAATTGTAAGACAAGCTCATGTTGCTATTGCTGTTATGCACGCGCACTTGCAGTTCACGTCTTATTTAGGACGCGAAACCATTTATACGAGGAAGTTCACGTCTTAATTAAGACGCGGACAAAATAAGAACAGCTGAAAATCCTGTTCTAAGATTAGACGCGTCTTATGTAAGACGTCACTTAAATAAGACGCGAACGCTTATTTTGTACCATTTATACGATCAGGTCGCGTCTTATTTAAGTCGCGTCTTACATTAGACGCGTCTTATTTTCTCCCGTATAAATGGCCCTAACGTCTTTGTTGATAAGAGTAATATTAAAACTGATCGGCTGACGGTTTATCAATATATTCGAATTTTGTGAGAATGCCGTATATATCATTTGTCTCCAGCTGTGAATGCCGGAGATATGTCGTTTCAAAAGTTGCGATGAAATGTGAATATACTATGAAAATCATGTATTTGAACCGTGGATTAAGAAATGAAGACGAAGGTGATCATCTAGTTTTATTCCTGACGAAACAAAATCGAAAAAATAAAAAATTAACGACAGACGTTTCTTCTTTTTTTTATACTGCAATTCAACTGCCTTCGCCTGCGTCGCCCACGAAAGCAGACTCATTTAGGGATTTGTCTTGACTTACTACACGCTGAAACTTGTCGCTGATGGGTGTCCCTGATGTAAGGCGCGGTACTTTTGCAGGAACCTCTCTATATGCCACACAGACCATGCATCTTTGCCCCAGTGGTGTATTATGCGGTGATAAGCTCAGCTAGTTGATCAGATTTTGCCTTGTCTAATTAAAGTCTATCAAAAAATGTATGTTGCTCAGTGAGTGTAATTCCTTTTTTCGTAAATTTACTTTAGCTCTGTTTCAGCAAATTGTCCGAAATTTTTGTCCGAAATTTGTCCGAACTTAGAGGTCCTTAGATAAAAAGTGTCCGAAATTTTGGCAAGTAATGTAAGTTTCAAATATTTAATCAAAAAGAAACATTTTCAGAGAAATCTGTCAACATAAAAGTATTGTATTAAAGGAAAGCTTCGGGTTTTTCCCCTCTCCAGTTACGAGGCAAGACTTCGTTTCATTGGTTAAATACGGGAGCCCATTTCCTGTTAACTATACCTTGAGAAATGGTTACCATTTACAGTCTTCACGCGGAAAACCGGGAAATTCCGGTTGGAAAATGAAATGGTACATTCCATTTGGAACGTTTCAGAAATTATAGGCCATCGGCTTATTCAAGGCGCGTTTTCTTTTCTTTTTGAGTTTTCCAATCGGTACAAGTGAATTGCGGTCGATCCGCCCCATGACCCTCGACTGTCGGATCGACCGGTTTCCGTACAAGTACACTCTGTGATTTGTCCATTTTGCGTTTGGACAAGCTGTAGCACTGAATATTTTCACCTAAAATTTCCACCCGGATGGATCGTGTAAACGGTAAAGCGCCCAAGTGCCTGTGCCCCTGGTATTAGAGCATGCGGTTTCCACCGAAAACGAAAGCGCCACTGGCAAGCGTATCGTATGCGCGGTCGCCATCTTGACGAAGAAAGGGTAGGAAGAAGAGACGTTCTAGACGCGTGGAGTTTGCTGATTTTAGGATTATTTTCTCATTTGAGAGATTTTGGATTACAAAAAAAAAAGAGGAAGGTTCTTGAGGAGAGGAAGGTAATTTGCTTGCTTACAGGAAAATCAGAAAACAAGTTGCCTTGCCCTCCTTGATTTCTGAGCATCTCGAACGATTCGACGGTCATGTTGCCAGCTAGTTACGATTAATTTTTCTTTATCTGTGGCTATTAATTCCTTAGATTTTGCCTCCGGTGGGGCAGGGTTTATCCTGCAAGGATAAAAAAGTGGATCTACGTATGCATAGAGACATTTTCAGCTAACCCAGGTGAAAGCTGTTGGTTGGTTTGTTGTGGACGATTGGTAAAACAAAATGCCTTCCAACGTGACGAATTTTAACATCAGGGATGTCTGGAAAAATAACCTGGAAGACGAATTTGCTAAAATTCGAGATGTAGTGGAAAAATATCCATATGTTGCTATGGTGAGTTTCGTTTCTAATTATTTGTCTGGAGACAAGTCAAAGGAAGCTAGTACATTTAATGAGACCAGCCTGTGCACTGAAATACAGTCATCTCAAAACTCATTTCATCCAGGAAGAAGTGGCAAGATTTCTACACAGCTCTATACGGTGATTACAGCTATATACCCGCACTAACTTTCATACTGTTTTTTGGGAACAGACAGACAAACAAACAAATTGAGTTGGAGTTGAAAATAATAGTTGGGGTTGTGCAGAAATCTTACTTGGAGAGCCTATGTAACCTGTTACCTCTAGGGTATAACAGGTTGAAGAGGGATTGTCTCAGGAAAATTTCACTCCTTTCCTCAGCACAACAACACAATTCCACCTTCTGGTAAGATTTGCCCAGGGGTTTCAATAAGTTTTGAAATAGTCGTCTGAACTAACTTAAGTAGGCGGCAACCTGATGAATTTTTTTAATAATATGAGTGAAAACACGGACAAAGTAGGCAGCGGTAAGAGGTAAATTCTGACAAAGTAGGCGCTATTTTCACCAGTGTCCGGCTTCTAATGAAACCCCTGTTTGCCCCATATATTGCTGTGTATTGTTCGTATGTCATTGATGCTAGCTGTTTGCTCTCATTAATAAGTGCCCTCCCCTGAATAAGCACCCACCCCCTCAGGCAAAATAGCAAATAACTGCCCCCTTTCGAATAAGTCCCTCCTCTCTCCCGCCCCCTCACTTTCTTAAATACTAGGGATACAAGGAAAGCTGTTTCTATTGTCACTTTATTTATAATCTTGTAAGCTTCAACTACTTTGGCATCAGTACATGTAGGAGAACATTTTATTTTCTGTTAAGTCACTTCCAGTTATTTCTATCTCCCTGTGATTGCAGAGTTCTTTTATGTGCATCATCCAAAATAAAGTTACAATTTGTTGAAAGAAAAACTTCATAAGCACTCCCCTGGATTAAGTGCCCTCCTTCAAATAAGCTGCACCCTCCCACCTTCCCACTTTGGCGGAAATTTTAAATAATTGCCAGGCACTTATTTGAGGAAATACATACTTTAATACTTTAAATAATAGATAGTCTCCTAAAACAGTATACTCTATACTAGGAGTTATAAAAATAAATAAATTTATAAATAATAATAATATAAAATAAAATAAAAAATAGTTATGGGTAAAAGAGAAAATTATTTGCAATGTCAAATCTTAAAAGGTATCTACACTTTAAAATTACTGTTTACATGATTTATCTACACTAAATGTACACTAAACAGTATATGGAAATAGAATAAGCATGATTAGCAGTAGGGCTATGCAGAGATCTTTCTCATCCTGTGAAAACAATCTTTATAAAATGTTCAGATAATTGCATACGCTATGATTGGTCGAATCAAGTGCATTATATCTCAACAGATGTACGTGTCCTATGTCATGCATGCATTGTGGAATTCTAATGCATGCAGGCTACGTCACAAGTGTGTGTGCTCGCAAATCTCTGGACATGTTATAAAGAAAATTCAGTAAAAACAAAAAAATATGTGATTCAATCCATATTTGACATTATCATGAACATAAAAGAAAAATTGGGGGGTTGGAATGTCAACAAATTTCATCAATTTTCTTGTGGTATGCTTTCTACAAAACTTTCAAAGAGCAGTCATGAGAAAGGTAGTGTCCCTTCTGGGTGAAGAAACAATCCAAAATTGTGGCTTCATATAATGCAGCTCTGCCTGTTTGCACAGTGATGGTGACATCTTATACTTTCTTTCTGTTGCAGGACACAGAATTTCCTGGTGTTGTGGCTCGGCCGATAGGAGAGTTCCGCAGCACGTCTGACTACCAGTACCAACTGCTTAGATGTAATGTTGACTTGTTAAAGATCATACAACTTGGCTTATCATTTTACAATGAAAAAGGGCAACAAGCGCCTGTTGGATATACTTGTCAGTTCAACTTTAAGTTTAATCTCACGTAAGTTGGTTGTTATATATTAAGGTGAATAGTTCATGCATTGTGATTGGTTCTTAGCTATGATCTATTAGAGGACAGATGCATAGATTACGTCATCACAACCCACTTTTCCAGAAATGTGAAAATAAACAAGTTTTTCGCTTGCATTTTGTTTCTTTATTATATAAAACAAATAGATTCCATGTTGCCGTGTGTCTGTTCAGTAATAGATCACAGAAGACGTCAAAATGTGGTAAAAACACCAGTGACACACTCGCCTGCGGCTTGTGTGCCACTTCTTTGTTTTTACCACATTTTGACGTCATCTGTGATCTATTACTGAACAGACACACGGCAACATGGAATCTATTTGTGAAATAGATCTTTGACTAGTTATTCATACAGTTCTACATGTATATCAGGTCTGTTATACATTATTAAACTAGGAGCAGCCAGCTCCACAAAGAAAGTAGCCAGTGGTAAACAAAAGAAATTGTCCCACTCTTGTTGTCTTTTAGTTATTTTAGAGCCCTTATTGGCTGCTTATCTTCAGCGTATTTGATAGACTCAATAGACCTTATTCGCTTGTACATTTTGTTTTCCCAATACAGATCATGTGATGATACTCAGGAGATTGGATCCTTTGTCTGGTTCATTAAAAAAGAGTACATGCAAGCATGAATATGTCTGCGTGCACTCTTTTTAATGAGCAAGACAAAGGACCAAGTCTCTTGAGTATGGTCACATGATCTGTATTGGGAAAACAAAATGTACAAGCAAATAAGGTCTATAGATAGCTACTGGTTTCTTTTGACAGTCCTGAATCAAGTTTGATTCATCAGTTGTGTTTTGTGGGTTGTCAGTCACAGAAAAAAGTCAATGTATCATTTGTTCAAATTTCATTGACATCCTAAAGCAATCAAGTGAAAAGATGAACACTTTCCTGTTTAAAAGAAAGGACAGAACTTGGTGAAATTCAAAATCTAAGCTTATAATTTGAATGAATTTGTGTGCTAAGAGAAAACTCATGAGTATCTCATTCAAATAATGTTGACAGTGTTTATGCCTTGGAGATTTCTTATATAAACCAGTTAAAACAATTAAAATTACTGTAGTTTCCTTTCTTCTAATACTAGAGCTCAATGAAATCAGTGTTCCCATCCTAACTTGCTTACTCTCATGAAAACATGGAATTCTCGCCTCTGCTCCTGATGATGCCATTGAGCAGTGAAAGCTTGGACTTTTAGTATTTTAGTGTGTTTTATAGTAGTTCAAGGCCACATTTATGAACCTTATGAACATTAGAACCTTATGAACCTAGTGAACATTAGTATTTTCATTCTCTACAGTGAGTTACATTTATGGATTGGTGGCTTTCTACCCAAAAATGTCCCAAGAAATCTTTGAATTAATATTTTTTTCTATTTCAGAGAAGATATGTATGCTCAGGACTCGATAGATTTACTCAATCGAGCAGGCATCCAGTTCAAAAGACATGAAGAAGAGGGAATTGATGTTGGTGACTTCGCAGAACTTCTCATAACATCAGGGCTTGTGCTAAATGAAGACGTAAAATGGCTCTCATTTCATAGGTAAAGTTATTTTTTATTATTTTTTCAGCTGAACCTTGAACTGTTGTTTGGCTTTTGGTACAACAGGGTTTTGTCTGATGACAGCATTGGAAATAACAGTTGGTCATTTGATGTTGCCAGTTGTCTGTCTAATTCTAAACTTTTGCTTGGACATGGTGTCATTGTTGAAAGATTTTCAAACAAGTTAACTGGTTGAAGTTACTATTGAAAGCAAGCATTACATGTATGTGAGTTCGTACTTTTGTCTTCTTGAGTTTTACTGCCAAACGAACTCTCACCTTAGGTTGCAGTTGGCAATATCTTTATTAGAGTGTAGCATAATGCATTGCACAAACCTATGATGTGTCCTGTATTGTGGAAACTCGATTTAACGAAGCGCCAAGGGACTGGGGAAATTAGTCCTATATATCAAGGGTTTGTTATATCAAGGTCCTTTACTTTGATTTAACGAAGTGCCTAGGGACTGGGCAAATTAGTCCTTTTATATCAATGGTTCATTATATCAAGGTCCTTTTCCATGTATTTTAATAGGTTGGGCTGAAGAATACTATGTATTGTTCATTATATCAAGGACTTCGTTGTATAGAGGTTCATCAAATTGAGGTTCCATTGTATACCAACACACGGGTTCCTTAAAGGATTTAATTTAATTCTAGGTGGATGTTGTTTGTAAATTAATTTTTGTATCACATGTATGTTAGATTTATGCAACAACTTGGAAGGACATAAGTCCTGCTTAGCAGGAAAAATAATTTCCAGTACTGGGCTGAGGCTGATTAATGTACTTTAATTTGCTTGGTATTCTAACAGATTGTTTCATTTTCTAGTGGTTATGACTTTGCCTACCTTCTAAAAGTCCTCACAGCACAGAACTTGCCAAGTGAAGAGTCTGAATTCTTTGACCTTCTGAAGTTATATTTTCCAAATATTTATGATGTAAAATACCTGATGAAGAGTTGCAAGAGTCTAAAGGGTGGCTTACAGGAAGTGGCTGACCTGTTAGAGGTGGGAGGCTGACCGATGATGTTTTTGTTCTGCATTAACTTACAGAAGTGTGGTTGATTATTCTTTTCACAAAGTTCACACTTGGAGATGCAATGGCAAAGTAATTAACCTAGCATAATGTCAATTGATTGGTTTGCTGTAAAAAGGTGTATATTGAGATTTGGCCTTAAAAAAACTCTCTAAATTTGCTAGATACTTTGGCATACAGACTTGTCAAATCTAATCAAATTTATTTAACTCAACTCAAATATATTTATATTTATGATACAGACAAATAATATAAATAATAAAATTAATACATTAGAATGAAAATGAAAATACAAGATCTTAGTTGAGTGAGTTTATAGGACCATCCAAATAGCAGAGCTAATCTTGTGGATGATCCTAACAAAATATAATTACACACATGGTTAATTAAGAATAAACTAGTTAGGATAAAAAGGTATTTCTTCATGTGCTAGGCTATAATACATAATAATTATGTATTAAAGCCTTATTATGTTACGGTGCCATTTAGCAACAAGTTTGCTGTGAGTGATATGTCATGTGATTTAACTTTTTATCCTGAATGAATTTGAGAGCTTATGCTTTATTTATTGGCTTTTCCATAATATTTAGCTTGAAAGAGTAGGTCCCCAACACCAAGCAGGAAGTGACAGCCTTTTAACAGGAAATGCATTTTTTAGAATGAGAGAGGTATGTCAACGTTTTTGTGCTTAATTAATGCAGCTGCTCTTTATTGTGATGACGTATGGCATTTCCTGTAGATGTGAGATTCCAAAACCGTTTTAATATAACAATTGCCTTTGCTAATGATAGCGGAATTTTTGAAAAGCATGAAACCACTCTTGTTAGCAGGCCTTTTACAGTGCTTCAACAACAGTTCCCAGCTCCAAAGTCACAACCTTCATTACATTAATTTACAATCTGACATTGTCTATAAGATCCCTCATGCTGATTGTTCACAGAGCCATGTCAGTGAAAAGGGTAGATCTTTTGTTACGAGGAAAAACGAACATATAAGGAATGCTAAAACAATGGCCAAAGGCTCCAGGATTGCAAATAATGCACGATCTCATGACCATGCCATTCACTTAAATAACACCTAGCTATCACTGACAAAGTCATTTATGGCATTAGAAAGTTTTTGCGGAATGGTATTTTGGCACACCATGACAACCCCCAATGCGATCAATAACTCTTGTCCACTCCCAGGACAATAATCCTTGCTGCAGCCCCTCAGTATTATTATTATTATTATTATTATTATTATTTGGCACTGTAAAAGTGATTTAGTTACAAAAATGGTAATTTTTTTTTATCTCAGGTCCCATTCCAGGCCCACTTGTCCAAAGCCATTTACGTGTATTGTTATTTTTGATCAAAATTAATGTGATCTATTTTTGTTTCTGTTGTGTTACTGTTTAGGGTTTTTTTGTGTAATTTAAGTTAAGCTTATAATATATTTTGTGAGTGTTTGAGACCAATCATAATTTAACATGATCCTGTCTTAAACAGCTGGGTACGTGAATGTTAAAATTTCTTAAATATTTATATTTTTAATTTGCTGTCCAAACTATAGATGTTTTTTGAAGATAATATAGACGATGCAAAGTACTGTGGACATCTTTATGGCCTGGGCACTTCATACATTAATGGTGGACAAGCATACAGTGGACCCACCAGCAACAGTAACTCTAACTCCTCCTGATAGCCTTTTGTACATTTGCCCCCTGCACAGAAGTTCTTTGGGCTTGTCTAAAAAAACTCCTCAGGGAAGCCCCAAGCACATCTCTGCCTGTACCATGTAAATGAAGATTTTAATTCCTTTAATCTTAACAAGATTTTTAACTGTTCCTTATTGTTTAGTTTTCTAGTACTTTGCTAGCATTCATGTTCCAGGAAATTATTTTTAAAGATTCAGGGTCTTTATTTAGTATGTTAACGAGGTGAGTTTATGAACACGCTTTTTAGTTTTCCAGAGGGATGTTGTCACACTCTTATTCTGTGGAGACTTTCAGTTGAAGGTAGCATAAGCTCATGCTAGTTGCCTTTAGTTCCTTTGTAATTATTCTTTACATAATTCTGGTCCGAAATTTTTATAAGGTTGAAAACATACCAGCTTATGATTGTCATTCCACTATGAAAACTCATTGTGATGTCATGACAGTGTGACATGACATTTCATTTTATAGTAATCTTAGTTTGAACTATTTTCATGCTGCAAAGTGAAGCTGACATCGCTAACAGTATAATTTTCTAACCACTCTCTGTGGAGGCTTCCAGCACTTTTACTTTGATGGATCATTACTACCAGCCTTTATAATAATGTTATATTGTTACCTTTTGACATAAGAGGTTACCATACACCTCATAGAAACAGGCTGACCCCCATTTTTATTATCAGGATGATAATAAGCATAATAAGGTACAATTTTTTGCTAAACAAATTCATAGGAGCAGATTTTTTTCAACTTTGCAAAAAGTTGGATATTGACACACTAGTTTTTGTTCAACAATAAAAACAGAGGTCACCGAGGTCGTTTTTGAGTTATCACGTAAAGTTGAAATTAGGGGTGTTTCTAACATGTGATGCTGTTTCTATAGTAACACATTGTGTTGAGTAAATTGCCATGGCTTGTTCACCAATGACTGGCCATTTGCATGAACTGATAGAGAGTGGTAGTATTGATACCTCAAAGTATACCTGCTGGGAAGAGCTGCAAACTGGTGTCAGCCACCTTAAACCACTTCTTTGAGTGTTCACTAATCCTGGGTATTTGATCTAAAGATTTAATGAGTGAGACCAACAGCTGTAAACCACTTTACCTGCATTTTCACTGACATATTACATAATTTGTGCACTTTTCTGGGTTGAGTTAAAATCTCAATTTGCAGTACTGAGTGTTTTTTTTTTAATTTCAGCTAGTGTGTATGCAATTACCATTTTAAAAGTCGACTGTCATGCAAGATAACTTTCTAGGAACAAGGATGCTTGCAAATAATTTCAGTGATAGTGACCAAAAAATTAGAGATCTTTTTTTTATTGTTTTTAGATTTAACTTGATCATTATAGATAAAGAGGGATATATAGCAGAAGTGTTTTTTTATTATTCATTTTAAGTGTCCACCAGTGTGATTGGATTTGGAAGGCTACTATGTTACAGATGTCATCTAAATGAGGCTCTCTGTTTTCAAAAAAAATTTGAATCTCCAACTTCTCAATAAATCTGTTTCATTAAGTACTTTGCTAATTTGCATTTTGTATAACAGTCAGCAACAATGACACTCAGCATTCATCATTCTACAAACACACGCAAGGAGTTCTCTGGTTTTTGCTGTAAAAAATGAAACCTATTCACAAACTTTTGTACCTTTCAGCTCTGTAAGTAGTATTATTTGGAAGGAAACTGTCATTAAAGTTCAAAGTAATGCATTGTTTGAAGATTTAGTGTGTAATTTCAGTTATTACATGCAAGTGTTTTCCATCTCTGGCAATTCAAACATACTTGTTGCATTGCCTTTACACTCTCCAATTCATTTTTATGAAGTCAATTTACATCAATTTTTGCATACTTTGAGTTTGTGGCTGTGACCAACTTGTCTTGCATTAATTTGGTTGTGAAACGTTTGTGGTATACAGGGTTGCTGACCTACAGGTGTATCTTGGACGTCATCTTGGGTCACTCCCTCTGCACACGCCAATTCAGGGTGGCTATTTTGCATGCAAGCAGTTACAACAGCTACAGCTGTGCATGGATTTGTCTACCTCGACAACACTATCTTGAACAGTGCTATTTTTAATTAAAACGGTTTTCAGAGGTTGGTCCACTTTTAATTTTCTCAAAAGCTGTTCAAAAATAATCTTAATTTTTACTGGTACTTCCAGGGTCAAAGTCTTGGTTTGGCAGATTTCTAGAAATTTTGTCACTTATGGCAAGGTAGGATTATTTTGTTCACTGCATTATCAAAGAAAGATACAATTTTGCAAGTATTTCTCATCATAGCTACTTTTTTCTCTCTGTGTGAAATGCTTTTAATCAGTTGCTCTGACATAGGCAGCACAACACTGACCAAGAACTAGAGGCCATATTGGCCTTCACTCAGCCTTCCAAGAGGCAATAGGAAAATTATTACAATTTGCTACTTCACTGATTCACCTAAATGGTTGTAATATTATGACAAAGTTAGCATAGCAAGATCTGAATTCCTCCATATTGTATTTTCACTATGACATCATCTTGATCATGTACAGATATTTGCATACTGTCTTCTCTAATATACCACATTTTTCAAGTAAAATTGACCTGTTCCCAATGTCAGTAACTTCATAACTCAGTTGGTTAGAGCATCGCGAGGTCACAGGTTCAAACCCCGTTGAAGTCCTGAATTTTTTCAGGCTTCTTTTTGCAATTGCATAAATTGCGTGCTATAAAATTTAAATACAGAGAGGCTCTGCCCTGAGGCCCGACCCCTTACCCTTTCATATACCATTTTTCACAGAAAAGGTACCCTGTTTGTATACCTTCCATTGACAAATAGCTAGCGCCCTTTTCATAAACCTAAAACAGGAAGTCTTTTCATTTTCATGTAGAGTTCAATAAATTAAAACAGTACAGTCATAAGGTTTGTGTTCAAAATATTTTAACGAAAGGCCCTTTTAAATACCTCAATGACAGATTTCCCTACCCTTTCATATACTTCGACTTGTGAAATCCCTACCCTTTCATATAGCTGAAGCGTGAAAAAGGTACCCCTTTCGGGCAGAGCCTCCCCATATAGGCCAGTTCTATAGGTGGTTTTCACATCATGAAAGTAAAAAATAAAATCACTTATCATTCAAAAAATTGTGTCAAGAAATTGAGATATTGTAGAAAAATAGTAAATAAATGACCTCTCAGTCTCGGGTGCGTGATATCCCGTACAACTCAAAATTATAGAGTTTAATATGGAGCAGCCAGAGGCACAAACATGGTGGCAAGAAACCACTGAAAACATCTGCATTTAGTTATGCCATATTAAAACCTTTTGTCTCGCTGTTGATCTTGCAAACATTCGTATGACACTTCTCGACATATTAGTTGTTCAGACCTCAAAAACACAAGGTGCATCGACATTATCACGCACGTAATGCTTCTCAGCAGCCATGTCACGCACTAAAAAGATCTGAAAAACAGCACACTACTGATAAGTGATGGTAATAGGACGAGTGGAGTCCAATTCGGTCTGTAATAGAGCGGTTTTCAATTGAGTGTTGAAAGTAATTCTTGTTTTGCTTTGGTTTTGCATTGCTTCGCTCTGTGATTGGACAGGAAACCTCGCGCCACTTTCTCAACCAATGAGAAGCAAAACCAAAACCAATCGTGACTTGCACGCGCGTATTTTCCCGTGCTTTGCACTGGCTGCATGTAATTGCTTCGTATTCTGATTGGCTCATTGCACTGTTTCAGTCTGTTGTGATTGGATGGAGTAATTGCTTTGGTTTTGGTTTTACGACACTCATTTGAAAAGCGCTCTAATAGTGATAACAAGATCGGATGACTGCGCAACGGGAAATTGTCCGATTTGTTTATCACGAGTATGATTACAGACTGAATTAGACGACACCAAGTCTTATTACCAATTAATCATAAAAATTACAATTTCCGAGAAAAGAACAAGAGCCAGGTTACAAAACACAGGGAAATTTTGTATTAAAAGATTGACAAAGGAAGCGTTAATTAACGTCCCTCTGAAATTGACTATATAATCAAAATGTTTGGTGATTGAATCCAAGGTTGTGATTGGTTGATTTAAACTACAACTTTGAATGTGATTGGTTGATTTAAAATACTACTTTGAATGTGATTGGCTTATTGAACTCTCCAATAACAACTTGGCAAGTGAAGTAATAATTTATTAGTATTTGTATTAGTGGAAAATCCAAGTTACAAGGAGGCATTCTTGTTGCTATGCCATTTTTCGTTAGCGCTTTGCACAGAAACACTGGAAGTGAGCTTTGTGGATGAAACACAACAAAGAAGAATGGACAATATTTTTATAGACTCGGGCCTTCAACAGGAAGCCCAAGTGAATACTGGTGGTTCCCTACAGGCCAGCTAGAAGTCTTTCATGTGGTGGCATTGCCAATAAGCTATGCTTCAAAAGTAAAATAACCCAACACACTCCCTTCATGTAAACAAGACAAACATAATTAACTAGGTAGGATGAGAAAAAAGTAAAAATACAGAAAAAAACAAGTTTTTTTTTACTTTACATGTAAAAACAATGATGTATTTACAAATAATTAGTTCTTTTAACCTCAAGTATACTACTTCCCAAACTGTTGCATATTAAATTACATTTTATCAAACCTAAATTAACCCATGGACACCTGAACATAGTCAGCAGCAGGAGGAGAGCTTTCAAATCATGCCTAAGTGGTAACAGTGAAAAGATTCTGGCATGTTTTTCAAAACTCTGAAAAACATTTTGGGCCAGGGAATTATTTATCAAGTCGGTTTTCCATCGATTGATACTAACTGTTTTGGGCAAACTAGCTCTGTGTATTTCACTATTTTGTACCGAGCTTTCTTGAAAGATTATTAAAAATATTAAAAAGCGAAGTTTGCAGAAATAGCATTAAACAGAAGGGAAATGCCTGTAATCTAAGCCACAAAGTATGATTTGATCATTTAACTGCAATAGACCACATTCATATTCCTGGTATTGAACATTTGCATATGAAAAGATTCCCGTTTAAACTTCCTGTACACGCTAGTTGCAGCTCATTATGGAGAATACGAACAAAGTCTATTTGTCTTAAAAGGGCACTAAATACCATTTGCTACTTGAAAAATTGATTTTCCAAAAAAACTGCCAGGAGTTGGTGGGTAAATACCATACCTTTGGGAATGTGTAATGATCTGTAATGTGCCTTTATATACCCATGGGCAATTTACTCAAGATAAACGAGAGAAGCGACTGAAAAATTGTGTCAAAACTTGAAGTTTCATCTTTGCCAAGGGAAAGCACCACATAAATTTGAAGCCACAAAAATAGCCTTAAATTATTTTAGGGTAGTTCTAACCGAGGTGAAACAAAATTTGTCCAGTACAAGTCAAAAGTCCAGCCCTAGGTATGGGTCACACTTGGCAGGGCTGTTACTCAGTTTTGAAGTAGGCGAGGGTGTGCTAGAGCAATATTCAATTGTGTTGTAAAACCAAAACCAAAGTAATTTCTCCAGCCATTCACGACAGACATTAATGGCACAATGAGCCAATCAGAATACAAAACAATTACATGCAGCCGGCGCAAAGTGTGGGAAAATGCGCACATGCAGATTGCATTTGGCTTTGGTTTTGCTTCTCATTGGTTGAAAAAGTGGTGCAAGTTTTGCTGGCCAATCACACAGCAGAGCAATGCAAAACCAAAGCAAACGTAAATGCGGGCACCAAATGCGGGAAAATGCACGCATGCAAGTCACGATTGGTTTTGGTTTTGCTTCTTGTTGGATGACAAAGTGGTGGGAGTTTCCTGGCCGGTCACAGCAAAGCAATGCAAAACCAAAGCAAAACTAGAATTACTTTCGACACTCAATTGAAAACCACTCTAATGCCTGCTTGAGATGATGAAAAACCGCTAGTAGAAGCACCTGCATTCTGCAGTCCCATCAATCTCCGCCAAGCGACACATGCCTTAATGTTCATCCTTTGGGGTAGAAGATGACCATGACTTCAAGGTTAGGTGGATGAACAGTGTTTGTCGGTCCGTAGGTGCTTTACCAACATGGTGATTTCCTTGTGGGCTTAACTCTTAATAGAAAGCAACACATGGCTAACCTGAGCAGTTATTTCTGTTACTGCTGGTTACAATGGAAAACTATTGGAGATAATATTTAAAAGCCAGTCTGTGGTCTATTTCCTTCAGTGGTTATGATGTTGCTATAATGAAGTGGATCTTAATTGCAATTATTACTTCAAAGTGCCAGTGAGTAATAATAAAGGTCAAAGCTAATTAGTTACTATACAAACATGAGCAATTAATAACTGACCTAGCCATAAGGTTTTGAATGAGAAGGGACCTTAAAACATTTAACTATTAATATCTGCGATAATTAAATATTACTTAAGTTAATCTTAAGAATCTTAAAAACTGATGACAATTCAACGTCTGTTAAAAGTCATTATCAAGTCAAAGTAAGATTTCAAATAAAAGTCTAAATTTGTAACAAACAATGGAATGTTTAGAAAACCTAAGAGTTACAAATATATTTAAAGAACGTCTAGTTAACAAAGAGTTACGCACAAAGAAAGCCAATTTCTCATTCTAGAAAATGCCATGGAAAACTGACTGCCACATTTGTTGATGAGCGTATAGCTTTGTGGAAAATTGGTTGAATTAGCTTTGTTAGCACTATACCTTATTATTGTGCCTAACTTTATTTTACACAAATTTGATGCAATACAAATGTCTCAACATACAGAGCTGACCGTACAATGGGAGGATGAACATGCCATGGAAATTTTAAGAAGACTGAAGAAGTTAGCTATCCCCTCAGGGAAGCAGATCAATACGAAGACCAGTGGGAAGACATTTTGAACTTAACTTTTAAAGAAGAATTGTCAGATAATGACTCAGAGGCATGGATAGAGGAGCTACGAGCAAACAAGGTTTTGTAACTTATTGAAATAAAGGTGCTGTAAACCAAAGATGTAGAATAGTGTGAAATTAACACTGACGTAAATTAACATGATCTTTTTAAATATCACATTCACATTTCAGAACATAGCAACGCAACTGGACATTATCCGCTCTGGGACGAAGTTAAATTTATTGACCGAGACCCACACTGGTACACCCATAGGGTTAAAGAGGCTATTCACATTAGACTTCACCCTAACAACATTAACAGGGACAGTGGAATTGAAATTCCTGAAGCGTGGATGCCCACGATCAGACAACACAACAGCCGATCAGTACCAAAGCAGACCGCTGAGGGAACAATTTCTAGTCTGAATGACTAGGATTGAAATACTCCAATCAACAACAGCCTAAGCGAGGATCGAAACGCACCAATCACAACCAGCCATGGTGCTTCTTATTCTCACACGCAACCAGTCGACTGACCATCGCCTGATGAAGACCAGCAGTATAGCTGTCGAAAACGTCGCAATCCACATCTTTGTGACTCAATCGTGAGACAAAAGATTAACTCAGCTATCATTTGAAACCACACCTTTCATAATATTAATAAAGTGCATCGTTAATTTCCTCTAATAAGTTAAATACATTATTTTATTTATTTATGAGATGCTTTTTATAAATTAAATAACAATCCCAAGTTGAACACCCAGTCTGACTCAATTTGTGTGAAACTCTTTGTTAACTAGACAATCTTTTGCAACTCTTAGTTTATCTTAACGATTTATTGTTTACTGCCTATTTTAAATTTTTTAAAATTCCTAAGATTCTTAAGATGAACTGAAGCAATATTTTATTACAGATACATGTATTTATAGTTAAAAAAATTTGTAGTCAGAATCAACCCTAGAGACTCATCTCTCTGTGCCTTTGGCGCATTTAATCCTAAATGAGAGATATGGCCTACTTCCATGTATACTAGCTATGTCCCTTACTAATCAAACATGTTTGTCCTATTTTTCCTTGTAACCAGCAGTGACATGACACATTTCATTTACAAGATTGATGTTTTTCCTGCAAATGATCTTGTGACAGTAAAGCTCTCCTTTTCTTGCAACTCAACATCATCCTTTAGTACTGTTATCGACACTAAAATATTTATCACTGACTAATTTAAAAGAGGCCTCCAAAATGCAAAAAACAACTTCACAGTTTGTTCAACTCTCCACTGTACACTTCTGCACCACTTTATCTTTACATTGTTAGTTTCTTGTGATAATCTTGATTATAGCTGCCTCTTGCAGAAAACACAATATGCACAGTCCATAAGGTGTATAGTGTTCCTGTGCTTCTGACACTGCATCCTTTTGCGGCCAACAAATGATTGTCCACACACTTTACAAAGTATGGTCTCTGGAGACCTATTGCAGTTGCAGACTAACACCTAGTCACAAAAAAAGACAACTGATTTAGAGGAAGAAAGCAGAGGTGCATTAATGTTGCATTTGACCAGCCTTTTCACTGCAGACAACACTTTTTTGCTTAACGGCAATTTATTTTATTAGCAACACATACAAACCACACACAAAGCAGCAAAGATAGTTTTCTCCCTAATCAAAACTATAACAAAATTCTCGAATGTGGTTGGTTATCAGCAGCCCGATTGAGCACTAATAGAACAGTGTATGCATCATGCCTGTGTAATTGGACAGTAAGCATCATTTTTGCATGCACTGTTGTCGTGCATTTTGTCGAGTAAACTGTTATTGTTTTTCAGAATTCATCAAGCATGTAACTGTTTAACGCTCAACTGATGGTTAGTTTGTTTCTCAAATTTTGTCATAGTTTTGATTAATTGGTAACTGGGCTTTAATGTGTCGTCCAATTCTGTCTGCAATCATATTTGTGATTAACAAACCGCACTCCTGTTTCACAGTCCTCTGATTTTGTAAATCACTTGTATGATTACAGACCGAATTGGACTCCACTCAGTCCTATTACCATTATCATTATAAACTAATTATAAGCTCAGGTCAAACAAAGAGGAGGGTTACTGAAGTTTGGACTCTTTTGTTACAATGTGAAACTCATGTACACTCAACGATTCTCGTCAACTCCAGCGCTGTGCTCTAGCAGTGCCTTTGGGTGACAAGGAAAATCTTAGCTTTTGCACAAAAGTTCAATGCTTGCCACCCTGGATTTCAAAGTTTCACAGTTTTGGAATCCCAAAAAATTTTCTTAGAGCAAGGTCTTGAACTCTCACTAAATTTGAACCTGCTCACAATTTTCATGAGTAGACAAGACAATGTTCCTGTATGTTCTGGCCCACAGGTTAATTCATATAATGTTACCTCGCTGTATAAAGGCAGCATCATAATATATTATTTCAAAAACTGAAAGGTTATTCGAAAGAGTTTAATTAAAACAGGCCGGAAAAGAAAACATTGAGATGCATTCTCCACTTCCTGTCGTCGAATACCTCAGAAGACACTGCACAGATTTTCGTGCACTTCTTGCATTGGGATGCATGGGATGGTTACAATTTAAAACTACAAAAGACAAGTTAAAATGTGACAATCTATTATTTGTTGAAGCGAAAGCAAAAAAGCTTACTTAGACCTCTGCGGCAGTAGAAAGAGGCAAAAGTTGAAAAATGAGCCTGTGTGAAGAAATCGCTCTGGTTCATGGTGTCAAATGATCAATGAAGCATTAATGATAAGATTACGTTGCTCCTTCTAAGTTTCTTTATAGAACCAGGTTAAAAAGAGACGTTAGACTCAACCAAACAATTGATAAAGCCCCCATCTACTGGGCACCGTAAGTAAACTTAACGAAAGAACAGGCAGCGCGATTTAAAAATTCTGCTTGTATGGAAGGCGTCAATGATGCGCATTCAAAATACTCGACTAGGTTAAGAGGTAAAGCAGTATTTGCACTTCCACAGTAGAAAGGACGTCACAATGATGACTTACTTCGTTTTTCAATGGCTCTTGGTTGCTGCCTTTACTGTTGCCTCTATTTCTTGAATCAGCATCTACTGCAAACAGGGAGTGAACATCAAAGTCTCACCGCGCGGTTATCTTCACGTTCATCTCTTGCGAGCAAACAAACCAGAATATATATGGCACCAAATCGGAACTAAATTTCCTCATTTCCCCACGTATATTACTTACCTTCGCCCTGGTAGTAATACATGAGTTCTCTGTTCATTGCAACGGTTGATATTCTCGTTTAACGGCTGATGTAATAAGTGATAGCGTATATGTGGTTGCAACAAGGCGCACTGTTGGTCAGGACATGTGCTAGGTTTTGGCGCCATCCTTGACGAGTGAGAAAACATACAAGCCTTATTATGATTGGTCAACTTATCGTGTTCCCACGCCATAAGACGTTCGTTTTGATTGGCTATAGAAGACCTCACATTCCAGACACCTTGAGCTTTTATTTCCATTGTTCTATGTATTAAAAGTGATACTGATCCAACTTTTAAATTTTAGATCAAACTGTAATTCGCAGGAAAGAATAAAATCCAAGAAATTACGAGAATCAGTTGCCTGAACACTACTTAAGCAGCAGTGATAAAGCCTGAAATTTGGCTTTTACGGGAATCGATTCAATGGAACCCACGACCTCTGCGAACCGGTGCAGTGCTCTATCAACTGAGCTAGCAAGCCATCTGGGAGCCGGTCATTTTGTTGGTTTAATATGCCCGTGAGTGATGAATTTGTGAAAATGATACATGAAAATCATATATTTGAACAGCGGATTAAAGAAATGAATAAATAATTTTTTATCAGGCATATTTGAAAGCCTAAGTAACAAAAGAAAATTTCCCACGTTTTAGGAAAACAATAGAGTTTAATGACTGGCCAACGCTTTTACAAAGGCTTTCATATAGTGATTAAACGCCGCAGATGGAAGCCAAAGTACCAATAAACGCCGCACCCAATCAGAAGAATGAGGCGTTTATTCACGTCCGAGTTTATTCGAGTACACGGTACAAGCCAGACAATTAAGATTCTGTCTCAGCAAAAAAGCCGCGACATCGGTACTTTAAACATGTTTCTGTTTTAAATGATATTTGCAAACGACCTACCGTAATTGTTGTCAGTGATTTAAGAAATATGATTTCGAAATAAACGCCGCCGTCGAATAAACGTCGCCCTTGACTAAACGCCATATTGAACACGCTCACAATTTAATAACCGTCGCATATCGTGAACAATCGCCACCTACAATTAAGCGCCGCCCCCGAATAAGCGCCGCATCCGGAGCACAGGCAGCCCAGACATACTGTATGTGTAATTATAAGCTTAATGTTCTGCATATAGTCAAAATATTGATGTAAAAGTTCAAAAATAAATATTGTTTCAATTTAATATCACTATGTGTTTGTTGTGCTGCTCAATAACTGGTCTATTTTGCGGTGCTTCTGGCCTGTTCGCCTGCTATCATAACCGCTTGGGAGCCATTATTCTTACACCTATATTCACGGTTCAAAAAGTGTCTAAAAATTCGAAATACTCTAAAGAAAAGCTCACTTACCTTTAGCTGAAAGCTTCCTTGAGTGTCCTGGCTGGTTTAAAAAGCGATTTTTCGCTTTTTGTTACCAGACGGATCTTCCACTAAAGAAGAATTGAAGGCAGGCTAGACCAAAACCGACCATCTCCACGCGAAGCTCCATAAATTCTCTATTAATCGTCGGATTCGCTCCAAAATTGCGATCAGCTGAACGGCAGTTAATGTGGCTTCCTGTATATTGCTCCCTGGCTTTCAAAACCCATCGCAAGTGCACGAGCATCGCTCATTTTTCAGCATTTACCTGACCTTTTCCCTTCGTCAGGCACTGCATTATCGACGGTTTTACTACGCGATTTGAATAACCAAACTTAGCGACCGCGTCCCTTCGACAAAATGGCACTAGCCGAGGGAGGGACGATACTATTGGCACTCGACCAATCTATTGGTCGTAGAGTGCCAATAGTACGGTCCCTCCTTCGGCTAGTGCCATTTTGTCGAAGGGACGCGGTCGCTAAGTTTGGATATGCAAATCGCGTAGTAAAACCGTCGATAATGCAGTGCCTGACGAAGGGAAAAGGTCAGGTAAATGCTGAAAAATGAGCGATGCTCGTGCACTTTCGATGAGTTTTGAAAGCCAGGGAGCAATATACAGGAAGCCACATTAACTACCGTTCAGCTGATCGCAATTTGGAGCGAATCCGACGATTATTAGAGAATTTATGGAGCTTCGCGTGGAGATGGTCGGTTTTGGTCTAGCCTGCCTTCAATTCTTCTTTAGTGGAAGATCCGTCTGGTAACGAAAAGCGAAAAATCGCTTTTTAAACCAGCCAGGACACTCAAGGAAGCTTTCAGCTAAAGGTAAGTGAGCTTTTATTTAGAGTATTTCGAATTTTTAGACACTTTTTGAACCGTGAATATAGGTGTAAGAATAATGGCTCCCAAGCGGTTATGATAGCAGGCGAACAGGCCAGAAGCACCGCAAAATAACCAGTTATTGAGCAACACAACAAACACATAGTGATATTAAATTGAAACAATATTTATTTTTGAACTTTTACATCAATATTTTGACTATATGCAGAACATTAAGCTTGTAATTACACATACAGTATGTCTGGGCTGCCTGTGTCCGGAGTTACAAAACATTTAATAAACGCCGCGGCGCTTTACAGAGTGAATACGGTATGTCAAGTCAGAAAGCGTTTCGTTGCTATGAGAATCATGGCTCTGAATGCGGCATATTATGAAATGTGCAGTGGTTCGATCACGGACCACCGAATTTTTGTACTTGTACTTGGTTGCAAGTGACCACGATCGAGGAAGATACAACCAAAGAACATGGTTCTACCTTCCACGCGGACCGCTGCAATCACATGGAAACCAGGCTTACAGATACAGATACATACTTATCCTCTCCCAGTCAGGGCTTTTCAGGGATAATTTACAATACTGGCCGGGGGACTTTTACCAGACTGCTTGTGCAGTTTACAATTACTGAAGAAACAATGAGTGCCCCCGTAATGTGAATATCGAATTAGGACAGACACTAGGGGTCAGTGGTCACAGCCAGAGTTTTGTTACGTCCCTAGTGATTCTTTTACGTCCCACAGAGTCAGATTAATACTGTGAGACGTGGCCTACGTTTTATCGTCCTTATCCGAGAAGACTAGAAAGTCTAACCGTTTGTAGATGTCATTACAAAGGCAGCAATTTCAGGGGCACCCAACGAGCCAAATCAACCAAAAGCTGTAGAAAGGCATTTTTAAGCACCTTGTGGTGTTTGAAGTCTGTTTAAAGTGATGTTTTCATAAGCTAGAAGAAGTTCATCTATTCGGATTCTCTAGCTGAAATTTTAATTGCCCGAAAATGTTAGGGAACAAAATCTTCCTTTGAGAAAATGTGAGCTGAAATTAACTTTCCACGAGCTTTCTAGGAAACTATTTTCTTTCCGAAAATGCTAGTTGACGTTTTTGACTGCCAAAAACAGCAATTATGACCTTTCCGAAAATCTCAGGGACTATGATTTCCCAATATCGAATCTTTTAGGCCACGTTTTAGTTACGAAAATCCGAGTGCACTCTTTAATCGACGCCGAAAGCCCAAGGCGAATTACCCTCTACCGAACAGATATCTACCGAAACTTGTCGTTGGGTGCCCCTGGCAATTTCTCCTCAATTATATTAAAGACACTGAGTGTTGGTCCGGCCGGGGTTTGAACCCGCGACCTCCCGCACGGTAGTCCGGTGCTCTACCACTGAGCTAACCGGTCGGCGGTTACAGTAACTAAAAGGCAGGAAGTTCTGATGTCATATAATCGTCATTTTATCAACAAAGACAGTTCCGCAATGAAGGGATGTCGGTTAAATGAGCCACAATCCTGACAACCAGTATCGTGATACAGAAAGGCACTGCACGCCGTTACGAAAGTTGCAGCACACCGAAAGTAGGAAACTCATATTAGGCAATGCTGATCGAAGATTCCCGTTTAATGTAAGTTTCTATGTAAAAATTTTCTATTCAGTCTTAAACTACCAGTTACAAGATGCAGTACCCGGGGGGGGGGGGGGGGGTACTCCCTATAATGGCCTATACGGGGAAGCTCCGCCCGAAAGGGGTACCTTTTCCACGCTTCAGGTATATGAAAGGGTAGGGATTTCACGACTCTAACTATATGAAAGGGTAGGGAAATCTGTCATTTAGGTATTTAAAAGGGCCTTTCATTAAAATATTTCGAATACATACCTTATGACTGTACTGTTCCAATGGAAGGTATATGAAAGGGTTACCATTTGTCAATGGAAGGTATACGAAAGGGGTACCTTTTCCGTCATAAATGGTATATAAAAGGGTAAGGGGTCGGACCTCGGGGATAAAATTTTTTTCAGTGCCCCCTCCCCCCGGGCTGCAGTATACCATTATCGAGACCTGTTTTCAACAACATTTTATTCCTACCGCTCTTATCTCACATTTGCATGCTTTGACTGAAGAGAAAAAGTATTATCTATCTTGGCTAGATTAATTAATTGGTTCTTTGTCTAATAAGTTCAAGGAGGCTGCGTGCTAATTCCGTTTCGGTGAGTCTTTGTCTTCTTTGAAGGTGGATTCGGAAGGTGACAACGAAAAGCTCAAGATATAGAGCGTGAAACAGCTTAATTTCCTTTAATGATTTGTAATGGTAATAGGACTGAGTGGAGTCCAATTCGGTCTGTAATCATACGAGTGATAACAAAATCGGACGAGTCTGATTTGTTTATCACGAGTATGATTACAGACCGAATTGGACGACACGAAGTCTTATTACCAATTAATCATAAAAATTACAATTTCCGAGAAAAGAGGAAGAGCCAAGTTATAAAAGGGAAGGAAATTTTGCATTAAAAGACTGACAAAGGAAGCGTAAATTGTTTAATGTCGCTCTAAAATTGACTACGATCAAAATGTATGGTGATTGTAACCAAGGTTGCGATTGGTTGATTTAACTACAACTTTGAATGTGATTGGTTGATTTATAATACTACTTTGAATGTGATTGGTTGATTTATAATACTACTTTGAGTGTGATTGGCTTTTTGAACTGTCCAATAACAAAGTGTCCGATAACAACTTGGCAAGTGAATTAGTGGAGAATAGGAGTTTTTTTTAAACCAATCACAATCGAGGAAATTGTAATTTTTATGATTATTACGCTTATTGTAACAAGTTGCCTGTTATCTTTGAGGAAAAATTTTAGTAGAATGTGATCAGAAATACTTTTTTCGAGTTCTAAGTTATAAAGGAGAACGCGGTATCACTGTCAACCGCGCAGGGACGGGATCAAAGTCGCAGTGAAAGAGACACTGAAAGTATGCTGTTCATCTCTGCCTTGAAACTTGTATTGAAAAACAAAATAAAACAAACAAACAAACAAACAAACTAAAAAACAAGAAAACAGAAAACAATAATAGAAGCGCACAAAGCAATACGACAAGGTAGAGGAAACGGCGACAATTTATTAGGAAGAATTAAGTGACAATTTATAACACAATGTCCTCGTCCACCACCTTTCATTTCTGCTCTATTTACAGCATTCTGTTGTAAGAGAAACTATTAATTAAAATAGAATTACCTTGTCCAAAAGAATCTATAAATTAAAATAGAATTACTTTGCCCATCTCTGCAGTTATGAGTCAAAGCACACAATAATTAGCAGGCGGTTTAAACATGCTTGGGTTGCACCAACAAAGGGTCGTCTAAATCTCTACCCAAGTGTCCTTCATTATGGTTAAGTAGGGCTCCTATTGAACAAAAACCACTTATCTAAATCATTCGTTAATCCTTCTTGTCCTATTGTTTCAGCTACCCCCTCCCCCCCCCCCGCAATCGTCCCAACTAGTCTGTCCCTAGAAAGTGGACCGAAGTGCCCCCTCGATCCCTTCGAAGAGCGAGGAGAGGTAGCGCCTCACCGAGTCCGATTCCTCTGTACCTAATTGCAATTTGTGTCGAGTGTCAATTTATCTTCCATAATTTAAGTGAAAAACCATTAAAAAAATTTCAATCCTATTTTTCTTCATTCGATGTCTTGATGCCCTCAACAAAATGTCTAAAATATATTTAACAATTAGATTATTCGCTCTCGATTTCTATCGCGTGATAGCTGATGAGGGCGCAGCCCGAATCAGCTATCACGCATAGAGATCGAGAGCGAATAATCTAATTGCTTTAGTATAAATCTACTAGTCGTTCAAAACGAAATGAAAAAGGGCAACAAGCGCCTGTTGGATATACTTGTCAGTTCAACTTTAAGTTTAATCTCACGTAAGTTGGTTGTTATATAATAAGGTGAATAGTTCATGCATTGTGATTGGTTCTTAGCTATGATCTATTAGAGGACAGATGCACAGATTACGTCATCACAACCCACTTTTCCAGAAATGTGAAAATAAACAAGTTTTTCGCTTGCATTTTGTTTCTTTATTATATAAAACAAATAGATTCCATGTTGCCGTGCGTCTGTTCAGTAATAGATCACAGAAGACGTCAAAATGTGGTAAAAACATCAGTGACACACTCGCCTGCGGCTCGTGTGCCACTTCTTTGTTTTTACCACATTTTGACGTCATTTGTGATCTATTACTGAACAGACGCACGGCAACATGGAATCTATTTGTTAAATAGATAGTGAGTAGCGTAGCCAATCAGAGAACGGCATTCGTGATAGAACGCTAGTAGATTTATACTAATCAGCGTTATTGGATTATTCTGCATTGCAAGCAGCGAGCCCTAACTACACTCCCTGAGTGTTTTAGAGTTAAATTATACTCCCCTCCCCCACCCCCGAAATTCTGTTTCAGCTGATCAAAGTGGAATTATAGGCAAGACAGTTACGACGAATTACATAGAGTGTGTCGCATAGTACATCACAATGGCGAATAAAACTATAATGGCAGAAAACAGTCCCAGTTGAACCTTAATAAAAACGCGGAGGCCATCCTCTACATGGACAATTTTTTTGTTCGTAACGTCGAGCTGCAAAATAACGAAATGATCTAAGGGTGAATGATACTGATAAAGACCGTAAACTTCAATAGACTAAGCGCAACAATTTGCAAACTCTTGTTTGGTGAGATCGGCTCTCTCTTATAGTAATAACGATAATGATAGCGATAATGTTTATGATGGTAATGATAATGATATCCAGTTGCTCTCATGAGAAGCTTATCATTGAATTCTAATTTGATAACCAACACCGAGTTTCAGATAAAAGTGGCCGGTGTATCTATGAAAGTTGAATCCGACAATTTTTCCAAATTTTCCGTAAGTTCGCTTTACCCGAGCATTCCATTATGATTTAGACAGATAGTGGAATGAGAATAATTCTTCCTAATTTTCTCGGGAAATTTTATCGGCCACATATTGTTGTAACGCTAATTTTAGATTATCACGTTGTTAAGTTTTTGAATTTTGCGATCAAGGTCAACATAAGCCTTTTTGGCGTTTTTCCTGTTTTTGAAGAGTCCTTATAAACAGCTGTGCTGTGTTCGCAACTTCCTTTAATTTTGGCCCAGGATTCCTACTAGGTAGAAACACTAAATTTTCTTTTCACTTAATTGGTTGTCCGTGTCAAGGAACACAGTTGTGCTGTTTGTCTTTGTGGGTGTGTTTTGGCTGTTGCAACTCTCTTTTGTGTTGAAAGTACCACCTGGTTCTCGGGGTTGGGGCAATAAAGCAAGGCCATAAAACTTTAAAGATTTAGTGTGTGTGAAAGCCTAAGCAGAAGACGGAAAAGTAAAGATTTTTGGCCTTTCAAGTCAAACTGAGGCTCGGTTGCTTCTCGTTGAAACCCAAACATTTTTCAGACGGCTTTGTTTTTACGGCAAAACAGGGTTAGTGAAATTACTCATCCGAGAACTGAAGTAAGTTGCTTTCCTGAGCCTTAACAAACGCGCAATACAATATGTAGGCCTAATTTATACCTCGCATTTCAGCCAGTGTCATCTAATACAATTCACATTTCGAAGAGCAGTTTTTAAACCCAAACCAAAGCAATTATTCTGACCAATCACAACCAGACAGACGTCAAAAGCGCAATGAACTCTTCAGATATAGGAGCAAATACACGTAACCAGCGCTAGGCGCGTGAAAACGCGTGTGAGCAAGTCACGAGTAGTTTTGTCAGGTGATTTGCTTCTCATTGGTCGATAAAGTGGCGCGAGTTTTACCAACCAATCATAGAGGGAAGTGAAGCAAAGCCAAAGCACACACTAAAGCAAAAGCGCACTATAAGAAAAGAATCTTCACTGCACTCGACTTTGAGGCTATTCAATCATCAAACTGATATGCACTCTTGTAGTTTTTGTGATTATTTGGTTGAATTATGATTATTTCTGCCAATTTTTGTAGAGCTTGAATTACATTCGGACAGACTGAAAAATTGCGGTCACAACTGCGAGGATCATTCTTCATTTGATTTCACTTCCGCAGTTCATGTATGATTTATTTCATATATCATTCACAGACTGAAGTGCATCGTATAAATTTGGTCTTAATTGCGTTCAGCGACTGTTTTAGATTTTTACCTGTGTTTCACGTGTGATAATAAACCAACCTTTTTCTCCACATCACTGAGCTGTCTTTGAAGCGATTCAATGCTGTCAATGGCCATACTCAAAGTGACGGGCTTACCGTCGGCAATTTCTGAATACTGACCGGAGGAAAGCTGAGAATTGGACGCAACAAATCGGCATCGGAGTCTGAAGAAAGAAAACAGATTGCATTTTTAACAGTTGGCGGGTTTCGATGATAAAAATACTTTCACAAGGATTTCAAGTGAAGGCAAGAGAAATATAATGTTTGTTTTGGTGTCACGTTTATCAGTAGACTGCTTAAGGGCCCATTGAAGTATCTCGTTGCTAAGGTACACGGTTGCTAACCAAGTGCAATTTCACTTCCGGTCAGCCCAAATTTTTTCGCGCGCTTTCTTCGGCGTCGGCCGCTCGCTGGCTCGTTCAAGTCGCCGGTAACCTTTTTTTGCTTCGTTGCAACAAATACAAGATCGAAAACCTTTTGTTTACATTTTTATTAATTGATTTTCGGGGGCATACAATGAGCCAAATCAACCAAAAGCTGTGGAAAGGCATTTTTAAGTACCTTACGGTGTTTGAAGTCTGTTTTAAGTGATGTTTTTGTTAGCTAGAAAAATTTCATCTGTTCGGACTCCCTAGCTGAAGTTTTAATTGCCCGAAAATGTTAGGGAACAAAATCTTCCTTTGAGAAAATTCAAGCTGAAATGAACTTTCCACGAACTTTCTAGGGAATAATTTTCTCTCCGAAAATGTTAGCTGACGTTTTTAACTGCCAAAAACAGCAGTTATGACCTTTCCGAAAACCTCAGGGGCCATTAATTCCCCATTGCGAATCTTTGGCCGAGTGCACTCTTTAATCGACACCGAAAGCCCAAGGCGAACTACCCTCCACCGAACAGATGTCTACCGAAACTTGTCGTTGGGTGCCCCTGAATTTTCTGCTTTACGTTTACAACATGTGAGTCGTACCTTTATTTTTGAAACTTGAGTGTTCTGCTTGAAAATGTTTTCCACGTACGGACGTAAACAGAAAGCCGCAGCGATGGTTGCATGTCGATGGGGAAATCTCGAAAAGGTGACAGTAAAAGATTTCCAGTGTCAGGTTGGAAATCGAAATCTCAAAGATGCGGAGACGCAAACTGAAATTAGTACTGCGCTATCATCACCTGCAAACTTCAAAAGAAACTCTGTGTCCGCGGCCTTTTTGACCGCTCCGATCTTGCGATAAAACTGTGCGATCCTGTGAACCTGTGTCCGTGAACTGTCCTTCCGAACCTGAGAAACTCCATTGTTTAAATATAACACAAATGAACGAAGCTCTCCCAAGACAGCATGGAGCAAAAGACGGTGAGCATCCTTGAAAGCAGCTCTAGATCACAAGAATTTCATTCTTACATCAAAAATTAATGCTAACCACTTTAACCACTCGATAGAAAGCCTGACTGATAATGGTGAGCTCGAAACTTGTGATGGACAGCTTCTCCTTACAACATCAGCCTCGCTTGAGAACCTAGTTAACAGTAATTTAATTAATCTACAACACCGTGACTGTGAAAAAGAAACTGAATTCGAATTTTGTTCGATAAAACAAAACACAGATGTGACTGGCCACAATGCTTAGGCACCAGGCCGCTGAAAATTCGCTCGCCACTTCCGGTGCCGCGAAAAAATTGACTTTTCTCCCCGAGAGATAAATGTAGTTGCTGGATTTTAAAACAATTCGAAAGGACATCATATTTTCTTGGAATTCAAGCATGGGTTTTGCGACAAAGTGAAAAACAAAAAAATTATGCTCAAAAGAGTGGTCAAAGAAGCACATTTTCCATTCTCATTTTTTTATTTTTTATCATAAGCCAAAACGCATGCTTAAATTTCTTCAAAACGGCTTTTGTATTGTTACTGTACAGAAAATGAGGGTAAAAGGTTTAAGCCATTTAGTTAAAATGCATTTTTCTGTTTCTGGTCACGTGACATTGGGCGTGGTCCGATGACGTCATGTACTGGACCATATTTGCCCCCTATGGGTATTGTCCAAATTTGGTCCAATTGAAGCATACATGTGCAGAGTTATAGCAAATTGATTTTTCCCTAGCAACGGCATCAAAAGATACTTTAATGGGCCCTTAAGCAGTCCTTTTCTGGATAGTGGTGAGCTCTCGCCAACAACGCAGCGAGACTAGGGGTGCTTACCATTTGTCAGAAAAATCCGGATGGAATGACCGTTGAGTAATGGTAAGCGATTTCCCGAATTTACCGACTAGCCGGTAAAGATTGGCGCTTACCATTTACTGTAAGGCGTTCCGTCATGCGCACTCACTCGTTCTGGCGCAAAACTGAAAGGACCTGGAAACGGAACTATTCGCTCAAATGGTAAGCAATTGAGGACCACCTCTGGAGGTTGTCCACAATTTCCGAAAAGATTTTCCGGAAAATTACCTTACCATTTGACTTCAAACCGAAATTTCCGGATTTTTCTGACAAATGGTAAGCACCCTAGTGAAACCTGAAGTGAATACGCCGAGGGGAGACTTCTCGCGCCAGTATCACCGCACTGTTACTTACCGCGCTGTTTATGCATGGATTTGACTGCGAGCAGTCTCTTTCTTTCCCTAACGTCCGACGAGAAAACAGAAGAGCTGCGATAGTGGCGTACCCACGAGCCTGTCTCTCCCCATTCTCTTCTCGTCTTTCCCCTACCATATGCATAACATTAACTTTCGTGTTCGCGCCTACGAATTCAGTAACAAAAACCGACTCCTCGCAGTCTATGTGCATGGATTGGACTTTTCAACTATCCAAAAAGGGACTTCCAGCAGTCTACTTTATCGACCTTTGGCACAGCACTATTGTCCACGTTTGGTACCGCCTGTATGTTCTCTCGCACTTGGCACTAACCACTGATTGATAACCCATAACAAAACATCTTCCAAATCGGGGTACACTCGTCCATTATTATTTTGTTTACTGACTCCCCAACCGAACAGATATTTATAAAAGGGTGAGTAACCAAGAGAAATTGTTCGGGTGTGATTTCGCACAAAAAGGCACCCAGCCTGCTAAAAGTCTACGTCCTCGAGTGAGTTTCAAAAAGGTCAAACGGAGAGACATTTTTTGGTATTTCCATTGCCATGAAAGAGTAAAGGCCCGGGCAAACGACTTCAACATTTGCTTCAACATCCGTTCGATTTTGTTGAACAGCAATGTCGAAACCGTTTGCCACCTCCTTTCAACCGTGTTGAAAAATGTTGTATGGAAGTTGGATCGTTGTTGAATGAGTTTAAAGGCGTTTAAACTTTACTTCAACATCCATACAACATTTCTTTTGTCATCGCCAATGTTGAACGATGTTGAAGCCGTTTGCCACTCAACATTGTTAGGTCTACGCGTGCGCACTAATCGGTCTCTCAAAGACGTATCCATAGTGACAACCGCGGAACTGGATACCAGGCCTCTCGTGAAGTTTTGATGAATATAATGTTGGCGATGTGTTGGAACCGTTATTTTTCCATCCCCGGGGTTCAACATCGTTCAAAAGGGTGCAACAAAATCGAACGGATTTTGAAGCAAATGTTGAAGCCGTTTGCCCGGGCCTTAAAGGGAACCTCCACTCTTACAAAATATTCACGCTAAATTGTTGGAAATGATCACTAGCGTCCAAGTTTTGTTTTGAAACGTGACATAACATTTAAGTACACAAAAGATCGATATCATTATCGCCTATTTTCGCTTTCGAATTTACTGTTCGTGTCCATTTTGGATTTGATGACCTGTAATGGTTGCAGCCATTGTCAGGAAGCAAATGAAGCAGAAAATCCTTTGGGTTAAACAATAGGGCAACCATTACATGTCATCACATCCAAAATGGCCGCGCCGGGAAATTTAAAAGCGAAAATAGGCCACCATGACATCCATTTTTTGTACACTTAAATGTTTCCATTCTCGCTGACATGGCGTCGGGATGGCGTTCGAAAAAACTCTTTCCAACGTTATTCTAGTAAGTAAGCGACATTTTGGCTGTGTAGTATATAAACTCGAACGTCTTTCAGGTTGAAAAGGGGTTTGCGATGTAGAATTGTTTCGTTACTTTTTGTCATTACTGACTGCACGGGCCCCACTCTGTGACCCTACCCCTGCGGCAAATTTTGTCAAGCACTCAGCCAAAACAAAGTTCCTTTCTCGAGGGAGGAGACAGGAACTTATTAGTGAGGCACCGGCTGGGCATTTTCCCGCACTTGATCCCGTTTGAATCCTGACTGTTTGGTTGGCTCGTCATTTCTTTATTTGGGGGTACATTACTCACGCTCTTACCTGTGTTCAACAATATTTGTCTTGGGTGTCGTTTTCCACAATGCCGCAAGTTCACTCGGTGATTTCTCATCTTGTAACTCGGTCGACATCACTAAGAATTTATCTTTGATCACACTAGCAGCGTGCCCTGTAATAGAAAGAACACAGCCGAAAGTTGATTTTCACAGGGTCGCCTTGTCTTTAACTGTTTTACCAAAACAAAGTCTCCTCGTTCGAGGAGTGAAAATATATACTAGTTATGCAAGGTTTTCGAGTGGTATACCGTGGAATATCCCACGAGTCACTTGTATTTTCTTGGTATACACACGAGCCTTTACATAACTATTTTACACCATGCCATAGAAAATACAGTGGCTATAGCAAAGCCAGCATAAGCGATAATCTCAACGCACGATGGGATGGTTGGGTGTGATACCGTTTAATTGCGTTGATCGATGGGAAGGTTCGGTGGAACTACTGACGAATATACAACGACTTTCCTGCATTGTGATTGGCTGTATTTTCTATGGCATGGTATAAAGTAAAAATAGAGCAAACAAAAGAAAAAACAGGAAGAAGAAGACGACTATGAAGCATGACCCGCCCAAAACTTTTTTTAAAGCAGTTGTCCCTGGGAGGAGACAAACAAAATTCCTGAGGAAAACATGAAGGTTGAAAAACCCGCAAGCGTTAAAATTACCCAGGAAACACTTCGACACAATAGGTAGCGCGGTCTGTGCTGACAGCTTCAGCATGTAAACTAAAATCTCTAAAAAAGTACCAGGAAAACACTAGGAAGCAATGTACTACATAGCCTCCTTTGCAGACGTCTTTGGGCTCGTCACGTGTTCCTTCCCCACGAACGTCTGCTGAACTGAACTGCCACTTCCGTTCGCGGCGGTTAGCCTTTGTTTTGAAGAAACCAATAACGAGCTGCGTAAGAATGGAAATCGGCACCCGATTCACGTGTATCGTCTGTGAAAATAATCCCGGGGTCGAAGTCCTACTTTCAAAAAATTGGAAAACGAACTATGATTGGCTAACCGCCGAGAACGGAAGCGGCAGTTCAGTTCAGCAGACGTCCGTGGGGAAGGAACGCGTGACGAGCCGAAAGACGTCTGTGAAGGAGGCTATGTACTACACGGCTTCGCGAAAAAATTAAAATAGAGAATTTGAACAGTTTGACTGTATGCTGCCCTCACCTGGTTGCAGAAAGACGTTGACTTCAGCAGATGAGGTGGCGGAGATAACTCCAGAACTAGGACGAACACGATAACTCTCCGGAGAGGTCGTTTTGACCTGTAGAAGAATGATTTATTGAAAAGATGATGAGCAGAGAGGGAGAAATAACGACAACAACAAAAACAAGCGATGAAATTCTAGGTAAGCTATGTCTTTCTACCCTTAGACTGTTAGAAGTAGCTGCAAGCACGTTGAAGTTTATACCTCTTCTTTGGAAATGCTCCCCACCCCACCCCCCTAAAAAAAGAAAAAAAAAACAGAAAATATCTCATAGACTAATTAAGTAGAGAAAACAAAATGCAAACCTTAAAAGCGACGGTTGATAAGGAGTTGTTTGACAGGGACAAAGATTGAAGAATTTCTCCGGTTGAAGTTGTGCCGCTAAATACTAATTCCTCAGATGGCCTGTTGTGGGAAAATCCGCGAAATTTTAATTATGATAAGTATTCATTCAACTGCATTCAACAAACGTACTGATGCGCTTTTCACCTACTCCCTGCGATAAACCCTACAAGCAGCACAGGTTAAGATAGAAGGGGTGGCGGTGGGGTCTTTTCTTTTCAGAGGTTTCCGTCCCCTTTGCCGACAGCTCCCTCGAAATCGTCCTTTGGCATGAATGTAATATTTCTACATCCGCCCGCTTTGCCTTATCTTACAGCTGTTTACTCTTTCTTTAGCTTTCTATTCATTCTACCGCGTCTAAACAGAACAAGGTTTAGGGTCACTGTCACGGGAATTCTTGTTGTAAGTTTGTTCAAATTGACGTTTATTTCATATCATTCACACTGAGAATAAATACTTTTAAAACAGAGCGGTTTTCGATTGTTTTGTTTTGATTTTGCATTTCTTCGCTTTGTGATTGGCCAGCAAAACTCGCGCCACTTTCTCAACCAATGAGAAGCAAAACCAAAACCAATCGCGACTTGCACGCGCGTATTTTCCCGCGCTTTGCGCCGGCTACATGTGATTGCTTCCTATTCTGATTGGCTCATTGCATTGCTTACTTCTGTTGTGATTGGCTGGAGTAATGCTTTGGTTTTGGTTTTACGACACTCAACTGAAAAGCACTCTATCACAAACGGCCTTCGTAACACGAAGCCGGTAGATTTCAAATTATTTCTTGGAAGAAAAACAAACTGACATTATTTTCAGGCGATTTTTCCAAAACACAATGACAAAGCTTGAAAAAGTTAAGTTACAACCTATTTCCTCCCGGTCATCCGTGATCATTGGCAACCACAAATAGTTTCAATGCACATTTTAAGTACTTCGTAGGAAAAGTACAAAGGGTCCATTGTTGCAAATATATCTTTAGCCTAGGTTTATCTAAATTACGCGACAATGCCCCTAATGCTACAAAAGTTCCGTAAAAGCCACGAAGAAATTTCGGATGATTTTCCAACGCTTCACGACCAGTCTCAAAGAGTGCAATATACGATACAAGAAGAGATCAATGCACTTACGTGATGGTAAGTAAACTCGCTGTGTTTACAAAGCCGTCTGGAGGAGCTCGTCTTTGCGGTGACCGCACGTGAACGGGTCGTAACGTGGACTTGCTGGAGCTCTCCCTCTGAAACAAGGCCAAATTTAAAGCGGGTTTTTGATCATCGTGGACAAATTCAAGTTTGATATTACGATTGACACCAGAATAAGTAACACAAGACTGTTTGCTACGAGCGAAAACGAACGAGTTCAAGATGAAGCGGAAGTGAGACGATTTGCGGCGAGAGAAAACGAAAGAGCGCAAACAAGTGAACAACAAGAATTATTAGTATTAATAAAAACGAATGAACTAAAGCTGAAGCTGAAACACAGGGAAACGCAGAGATTAACCTTCTAGTCTATATCCGAGCGCTTAAGAAGACCTTGGTTTAGATCTGGGTATATTGAAAGTCTGCCTGGCGTATTTCCGTAGCTTTGTTTTAACTTGAAGCAAATGTTTATTCTTGGGCTGGGCTTGGTTTCACACGTGAAAACATGTTGACGGATCACGGAGGTGATGTATCAAATGGACCGCATGGTGCTGAAAGCTGGACCTGACTATACCTGTTTGTTGATTGTTGCTGATGACGGGCTGTCAAGAACTGGGTTTGCTGTTGAAGGCGCATCTTCGAAAGTCACCTAAAATATATAGAAAGTTAAATCAGTCAAGGATATTCTCGAGCAAACAGCCTGCTCGAGGGTCTAAAAAACCTCTTTAGAGGCGGTGTGGCCGAGTGTTGTCATGGGTTCAAGGCCCGCTTTAGCCGTAAGCAGAAGTTGTTTCTCGGCAGCCCGAGTTCAACTCCTCGCCGACACTTGTGGCTGCCTATAGTCAGTTAGTCAGTTAGGATTTTTAACCCTGAGTTATGCATCATTTAGATTCAAAGTTTATGACCATTCAAGTAGATTATAGCTAAGCGCACTTCCATTAGCGACAACGCATCTATGCATTTGCGTTTGCATTCCCTTGACCGTTATTCATTTACCTACATGCCTCTCTCCGACAATGCTAACGGATTTTAGAGGGCAGTCTCGTTAAATGCCTTGTTTATCCTATATTTCAGTACTTTTTCTTATAAATCTCGCCCAGATTTCTTTTCATCGAGAAATGGATCCGCCACCACAACAAGGTGCCGCTGATCCCGTTAGCGGACTAACTGGATGATGTGTGTATTCATTTCTACCCTTCTATCTTTCATTCTCAATTCACCCTATTTTCCCAAAACTTAAAGAAGAGGGGAATTAAGGAAAATATCAAAGGCTTCAATTTCAGTGCATTCGTGGAACTAAAACGATTTTCTAAAAGACTCACTCTCGGCCATGCTGGCACTGAAATAGTTACTGATCGACTAATTATATTTGGAAAGTTCGTACCTTTTTTGAGGATATCGCAGGAGCGTCTTCTCGTTCTTCAGAAGATTGTGACGTGATCTGGTTGATCAGCTCTTCACTGCTATCATCATCAAAGTCTATACTTTGGTTTAGAGGACCATTTGAAACTTGCATATCTTCTAAACTGTTCGCGGATCAAAAGGATAAAAACTATCATTCTTTAAAAATAACAAAATACAGTCAACTCCCGATAACTCGAAGCCTCGCTAACTCGAACCTCGCGCTAACTCGAACCAATGTTGACTTCCCGTGGATTGCTTTCATACAATTACTGTAATTTTACCCTTCGAACCTATCCCGCTAACTCGAAGCAATTTTCATTTCCCTTCAGGTCAATCAGGGGCAACCAGCGACAAGTTTCGGCAGATATCTGTTCGGTGAATGGTAGTTCGCCTCAGGCTTTCGGCGTCGATTAAAGAGCGTACTCGGATTTTCGTAACTGAAACCTGGCCTACATGTAAGATGTTTTCGGAAGGGGCTTATTTGTTGTTTTTGGCTGTCAACAGCGTCAGCTAGCATTTCCGGAAAGAAAATAGTTTCTTAGAAAGTTCGTGGAAAGTTCCTTCAATGTTCCCTAGCATTATCGGGCAATTAAAATTTCTGCTAAGTTATTTTCTGAAAATTTGATTATTTAGATTATCCCCCCCGGGGGGGGGGGGGGGGGAAAGAAACTAGAGCAAACTTACTTGTCTGTAGCTCCGTTTACCAGAGATCCCTTGGTGGGTGGATAAGAATATTCGTAGGCATCCTGTAAACACATTCAATCCAGTGGAAATGAAATATTATTTATCCATGACGTCCTAAATTATTCACAGTTTATCGCTCTGCGTAGTTTCTCACTGATGAGGGGGCAGTGATCCCGAAACGTCTCAGCTTCCTTCATAAATCAAATCAATTTATTTTAGAGCTCTATTGCGTGGGGAGTGGTTGCCCAATCTCCTGAGCCAAGGGCTCATTCTTAAACGTTCGAGAATCCTGAGTCGAATTGGAATTTAGAAGTGTTGGTTTTTGAGGAAAAGGGAAAACCGGAGCACAAGGAGAAAAACCTCTCGGATCGAGCAAGGATGAGAACCACACAAACCCACATATAACTTCGAGTCCAGGAATGAAACCCAGGGGCCACATTGGTGGGAGACGAATGCTCTCACCACTGCACCAACCCTGCTCCCCTAAACGAACAGCCGAAAGGATTCTCCAACTATGAAGGCAGGTTCTCCATAAGAGCTGTGCTGATCGCGTTTGTTTCTAACTGGTTATAGGTCAGCTCAGTTAATATCTTAGCTGTTTAACTTTTATGTGAGTAGCCAACAGTAGGAAAGTTGTAATTTACTAACCGTTCCACCCAATCTTGTGAGAAGTTTATCTTCATCAATTAACTCCGTAAGGTCAGCTTTGCTTAAAAACCTACACAAAACAACAGAATCAGAATTATGACCAGAAATTTTCAGTGAAATTTCCATTGGTGAGGGCACAGAATGTACTACAGCACATGAAACAAAAAAAAAAAAAAAAAAAGAAAGAAAAAGAATTCAGTGTCAAACATAAAGTAACTTCTTTTTTACTTTTTAGATTTAAGCAAATTAGTGAATTGCTAGGCCAAAAGATTTCGCTATTGAAATTTAAGGGTGTTTTTGCATAATTAAATCCGTCTACATGAAAGTACGTTAGTTTGAATAGACTACCACAAAGAAATTTACAGAGACAGCCAGTGTGGACACTTGAAAATGTTATTAGATGCTTTTTAGCCAAGCTACATCCATCCATCACAGGGATTCCACGACACAATCTGTTTGTGTACTAACCGTTTGTAATTTTATAGTAAATGCATGTGTGGGATTTACAGTAACTATAAGTTTCATACTATATAGCAACGTATGACATAATTATGTATGGACCAATGCTAAATTAAAGTTAAATTACATGTACCTTACCTTTGGCGTATTGTCATCCCTTTTTCCTCAACTCAAAACGCTTTAAAATTTACTGTTAATCTTAATGTGCATTTGCCATAAAATTACAAAAGGTTACACAAACAGATTGTGTGGCCCCTGTGCATCCATCACATCCAAAGACAAAACTCTTTGGTTTTGCATCTTAAGTTTTCAGTTCATACCTTCAACCGGCTTAAACATTAAGAAACATTCAACAAATGATTCATTAGTTTTCCATACAAACTCTGTTTACTGTGCCCTGTTCACCTTTCCAAAATAGTGGGTTTTATCAGGAAAATTGCTGTTACATAATGTTTGCCACTGAGAGTAGAGTGAAAAACAAGGTGAAAATAAAAATAAAAATAAAAAAAAGAGAGGAATGCAGGAACCAACATTAAAGTAAAATGTATGAGAAGCAAAATATATAGGCTCAATTTCTGCCACTGACTCACGGGTCTGGTGTATCCTCCCTGAGAAGGGAGTGGCCTCATGTGGTTGGTAATTGAGCCTAAAAAATTTACAGCACATTCTTCAATCTTCCATAGGATTTATCCTTTTTTAAGCTGATCTCATACACTGTAGGTTCTACTTTCAGTTAGTTTGTACACCAATCAGTGGAGGAAGAAAACTGCTAAACATTGAATTCATCTAGAGCTACATCTCGCTAATGTTTAACTGGTTGTGATGACCTGTGGTTAGGATTGATGTACATGTACCTGATTTTATTAACAGCCTCAGGGCTTAACCATGTCTTGACAATTTTCCATGCAGCTGTATCAGAAAACAAAAAAAGGAAAGAACTGGATTTATAACCCAGAATCTACAACTGCTGAAAGAGACAGTACGATGTACATGTAGTAACAGCCAATTTCCAAAAGAAAAGAGAAAAGAAGCTTTAGTTTGTACCTGATAAAATCCAGGGTAATTCTACCACTAGTAACCATGCTAAAGACCAAAGAAAAAAAAAAGAAACATTTTTCATTCATTCAGCAACATGCAATAGCTGTCAGTTAAAAAATAGACTGCTACAATCTTTCTGGTTACAGGAACTGATAGACCGGGCATGTACAGCTGTAACATCTCATCTCAAAATTTGGGTCATTACTTGTTCTCTAATTTGTCTAACTTGCTTACTGCAAAATACTGTACATGCCTTACAATTCATTACCCTCTGTGTCACCAATCTTGATAAATATTCCTATAAGTAAAGGCATATTTTTGCATCCTTTTCAAAAGACAAATAAGGAAACTTGAGGTAATTAACAACAGGAGTTCAGGGCTTGACTCTAATACTCACCTCAGAATACTCACCAAGTCTGGAAAGTAAATTTTGGACTATGATGGAAAGCCGATATTTCTTTTAAAAGGCTTCATTCAAAACATTTGCAAATGAAATGAGAAAGCAAGACTGGGTCATTGATTTTCTTTCCTGATAAGGACAAATTTTGCCATAATAGAGGATCGAAAGAACTCTCCAGGAGGTCTAGGTAAAACATTAATATCAGTTGTGAACCGAATGCGGCATATTGGAGATAGATGACAGTAAAGAATGAGTCTTTTGGTTCAGTTTTACCCGGACAAATATAAAAAGTACTATCAATGGTATGACACTGTAATTTATGGAAGGTAAAATTCTGAGGTGTAGGGTAAATTTCAAAATCTACTTTCCAAAGTGGTAAGTGGTGTCGAAAGTAAGTGTTGAGCCCTGGGAGTTTCTTTAAGGTTTTTACTGATCAAGAAGGCAATTATTTTTCACAGGTGGGCAAAATATGTTCAGGTTTAACTTCACCACAAATTCGTTACCTTGATGTGCTCTTGGCAGGTGGGCAAAACTATGTAATTTCTGCCATGAATTTGTGCTAGGTTTTTGCTTGCCCTTAATGAAACCCTTAAATAAGAATACCATGCAAAGAACATGATACTGGTCAACTAGTGACAAATTATATACTATACCTAATGTCCATGGGAAATAATCTCTAAAACACTGTATTATAAACCTTATAAAATCCATGTCCTGCAAAGATAAAAAGCTATTTGTTATTTTATTCTTCCAGACATTCCAGTGGTGATACAAATCACTGCATTTATTCACTGAATTTGAATCAAGAGGTGAGGTTGGCACAGGACACCCAGTGGATCATTTGGTACACAACTCGCACAGATGATTTCAAAAAAGCATACCATGCACTGAACAGGTTTTAAGACAACACAAGACAAGAAAAGACAAGTTTATTACATTTTCCACATAATACATTCAATTACAATAAAAGACCTGGCACCACAGGTAGTGAAAGCTAATCGAGGGGACCCAGGAGAAAGAAAGATAAACAAAATCTGGTAACCTCTGTTCAAAAACAAAACAAAAATTGAACAGGTTTTACAACTCTCTTTGTTCTTAATTCTCCCAGCAAACAATCACTCTACATGACAGTAAACATGTAGAGAATAAAAAGATGGCAGTAACCAGTAGCCATAATAGTGTAATAACCATTAAAAAGGTACTTTAAAATATTTGATTAAAAAAAAATTAAAACAATATTGGACCTTTAATGAGGTTCTAAAACAAATTATTTTGTTTTAAGTTTGGCAGTATGAAATAGTGTTTTGAGTGTATACAAATTTGCCCAGGATTTTTAAAAGGCAGAATACTCAGACACAATTTGGGAATCTGTATGCGATGTAGAGAGTAAAACAACAACAACTTACAACAAATTAAAAAGACAGTTGAACTATTACGTCATTAATTTTGCCTGATGCAGCATAATTACTGAAGGTCAATAAGACTTACCATTTGTGCCAGGCCAGTCTCTTGCATATCGAAGATCATGGTTATTTTTCGACCAGGAAACAATTTTGCCTGTAAAATTCAAGATAATGACAACAAAATTACTTCTACTTGATTTGGTTAACATTTGATTAATACGAAATGAAGGGTTGCGAAGCGTTGCCTTATAGTCATTGTTACATGTACCATACTTTATATTTTGTCAACTCAGTCTATGTATTTAGTTAATTTACACTTACCCTCATTGTATTTTACTTTCGATCCTGGCCTTACTGTTACTGTTAACTTTATTGTTACTCTGAGGGAGCCCAATGTCTATACGCCTCGTGGTTCCTTTTGGGCTTCCTTGCCACTTTCATTTGCTTTGTGTAACTGTTTTGGTTTATCGTTATTTGTATTTTGTGGTAAAATAAATAAACATCCAAAACATTCTAGATCTATATAATAGTGACAATCTTAAAATCTAAATTAATATTTATTTAGTTATTCTCTGCTTATACAGTATGTACAATGATATCACTTTATACACAAGGATAGATGAATTTAAGCTATTATTAAAATCAAATGAGTTGTATAATTAGTAGTATACAGTAGTTTTACTCACATGCTTTTCCAAGAGAAAAACTAGAAATCTCTTAACCTCTTGAAGTTGCTGAGGGTCTTTTTTGTAGAACTTGCCAGTAAAGAGTACTGAAAAGTAAGTAAAAAGAGCTAATTACTGTCAGTAACAATATTTCATTTAGTAAATTTAGTGCACATATTATTCACTAGTAATGATGAACTGTCTATAAAAGTACATATTATGACAGGAATTCACAAATTACAGAAAAAGATATTAAGACGTAAGGATTCTCTTCGACATGCATTTAAGAAGAGTTTATCTAATGTAATTTTTAAAGAACAGCTTAGTCTAAATCACTTTAGTATTTAGATTAATATTAATTTAATATTATTTTAATAGAATCTTTAGATTTGATAGTATAGCTTTTAGATATTTGAATTGTGTAATTTTTTTCTGGTTTTGAGGGCTTTTAGCTTTTAGCTATTTTACTAGTGTTAGCCTCCATAAATAAAGTGTTTACTTACTTACTTACTTACTTACTTACTTACTTACTTACTTACTTACTTACTTACTTACTTACTTACTTACTTACTTACTTACTAAGGGTATTCCGCAAAAGGGGTGTATATAGTTGTTTGGCCTTAAAATCCAAATCTCTCTAAATAGTCACTCTTCTTTGGCATACAGACCTGTTATCGTGTCAGAAATGAAGTTCTGCACTTATTTTGTGAATTTAAGACCTGGACTCAGCAAATTAGAATAATGAATCTTGCCTAAAACTGAACAAACTCAAAACAAAATAAATCAACCATGCATCAGGTCCTTTTGCTTATCTTTCTTGAGTTTTTGGCAAAAAAGTGACATAAGCCCCTTTGCAGAATACCCTTCATTTCGTATTAATCAAATGTTAACCGAATCAAGTAACTTAAACAACTGATGCATAGTGAACAGCAGGTACCGGTAATTAAAGAACATAGAACTTAATTACTTAAGGTGTTGCCATCTCTATCTTGGTTATGTGCAAAAAGAAAGCCAGCCTCAAATAATCTGCGGTCAATTGATCTTTCTGTGAGTTCTGCGGAAAAAAAATTAACAATACATTGTTCATAAACATCATGTTATTTAACCACTATGTATATAAGGTAAGACAACATTTGCAAAAACAATCATACTGTCAAGTTTCAGTGCTTATGCCTGCACATACAATACATGTCTGTACTTTAACACAGTGGTTTACCTTAAAAAAAAAAAAAAAACTAACGGGGAAAAATCAAAAACAGTTTTAGAGAGAGACAGCTGTGACAACAGGTCATGCACATGAGCTATGGACTGATAAGACTCATATTTAAAGTGCCTATAACCCCAAAATCTTTTTTCGCTCAATTAAATCTTTGTATATACCTGAGAAACATACCGCAAAAATTGTTGCTTTTGGTTAAAACCGCAATTTTTTATGATTTTTTTAAAGAGTGGGAAAATAGCCCTTTTTGAAAACACGACCGAGCTGCAGAATCATTGAAAAGGGTCTGGGAATAGAGTAATTTGTGACGTCATTCCAGGCCATTGATTGCTTTCTTGTTTGGAACTGTTATTGCTTCGGAATTGCATCGCTGGACAACATTACGAAATATTTGATAATCCCATTTTTTTTAGTCAAACAAAAGTTCTTTTGCCCATATACTAAACCCTAAAAACTCTTGATCCCATACAATATAAACCAAAGCGATGCGAGAATGACGTCACTAGTCCCATTCTCCCATTTGCTCGATCGTGCAATATTAAATGGCACCCACCTTAAATATTCATTAAAAAAAATTGGGGTTTAACCGAATTCAAAAATTTTTAAGATACATGTAAAACTAAATAAATAAGTATCACCTGAAGATAAGGTGTCAATATGTTTCTAGTGCATCATCACACCTCAACTAAACATATTGGAGATCTTGCTTTTCTGAAAACTGGAAAATTTTATTTCCACACAGAATACACTCCAGTATCAATTTACAAGTACATTTCTTTTTCAACTTAGCTAAATAGAAATAAAAGAATTAGGACATACCATTAACTCCAAACGATTTTCTCCACTTGACACAATCCACCTTCCAATTTAGGAAAAAAAAATCAAGAACTCTACTGTATAAGGATGTTTTCTCCTTTTCTTTGGCCATGATCACATGGTATCACTTGCAATGGATGCATTCAGAGTAAAAGATTGAGTTTCCAAAAACTTTACAGAATATAGCCCTAATTCACAAACCTTCCAATGCTTATTAGCAAAAATAATGATATCAAATGGCCATACCCCATTCCCAAAAGAACGTATTTGTTGGGAATGTGGGGTGGGTAGAGGGTGGAGGCGGGTGGTGGGTCTCGTCTCCCTATCCCTCTGGAAATTTTGGTTGACTTTTGGAGCCAACAACCCGTTTCAACACCATGACCTTCCGTGATCAGCATGACCTTGCTTTGGTTGATCTAGTAAGATTTTTGCACATCATCATTTGTTATGACTGAATTTTCCCGACCCAATTTATAAAACATTTTTGGTGTTCGTTTGTAAGAGATAGCCTGAGATTAATTCATGCATGATAAAAATTAGGACTGTGCGAAAATCTTTTTGAGTAATTAAACTTCTTACTAAGGCCGGTAGAGCTACATTCACTTCGTGTTTTCGAGCCCTCAAAAAGCGACTCAACCAGAGATCATCATCGCGAACTCTTTTCACATCTTGCTCATCGAATTCATGTAGATTTGTACCTGAAAGGCAAGAAACAGGAAATTACGACGAAATTACTGACATGTAAATGAGCAATACACTGAAGGAAATCTAGCGTAGCAAATAGCAGCGTCATGTCCATTTATTAATTTTGTCAGAGAATCAAAAATCCGCATCAGGTTTTACAGAGTTTGAGTACCTCCAGCCGTCAAGCCATGATCACGCATTAGAATAATGATGCCCGTAACTTTCTTTCTGGGATAACACGGAAATGAGCTCGTGCAGAACCGGGAGAGTACAAGTTGAGCAATCCTTACCGTTTTCTTGAAAAAATCGCCGTCTGAGCTCACTGATTTGTTGTCTTTCTAACTCATTCTATCAAAAGAGATAAACCGAGCGTATTTTCAAATTACAAAATTTAAGACTAAACGCAAAATAAATGTTTGACCGAAGCGTGTTTACCTCATCAGCCATCTTTGAACACGAGACCTTTCGCCATTGTTCGGAAATTTCCGGAAGAGCTCGTATACTCGGTCGAATTTTCCCGCGTTGTTGCAAGAGACATTTGGCGGGAAATTTTGAAAGTGATTGTTTACCTGTCGTACCTGTTGTTGTATCAGTGAAACGCGCTACAACGATGTTTACAAAAACCTGAAATGCATTTTTGATGAGCTGGCTCTTCAAGCCAGAAATCTGCCTTGTAAACTAGAGCAAAAATGACGTGATCTGCGTATATTAATGTGGTCAATTCAAGATTAATTCGAGCGGCAGAATGTCGATCATCCAGGACTTTCTCGCCCTTTATACTTCTCTTTTCCTTTTGACAGTTAAAGGTTCTGCTGGTAAATCAGTGACCATGAATTTAAAATTGTCCCCAGAGTGGAAAGCAGAGATACAACAGAGAGCATCGGACTACGGTAATCAAAGATTCTCTTTTTGTAATACTTATTCAAACTGTTTGAATTGCTGTGACAAAGAGTTGTGTTTCAAGAACAATTCAAATAGTAATTTGGCAAACGTCTGATTGCGAGGCACAGATTGAAAATTTAATTATAATATGATTTGTCCCTTCATAAACGTATGTCAGTCATTTAATTAGAAGAAGTCTTTAAAAGTTTTCGGCCAGTTCAGTTATTCACATTGTTTTAGTAGCTTCTCAAAGGATCCATGATCATGATGTAACTAGAGTTGTAATTCTTTGGCTCTTGTTCTGTTGTCAATATTTTTTGGGAAACTTGCGGTTACCAAAGGTTGTTTTCTTGGCAGGGTGCCAATTTATCTCACAGCAGGTAGTTAATTACTTGTTTTCGTAGTTGCTGGTCAGTTTATTATTTTTGTATCGAGTAAAACAGTCGGCAGCCAATCAGCATCAGCTGATACACTCTTTTTTGTAACGGCGACCGACAAAGCTATTTTATGAGAAGTTCACGATTAAAAAGAGTTGAAACCCAAGAACATAATAACAAGATACCTAACAATCGTTTGTACAATGAGAACTGTGAAAAGAAAATTACACGGACATCTTGTCCAGAAAAACCAAGGCTCCAAACCTATGTCGTGCGGCGATGTACTGACAGGGTAACAAAATGCCAACCGCAAACAGTGCTCGTTACCTTGGCACTCTGGCTCTGCAGTGGGGGAGTCATGTAAGCGTGATACAACACAGAATTTTGCTGAAATACTTCTGTCAACACCAATATAGTTTAGGAGCGTTAACGTTCTCAACTCCTGCAAAACGCTAAAAGAGAAGTTAAGAAGGTTTAGTCCTGGCTGTCAGCCTTAACATAGAAATTACACTTAAGCATTTGTAGGATGTCGAAGGATGATTTGTGTTAATTGTTGTATTCAACTTGTGATCAGGGTGGATTTCTTTTCAAACTATTGCCAGACCCCTTACATACATTGTGAAGTCAAAAGAGTCTTTTGACTTAGATGGTCCGCTACATATCTTATCGCTTAATTGACGATTGGTCTTCTTTTCAACACAGTTGACCACACCGTTCTGCCGTTTGTGGCAAAAGAACTGAATGAGTTGACCGTACCAACTGTCTCGGGGAACATTAACACTCCTTTGGGAACTGTTCAGTACGATCTGCACAAGTAAGTCAGTCTGTGCGGCATCTCAGTCTATCTTTAACAAGTTCCCTCTAATTGGGAAACTTGAACATGACTTATTTTCCTCCTCTCGAGGAGTGGTCTTTGTTTCCATACTTGCGAAAACATGCGATAGGGGCCGGCTTTGCTAAATTAATGGTCAGGCTGTTCAAGTGACCGCTATCGCTGAGTTTCATTGAGGGAACTAAAGAACAGGTCTTGCCATCAACTATCCCCTTCACACAATGAAATTAGGTTTACAAACAATCTGTAGTGTTGGAAAATAAAACAAAATAAAAAATGGCGCATATGAACACCGAAGCTACCGCTGGACATAGCATCTCAATTGTCTCTATGCAAGACTCGTGGCAAGTCATTTTCTATGGCTGTATTTGGCATGGGATCATTTTTCAAACCGACGTTCACCTTTTTTTTTTTGTTTTTTGAGAAAAATTTGAAAAGCTTGAGGAATAAAGAAATCCCGCCAAACTTGAGCAATAGCAGTAAAACCGTTTTGAAACTTGAATACACAGGGAAAGTTCTTAGGTCAGGTTAGGGAACGAGGGATGTGGTGAAATTGTGTTTTCTGGTCTCATCGTTTTTTTTTTTTTTTTTAACTTTCCCTAGGATCAAGTTGTCGAATGTAGTGATTCAGAAGTCCAACGTGTCATTATTGCCTGATCACGGCTTACAGATAGAAGCAGACCACGCCTCTGGTAATGTAGGAGCCGACTGGCATTACAAAGAAAGTGCGTGGTAAGCAGAGAATACAATGCAAATAGCAACAGAAAACAACTCACGCGGCACCCGAGTGGTCTCGCAAGTCCCTATACGAGAGTTACTCGAAACCATATCAGTGAACTCTTTATTTTAAATAGTTGAACAATACCTCAGGAGATTCAGTTTTGGTTGGTAACACTGTGAGTTATATACGGTATAAGGAGCTGGATTCCAGTGAGTGGTAACTACCAATAAACAAAGACTAAAAATAAGTTTTTGAGGGATATGTACAAGGCAACGCCATCAGTAAACATTCCTTGAGTGCGACTCGATCAAACGGCTTTGTTACGTTTCAATGATACTAAGTTCAAATGAAGCTGTTACAGTTCTTTCAAGTCAGCGGTCTCATTTATATAAAGTGTTTTAAAACCTTTTATGTTAGGCCTCACATCTCTGATTCAGGATCATGTGACCTGTCAATCACAGATTTGTCTCTTGGAATGGCTTTCTATGTAGACGGTAAGTCACTCGATGTGAACTGAGCGCCCAAACTGATGCAAACGTTCGTCTCCTTGCATAGCTAGTATGGTTCATAGTTTTCAAGTCTTATTCTCAAGGAATGACTTCTAGAGCTCATTCTTTGTATCAGATCAGCTGATTTCATTAGACCAGTTGGCCACCGTAGACCAGATAATTCAAACTTGACGTTTCGAGCGTTAGCTTTTTCCTATAAGAGCTGATTCTGGAATCATAATGCACTATCTCTGCTCCACACTCCACCGGTAAGAGGGGTTACTGGACCAAAGAAAAAATCTCCCGGTTTCAGACCTCCAAATATATGTTGGCATCTCTACACTCGCAATGTGATTAAGCATTAGTGCATGGTTAATGTCTCTAATTTGTAGACTTAATGACTTTCATTGTAATGTGCCTTGAAGGTGATCTGGAAAAGGAGACTGCGAAGGTCAGCGCCAAGGACTGCAGGATAAAGATTGGTTCCCTTCACGTTAAGTTCAAAGGTGGTGCAAGGTAATGCATGACCCTTCTCACTCACTTTTTCACTGATTGCGAAAAATACGGATGCCAAACTTAATTCGCATTCGCTTTGGTTTTGCTTAAACTGCAAAACAGCCATATTTTTGCGTTGGTCGAATGCGACGTCTTGTCAGAGAATTCGAGCATTCGCAAAACGATAATAAAAACCGACTGTTTTGCAGTCTAGTTTTGCTTTACTTCGTTCCGTTTTCTAATTGGTTTATAGCAAAACTCACTCCTCTTTTTCAACCAATGAGGACAAAAAACAAAACTAATCGTGTCTTGCACGCGCGCATCTTCCCACGCTTCGCGCCGGCTAAATGTTATTGATTCGAATTCTGATTGGCTTATTGTGCCGTTTCCGTCTATTGTGATTGGTCAGAGTAATTTCTCTGACACTCAATTGAAAAGCGGTCTTACAAACAAATTATGAAGTTTGGATTCCAGAAATACCGTAAATACTCCCTCTCTAATAAGTCCCCCGTTTGGGAGTCGGTTTTTGTAACAAATCCTCCCTCTTTGTAATTATTCCCTCCAATTCCGTCTTACGAAATACACGTTATGCTGCCCAGTTGGTTTGTTTTTAAACAAATATACAATAAAACACACGATACTGTTACCTGCTCGGCGTTAAATAATAAGGTTTTACTGCAGTTGTTTGAGATTTGTAAAGAAACTATTTAACACGAAAACGGCGTGTTTAAAGATTTGAAATAAGCCCCCCCTTCTCTATTAAGCCCCCTCTCCAATAAGCCCCCCGTTAATAAGGCCTGAAATTAACTAAGTCCCCCGGGAGCTTAGTAGAACTTTTACGGTATTATTGTAATACAAAACAATGACTTTTTTCCTCTTCAGCTGGCTTTATAACATGTTTGCTGATGGTTTAGCATCACGACTCAAAGACAAGCTGACCAATCAGGTTTGTTTTTAGTAATGGCGATACGAACTCAAGTGAAGTGCAATTCAGATAGTAATCTGGCGAGTGATTTCAAATTGGCCAAGCGCGTAGCGCGAGGCTGATTTGTCGAAATTACGATCACAATTACCCCTGAATTGTACGACACGAAAAATAGGACAGTTTGAACCTGAAACAGCCAATTAAGCCACTAATCATAAAAATTACAATTTCCTCGATTGTGATTGGTTTAAAAAACTCCTATTTTCCACTAATTTACGTGCCAAGTTGTTATCGGACAGTTTGTTATTGGACACTTTGTTATCGGACAGTTCAATAAGCCAATCACATTCAAAGTGGTATTTTATATCAACCAATCACATTCAAAGTTGTAATTTAAATCAACCAATCACAACCTTGGTTACAATCACCATACATTTTGATCGTAGTCAATTTCAGAGCGACATTAAACAATTTACGCTTCCTTTGTCAGTCTCTTAATGCAAAATTTCCTTCCCTTTTATAACTTGGTTCTTCCTCTTTTCTCGGATATTGTAATTTTTATGATTAATTGGTAACAAGACTTCGTGTCGTCCAATTCGGTCTGTAATCATACTCGTGATAAACAAATCGGACTCCCGCGCGCTTGTATGATTACAGACCGAATTGGACTCCACTCAGTCCTATTACCATTACAATTAAGGGCTGTTAAGAGCCAATCATTTAAGAGCCAAGCATTTTGTTATTGACGCAATTACTACTACAATAGCAACGATAAACAAGTAAGATAAGTACCAGTGCGTTTTAAGCAAGAACAACTGCACAGTGTAACTTATAGGAAGCACAGTGCTGCTACCTCTGGCTACGTTTATCTGCTTTATCTACCTCTCAAAACTCTCGTGATGGAGAAAAGTCTTGAGAATATTGAGCACCGCCCTTTTCAGAGGAAAATAAGGGGAAAGTACGGGCAAATTACGATGTTTTAATCGCTCCTGATGAGTTTGTTCAAATAACGACACGCAGCGTTGACGTTTAATTAAAAAAAAAAAAATGAGGAATTCCCATCCCAAATGGGGATCAAATCTTCTCACTTCAATAGCCTGCGTAGATGGCGGTATTGTAGGCGCGTGGAGTGCTGCTGAAAGCGAGCGGCGTAGCCGCGGCAACGAGCGGCGCTTTGCGAGGTTTGTTTCCTTTTCAGATGCAAACTGACTGAAAAAAAATAGTCATCAATGCAAAAGTTTAAATGCCCATTAAGACTTACAGTTGCATAAGAATAATCTGAAATACCGTATATTGAACTTGAAATTGCAAAGTGCGCACTATTTTTTCCTTTTTTGATTTTTATAATATTGAAACCACACGTTTTGGCATCAAAATTTCAAATACTTTTGACTTTCTATTCCCATTTTGCTTGGCTAGAACCAGACCTGGAGGCAGTGGGTATTAGCTGTCAGAACAAATAATTTACAGCCACTGTACCCGCCTTGCATCTAGGAATACTTCAAATTCACTTTCACGTGTCTGGGATATGGTAAAGAGACTTATGTTTTTCTTTTTATCATAAAGATCTGTGATGCTGCTACCAACCTGATTAATACCAAAGCCACTGAGAAACTGAATACTCTTCCAGCGATTATGAAGAAGTTTGCAGCAGCATACGAACACTGATTGATCATCATAAGCCAAATGAACTAAAACAGTTTATAAGGCATGAAGTGATACCAGCATAAAGGATAAGAACACTTCACAATGTAAATGAAGTTAACAAGAAATATTTAAAGAACTGAAACCAATACAATATTATACATAGGTAGAAAATAAATCGAGGTCTTTAAGTCTGTAAGCTTATGTATAAATAACGTTTTTTCTACATATAATTTACACGTTTGGTATTGTAAGATATGATACACACATGTATCACACTATTAGACCGAACAAATCCCAATAAAAAGTGAATTTAAAGTTCATGGTGATGAACCTCCCCTTTGTCTTTTGCAGTATTTTAATTAAATAACATCTACACTTAAACGGGATCAGCACACAAGCGTACGTACCACGCGTTTTATTCAATCTATATTTCATCTCTTGTACAATAAAAGTCACTTTAAATTAACACTGTAAATAACAAACCCTTTTGTACAACGTTATTTTTTATCCGTAATTCTGGTTGAGCACATTTCGTTACACAGTACATCACTGCTCCACCTCCGCCCGCACCGCTCGCCACCAGCCCCATTCTCTATCTTAGCAGACACATGTGACAAGCATACCAGGGTATGTAGAAGCAGGGTAGATCAAATTTAACCATGCATCAGCTCACCAGGAGTCTTCATTGCAAGGACCACAAGACTGATATTCAGTCGCTGTTTAGATTACTCTTTTTGCACCAACTTAACGTTTTATGACTATGATTCACCAGTTTTACAACAAACAAACTAGAAATTCTGTACGACCATATTATCAATAAATAGCTGTCAATTCTCTCAGCCCAGTTGAACCACCTTGTTATGTCATAGTATAGACAATTTATTATTTGTAACAGCCAGAAATTAAGCTTTCTATACTGCCACTTATCCATCTAAGCTGATCTCAGAAATATTGAAGTTATTCTAATGGGTCAGGTAGCCAGGCTTTTGGGCGGTGGATGAGTGTCTAAAGTTGTCTGTTTGCCTGTGTAACAGTAATAATATTACTGGTAGTAGAGTTATTACTACTGACAGCACCACAAAAACCAGGTTGAGTAGATTTTAGCTTTTAAGAGTAACAAGCTACTGAGGGGACTGATTCACCAAGCCATCGTTGGTAAAGGAGTGACCCAAGTATTGTTTGGATATATAAGTTTTGTTTTGTTTAGAAACAAGACTCAGGATTCACACCACACCAACAACTAAAGGAACATAAGTTTTCAACATTTCAACCTAAAACCAGTGTCACTTTAAATAAACAACTGCTCTTTCAAAATATTCTATATTACGTTTACAACTACATTACTTGCCAAAAATTTCGGACGTTTTATTGCATGCAGATATTTAATTTTTGGACACTTTTTATCTCATTTTGGACAAAAATTTTGGACACTGCTGAAAATAGTTTATGTAAATTTATGCCTACAAAACAGGAATTAGACTGAAACAAAATGTATGAAAATCATAGTTTTACTGCACCCTCAAGGTTTTACAGACACATCAAAGAGAAAATAACACAAAATTAACAACAGCAAGCGGTTTAATCCTCGTCGTCTCAAAGGGCTTATTAAAAAGAACTACAAGCTTCTTGATAAATCACCTCAGTCACCGACAGCTACAGATGAAGAAGAACCACTGCTAGTGACAATGAAGAGGGCATTTTGATTGTGTCTGATTGATGATGCAGAAGCAGAAGAGGACTAGCACCACTGGCACAAGCAATGCAATTATCATAAAACTGGGCTTTGCTCAAAAATATAACTACAGCAAAAAGGAATTTATCTACATTATGTTTTCCATAAAGGAGAGAAAAATTTTCTTTTCCAGTGATAATTAAAGAACGAGCAAAGCCAGTCTAATCCGAGTTCTAGTTATATCAAGTATATTGGCCTTGAATTGCCCAAGAAAGTACTTAAAATTTTTATACTGTACTGTAAAAATTTCATCCGATATTTTTGGCAAGTAATGCACATGACAAAATTATGTATATATAGTTCACTTTCCCATTTCATTGACAACAATAATACTCAGTGTCCCACTACTGTGGCCAACTAATTACATGTGTATAATTTACAGGCTGTCTTTCTTTAAAAACCATGGGAAAAAAAAGCATTCCATAAGGAGTAAAATTTTTTTCCTTTGGTATATTTAATCCAGCTTTTCATCTGTGAAAACAGGCTTACTTCTAGTTTGCCAGGAGCTGTAATCTTGAGTTCCTGCCTAAATCCCACCTTAATTTTATCCTGTGTCTAAAAACAATGCAGTTATCGGGGTGGGTCATGAATCTGTTAACACTCCTTGGGCATGGCGCTGGCATACCTTCCCCAGAGTATATTGAGCCCACATATCTGGAGAGGCACTCTTCTTCTTCTCCACTATTTCGTACAGCTATACCACTCTGTATCTGTAAAACTGCATGAATGCCTGGCCAATGTTCCAGCCCACAGCAAGCGACACAATGTATCCTATCACAACCAATAGGACAGGATAGAGTATGACACTGTACTTCGAAGGAATGGTAATGCTAAGGAGAAAACAAAAAAAATCTCCAATAAATAAAATGTATTTCTTTTACCTGTTAAATAGATTGTTTGGGATGATTCCCACTGGGATAATTAGACCCATTAATTAGAAGTCACTTCCTGTGAATATCACACTACTTGATGCCAACCAGTTCACTTGCCATGCGCATGACTTACAGAGTGCTAAAGTGTGATGTCACAAATATTAGAATTCTAGAAATTATGGGATTTGTTGAGATTTTCAGAAAGAGCAAGATGAAAAATGCTAAACTTGCCATAAATCAGCATTTAAAGGAAAATTGGCTCTGAGATATTAGCACCATTATGCTCTGCTGACTCCATACAAATCCTTCTAAATTTGACTTGGTTCATAACGCTATGAGTCAGCAGAGCATAATGGTGCTAATATTTCACTCCCAAACGGTAAGAGAATGCTGATTTTTGGCAAGGTCTTTTTTTATCATGTTCTTTCTGAATATGCAAACAAATCCCATAATTTCACATATCTAAGTAGTTTTTGTGATATCATCACTTTAGAACTGTACTCTGTTGTGTTTGTACTTAAAGGCCCATTCCACCCTTGGTGCATTATGCGCTGCGACCGTTAATTCTGGAATTTCGTGTAACATGAAATTACTCAGACTTCGAAGACCTTGTTTTATCGCTCCTGTTTTATCACATCATGAACAAATCTGCAAATTTATGGCCGTAAATATGTTCTCTTTAGTTATTTGTTGTAAGCATTATTTCAATCTAGTTCTTTACACTTTTACTTTCTGTGTACCTGTAAACTAGCTGGTGAGATTGTCCTCACAAAAGCTAAGTGTATAGACACAATAAATTTGACTACAACTTGACTACTCTGTTTATTCTTCTTCACGTTCCTTGTATTATTTTTGGAACAAGTTGTATGTATGTAAATTTTGGCCCCTGTAAAGTGAAAAGAGTTAGTGTGGCAGTAGTTGGTTGCAGTAACTTCGTAGTGTTGTTTTATTTCAAAGTGAGGTTCAAGGAGGATTTACAGACTCGTTGTTCAAGTTTGGTGCTTTTTACCTCAGAGCTTTTAAGAATTCACTGAGCTTGTTGGAGCTGACTTACTGCGATATGGAAACTGATTTGATGGCGAGTATTAAAAATTATATTTGTCTGGACAACTGTTTTCTGCATGTTTGATGTTTTACCTCAAGGTCAGTTTGTGTAATGTTTGGTCAAATCTTCAGTGTTTTTAATCTGATTTGTCGCTAAGCCTCTTTATCAACTGCTATTTTTATGCCCCTTCAGGCATTCTAGCTTTACATTCACTTTGCAGCTTGACTAAACTGCATGAAAATTAATTTCTCTTTCTCGCAGAGATATCCATGATCGATGAGGACTACACCGCTTTTGTTTCCTCCCGTGTTTTAATTAAAAACTCAAAGTTTTCCTCCTCCTGTCAAGCCGCAGGGTCGACTGTGTTTTCACCACAGTATAAAGCGAAAGGACAGGATAATTGAATGAGAACGTACAAGTATTTTTCTTCCGGCAAATTTTTAGAAACCATTATCCATTATCCGATAATAAATGTTTCCTTGTGGATATTTTGTCACCGTCCTCGCCACATAATCAGCGAGTTTTATCAATAACGGATCATTCAATACTTTGCTATTTTGATTTTAAATGTGTGAACAGATTGTTCACGGTTTTTAATGAAGAAAATATATGCAAAATGAATTTGTAGCCACTTGCTTTGCAAAACCAGGGACAAGGGACAACTCAGCATGATGCACAACATCAAAAGACCGATAAAAATAATTGATCAATCAGAGGCATCATTTAACAATAGCACAATTTCAAAAGAAAAACAAACGACTGCATTGGATCAAGGGTGATAACGGGCCTTTAAAACAGAAATATTTTCTATTCAACAGAGCAAAGCAAAATAGAATACTCAATAGATTATAAAATCTATCAACTGCATTATATGTCAACATATGTATGCCCCTATAACACATGCATGCGTTAATGTGGAATTACATGTATAATGCATGAAGGCTACGCCACAAGTGTGCACGCACAAATCTCTGGACATTTTATAAAGAAAATAAAGTAAAAACAATAAAATATATGCAATTCAATCCATATTTGGCATTATTTTGAAATGTGGGGGTTGGAGTGTTGGAGTGTTGTCAAATTTCATAAATTGCCTTCCAGTATGAAAAAGTTCCCTGCCCACTGTTGAGTAATTCAGGTATAAGCACTTGCAAATTTTTAAAGTGGTGCAAGAACATGCATGCATGAACTACAAATTGAAAATAGTTTCTTCAGTAAATTAGTATTTTTGTTACTCAGAAGGAATCACTTCAAGGAGAGTACAGAAAAGAGCACCACATACAAACACAAAAACCTGACAAAAAATAACAATTCTTCAGTCTCATAGTAACATTACAGTAAAATTAATGCTTATAATGAGTGCTATTTTAATTTGAAACTAACCACTGTATCCTAGGAATGAAATGTAAATATAGTACACCAGAGCTATAAGCCAAAGAGAATTGCCAATAAATCTTGAGATAAACAGTGGATGATCAATGACAACTGTAAAAACAAATTAATATAAAACCACATCAGTGTTAACAATAAAAATGATCACCATCAGCAATAGTTACAGTCCAAATAGCAAAAGATACATGTAATTATTCCAAATTCATGATGGGAAAGGTGTAACCATTAACACTGACAAAACACTGATGAAGGGGTTATCCCTGAAACGTCTGAGTGTTAAAAATATAGTTTCTGAGCACTCAAAACAACAACAAAACTCTCATTTAGCATTTAACTCGAGTGCTACGCAGCAAAACAGTTTTTGTACTAAGGTGTAACCATTGCCAGTCCTGAGAACAAGACATGTCCCAGCTTAGATAGGGAATGTTTCAAGATCATTATATTTTCATGTTGCCATTTCATTTTTTTGTTTCACAAACCAGCTTGATATTTCACTTTATTTTTCAAGAGTATAAAACTTGTGGATGAGTGTTTTGTAATCCTGACTTTTAAGAATTTCAGGAAACCATGAAAAAGCATATTACAGGCTTGGGGTTCCATGAACCCCAATGTAATTACACCAAGTGTCCCAAAAAAGGCTCAAAATTGACACTGATCTTGTTCTTGAACATTAATTTCTTGAAATAAATTTTATTAACCACAATAAAACCCATCAGGATTATGAAAGGGACTTACTTACAGAAGACAGCTGATCCTAAAGAAACTCTTAAATTGGAGCAATTTGGGATAACTGATAACAACAATGACGTTTATATTCATTTGGTTACTTGGGCAAGATTGTGTTGTTCAAGAATACATCCACTCACTATTCATGTTTTTACCAGTACAGTGGATCTATCACCCCTCCAGAAACTTCACTTACAATGCTGGCTAATTTTTTGGGATAGTGGTTTCACTGGGGCTGTCTTGTAAGACACATGGTTTCCCCAGTGTTCCTGAACACCAAAGAATCAATTTGTGATGTCCGCAAAAGATAGTATTAACTTAACAATGAACAGGAGGTTGGTGTTGTTGGTGTTGTTGAGATATAGAAAAGTGACAGTGATCTTCCAGAGGGGTGGTAAGGACTTTCTCTGAAAACATACATTAATTTTCAATCAGCATTTGACTATCAGACAGCTGCCTGAAGAGAGTAAGTTTTAGTGAGGAGTGCATTAACAAACAAACGCTATTTACTCTGCATACAAAAGAGTTGGACGACATGAAGAATAAGTAGCAGTGGGAAGAATGCATTCAGATGAACATCAAATGCATACGCCCATTCCACTCTTTGGCCTGGATCATATGCAGTGGATATCCGCAAGTACCTGTTGCAGAACAACCTGCAAAGAAAAGAAATTGGACCAGGAATTCAAATTTTATGGCTAACTACAGCTGAACAGAGAAAAAGTGTGACGTTAAATTTCAGATGTAACAATAAGCCAATATTTCTGTTGCAAGCTGCTTCTAGTAAGTAAAAATTAAGGAAATCCACACCTTCACAAAGGCAAACTATTGGAAGGTTAATATGTAAAGAAAACTTGAGAATCTATAACAGTGAGTACCATTTGGGCAAAATAATATTGGCTATCACTAAAATAAATCCCTGTTACATGTAACAGACCAACGCAAGATGAAGTAGAAGACTTGCAGCATTTTTCCTTTAAATTGGGTAAAGTTCAAAATCAAGTCTAGTAAGAACACATACAATCCATAATGAAACTTTTCAAACCTAGCTCTTTGAAAATCAGAATGCTTTATGACCATGGTTGAAAAAAAAAACATTTAAGTTAGTACTGCATTCCATTACCATGTGAGGTTTCACTTACCAAAATAACGATGCTATGACAAGACCAACACCAATGCAATCCACGAACACAACCCACAATAAGAATTTTAAAAATCCTAGGAAATGTAGCTTCAGAGCAATAGCAAAGCCAATTGAAGACACTGTCAATGCAGAAAAACAAACAGAAGTTAAAACAACATGAGAACAACTAAACAAAAAAAGAAGAGAAACAAACAAAGTTGAGTCAGTACCCCCAGGTGGTTGGTAGGATTAGCTCAGCCTGGAAGTAGCAGGATTGGCACAGTGGTGAGAGCGGTCACCTTCCACCAATGTGTCCCGGATTGAATTCCTGGACTAGCCATCATGTGTGGGCTGAGTTTGTTGGTTTTCTACTCCGCTCCAAGAGTTTTTTTTCCCTGGGTGCTTCGGTTTTCCCCTCTCCTCAAAACGAAACATTTAATTTAATTTGAGATTTATAATTAGATTGCTGGACACTAGTTGATACCAGCTGATTGTATGGCCAGCTGATTGGTCTTTTCAGGATATATAAAGTTTATTATTATTATTATGAGATTCTCTCCAGTTTTCTGCCAGGGACCACTGGGCACTGCTAGAGCACAGCTTTCAGAATAGCCCTTGCTAAGACCTGCTTTTCTCACAGTCATAAGCCCTGAAAAAATACCTCAGTCAGTATTAGGAGGCACTGTCCTCTACAACAATAGTTCAGAGAAATAAATGACAACAGGGTTCCAGCTAAGTTTTTAAGGTACATGTAGGGTACCAACAAGGAATTCTAACAGGTCAAATTGACCCCCTTGCTCCCACCAAACCATTATAAATTTGTTGGGTCATTTAGCTGACCTTGTAGGGTTTTTGACATGAGACCCCCTTCTAATCTGGAACACTGGACAATCAACAACTTACCACATAACCAAATACTAAGCAAAACAAGGAAAGCTGGATCATCTCTTGCCCACTGATCTTTTGTTTCTGCAAGGAAAACAAAGATAACACGCATATTCAGGTAATAGATACCACACACACACCACTTGTACATATATGGACACTAGCCTAGAGACAGAGCTTTACTAGTGATATGGAACATAACATTTATTCTTCCAACCAACAATGATTTGTTTATTTCTTATTACACTTAGCCATTTGAAACACACAATATAATCTTTTGAATTAATTAGAATAATGAAGCCAAGGAATTCTCCTGAAGTGAAAAAGGTCTGAATACTGACCCC
>JAEMWC010000102.1:997500-1012500 GCA_016490735.1 Pachyseris speciosa | reverse complement strand
TCCCACGAAGTAGCCTCCCAAGCAGTCGTTTTTAGGGAACACGTATTTCACCTCCTCCCCACTAACGCCTACTTACCCGAAGCCAACATTCCTTTCCCGCCGCTTAGCCAATCACATTTTACCTACTAAATTCTGGAAGGTTGACCGAGTTGACCTCAGGACGCTTTTCGCGGGATAGTTCAAGATAGCGGAGACAGAGCTTGAGCAAGCTTTGATCACCGTCTGCGCTACGTTTAAAATTTCCTGTTTAAATGCATATCAACTACTAGTTGGCGCAGTCTATGCCATCGGTGTTTGATAACTTCTGACCGCTTCCCCAGGACGTTTTGGGATCGCTGCGTGGTCGAATTTCATCTGATTTAATGCAAGACCATGAGAGATCGAGCTTTGTTGTTGTACCATATGTGATAATTTCACGTTCGGTCCTTTTTTTGTTTGATCGACTGATAAATGCTTCAGATTTCTAACTTGGTCGTGTCTAAATTCTTATTTGCTTTAGTCTCTTGTAACACATCGTGTTGCTAAAAAACAAATCGGTTCCAGCGCTCTGATACGTTTACAAATTCGCGAGAGAAAGAAGCACGCATGCTGGACAGTTGCTCGATCGTGATTGGCTAGGATGCCCGCGAGTCAAACAATGGGAAAGGAATGTTGGCTTCGGGTAAGCAGGCGTTAGTGGGGAGGAGGTGAAATACGAGTCCCCTAAAAACGACTGCCTGGGAGGCTACCCACGAAGCTGTATTGTGGAATATTTTGTGAAGCTTTTGGTGATTTTTGGGCATATTTGGGAAGAGATAATTTTTCTAAAAGGATTTGTTAAATTTAGGGATATAGGAAATATTGAAGATTTGATGAAGGTTTAAAATTGGAATTTGAAATGGAAAATTAGTAAATGGACACCAAAACAGTTCCCCAGCAACCTTCAGTGCCCTTGTGAGGTGTCAACTGTCTAGTGGTGTTTCAAAACATTTTTGTACATTTTAATCCCTTCTTTAAACTCCATAAAATTTCACTCCAATTCACCTTAAGTCCCACCTTAAATTCAGTGCAACCCCGTTGCGCCATAGAATTTTGGTCGCATTAACGGGGAAGGGTGAAATTATGGTGCAAACCGACACGATTTCAAACCATACTGTTAATTTCGCAATAATAAATTACCCTTTTTATAATTTATTGACAACCTTAAAAGCGCAATTCATTCAATTCAATTCATTCATTATTTTCGAGTACATTCGGAGATACTTACATATTTCTTTGCTACTCTATAATCCGAACTGAAATAAAGTTATGTATCAGTAGGTATGCATGTATTCATGTTCCCACTGCAAAGTCTGGCAGATTTTCGGGTGGAATCTTTATCGTTATGAAATCATTCATAACTCCATACATTTTACTCATGGCTTATGGAAAAAAAATCGAATTATATCAGTCTGTTGTAAACTTGATAAATCCCTCTTTCAGACAGAAAGAGACATCTTAATCCTCTCATTTTGACCCAGACACTTTATTTATCAAATTTAGACTGACATGATATAAACATGATCAAAAGGATTTCTCCGTAATCTTAGCACGTGATTTCAATGCCCCTGTACTGGTGTAGCAAATCTAACAAAAAAATCTAGTAGTATGTGAATACCACACCCTGTTACTTCGTATAAGCAAACAGCATGTTATTAAGGTTCATGCTTATAGCCGGCTACGCCTACTATGATACTGAAGTGAGATAAAAGAGGTACCCCTGATATTGCCTCGGTAAGGAATTCTGGTCTGGTTATGATCCTGGAGTATGTCATACCACTTCGTTTGCTGGGTCGTAGTACATGTAGTTGAACAAAACACAAAAGAGATTGAAAAAGAAAACGTTTATAAAATTTAACATGCATGCTCTTCTTGCTAGTTTAAGGGTACTAACCTGTAATTATATACTAATTAGTTTTAACATTAATATTGTCAGTGCCACGTTAGTGCGTTTTCACACAAGGTAGGGATCTTCGTTTTCGCTTTCGTGTTATGGGTATGGGTCTTCATTTTCGTGTTACAGGTCTTCATTTTCGTTGATAAATGATGAACAAAACTTCAAAAATACTGCGTGGCACTAATACGGATGAAAGTGTTAAAAACAAAAGGTAGTGAAGTGCCAAAGAGTAGTTTGAAAGACAAACCACACGTTTCGGGCTTAGCCCTTCATCAGTGGTATGTAAACGATTTAACTTTAAATCGTTTACCGCCATACCACTGATGAAGGGCTAAGCCCGACACGTATGGTTTGTCTTTCAAACTACTTTTTGGCACTTCACTACCTTCATTTTCTTTGTTTGGGGCCTTCGCTTTCTCGTTATGGGTTTTCGACTTCCCGTTATGGGTCTTCGTTTTGGTTGTTTTGGGTTCTTAGATCTTAGATCTTGGTTTTCAGAGTCTTCATTTTCTCAACTACCAGTCCACTAGTCCGAGACTAGTAGAACTTCATGCCGTGCTAGTAAAAAAATTTCATACGCACCTACAAATAAATCTACTGAAACTCTATAAATTAGAACTCTGTAAATTTAGTACAACTCTATAACTTTTTTTGATGTTGAAAGCTTCGCAAGGAGCTATATGTAGTTTCCATAGCTTGAGTAATTTAAACCAGGGCGACTTGTAGTCCATATCCCAGGTGTATTGTACGAGTGATCTGGGAGAGGCCTTGAGTCCTTGCTTCTATACCACTCAAAAGGTATCTGGGGGACAGCCTCCATAGGTCTGTCATCTTTTTCTCACGATATATGATCGTGAGCCAGATTTACGTTGTTCAATAGAGGAAGAACCACTTTTTCTGTTTTTTTTTTTCCTGAGGGGTCAAAAGTGGTTTGTCCTTGTGGCATAGTATCCAAAAACGTTAGGGTCAAGCACTGGCAATTAGGCATGAATAGATTGTGCTAGTAAATCCAGCAAAAGTTGCTTGACAATACACCCAAAAGTTGCTCTAAAGTTGCTCAAAAATTTAAAAGTTGCCACCCAAGTTAGAAAAGTTGCTTACTTTTGAAAGCCATTTTGTTCTAGATTACTACTCAAAACATGACGTTGTATGTGTAATTTAACATCATTTGTTGTGATCAATATAATCTTTAAGCTCAACGTAATTAATCATAGAAAGTATTTTCTAATGACGTTTCTAATAAGTAAAGATCACAATGTTTGCAATAGACATCATAGTGCTGACTACTAAGAGTTGCCCCAGCGGCTATGGTAACCTCAGTAGGGCCAGTATCTGTATTATTTTGATTTTCCTCGTCCGACATTTCAGCTTCTAATTGTGATGCCTCGCACTGCAGCAAATACCAAGATGGCGGGCGGGAAGCTATATTGTTGGAGCGAATAACCGCTGAATGTAAGTGCCCGTTAGATAGATAACTGCTGTCCAGTTCGTGGGCGCACGAGTTATTTTATAAATTATTTGTAAGAACGTACGGCATCCTTAGTTTTGACAAGTTTTAATAAAAACCTTTTAATAAAGACCTTTATGATGGTTTGGTCAGTTTTTAACTATTTGTTGACTCAAAAGTTGCCAAGGAAGGCAAAAGTTGCTCTAGGCTGCTCGCAGTACAAAAAGTTGCTGAAAAAGCTAAAAGTTGCTCAAAAGTTGCCAAGCACAATCTATTTATGCCTACTGGCAATAGGAAAACAGCCTTTATTGCAAGTTACCTTTGTAGACACCGAAGTGCTTCACAGACGTGTCCTCTAAAAAATTCGTATGAAGAAATAACTTGTTCTTCATGGTTAGAGCGCTTGTCAACTGAGTGTCGTAAAACCAAAGCAATTACTCTGACCAATCACAAAAGAAGTGAGCAGTGCAATGAGCCAATCAGAATACGAAGCAATTACATGTAGCCGGTGTAAAGCGCGGGAAAATACGCGCATGCAAGTCACAATTGGTTTTGGTTTTGCTTCTCATTGGTTGAGAAAGTGGCGCGAGTTTTCCTGGCCAATCACAGAGCGAAGCAATGCAAAACCGAAGCAAAACCTAATTACTTTCGACACTCAATTGAAACCGCTCTATTTCCAAGGGCTGGGTCTGAAAAGTTTCATGATTTTGTGACTGGCTGTAAACTATAACATTTGAAATTTTAATGGCTATATAAAATTATATATTTTATTTTATTTTATTTTCCTCAAACTGAAGTTATTAGCCAACACTGGCTACTCTATAAATTAAAGTCAAAATAAAATCTATGAATATATGTATGTCATTGATACAGGTATTATATAGATGACCAAAGGAGTATCCGAAAATAATTACACTTTGCTGGTTTGACAAATGATTCCATGAAAGGGGTAAAAGGCACACTAGACAATATTATTAAACTAATAAGTAAAATATCATACAAGCTTACGGATCACTGAGTATATCTTAAATTTATTATACAACTAACTTTGCTAATGTTGAGCACGGGCTTTCCGTCCATAGATTTTCTAAAGGAATTTATTGAAAGCAATTTTGAAAAATACTATTATATCATTTTTTTCGTAAATAACTGTCATCATTGTTTCAGTCATTGGAACGGAACGAATTTTGAAATTCACCACTTCAAATTCTATTGCTCTTTACGAATAAAGTGAAAAGAGGAACTTGTTTTAAGTTCCTCAAACAAAGTTTCCCAGGTTAACCGCTTCCCTATCGGTCAAAAACTCCTCCGCTCCTGACTCCACGCATGCGCGGTATCCTTCACGGTGATACGCCGTAAAGACTGAGGGCGTAAAAAATTGATTTAAGGTCGACGTACTCGGAAAACCCAAGCAAAGCTTTCTGGAAATCTTTTGAAGAATTCCCCAACTTGTGTGACAAGATTCGCAACAGCAGAATGTTAGACGATCAACCTCCTCTGCTTTTAGAACGGGACCAGCACCCCAGTTTTCCTCGTCCAGCTCCTCTCCGTAGTCGGCCCAAGTTGAGCCCATGTCTCCTGTAGCCTTGACTCCCTTGCTAGGATGACGAGGAGCTATGATCATAACCTGACCAGTGCCGACCTCGAAGTAGCCCCCGTCTGTCTTCTTCTCGAAATAGCGAACCAGAAATCGGAAATGCCTCGGCTGTCGGCCTGGGGGACGTCCACGTACTCTTTGTGCATCTGTTCTTTAATATCCCGGCCAACGAAACCAACAAACTCACAATTCAGCTGTTCCCTCGCTTGATCCATGGATTTCAAGATGTATTTGGAGTAATCTGCATCATTTCGAATGAAACTTCCATCAACAATGAGGATCTTTTTTAGTCTTTTCTTCAGAAGATACAGCAGACCATATTTCTCTAAGCGGCCTCCGTCACTGAGAGATAAAATCGCAGGAGGATTGGGGCCAACGTTATTAACTTTGAAGACTTCGCGCAAAAACCGCACGTGATACATGTGGACATGACACCATCTGTTCCGAAAGAAAAAATTGCAAATTATTTTCACATATCATGGATGACGAGTATACTGAGGTGTGCGAAATAGAAATGTATCCCAACCCGACGATGAATAAATAAAAGAGAGAAACCAATGGTAGCTTATAGCAAGGCTTCGATGAAACTGGTGATGCAGCAGTGGATACAACGATTTTGGGCTGGGCACGCATATTGGTTATTGTAAGGTCAGCATGTTTGCAAAGTTCTGTAGAATTAAGACAGCTATCTATGATGCACCGAAATCAGTTATGTGGCTTTGACCGAAATCGTGATAGCAGCGTTCTAATATGCAGAAAACTACTACTGGCATAGTGCTCTTGTTAAAAAAAGGCTCATAAAGGTTTATTAAAAATAAAATGGATAGAACTATTACAATTTAGACTGACCTACAGGTAGCTTAGCCAATCGTGGCAGGCTAGTCTATTGAAACAGAGGCAATTATATTACAGTACAGGATTAAAATAGAGAAAAAAAGGGATTGGACAAACAAAAAAAAGAGAGAGAGGGAGAGCTTGAGATACTAAGATACCAAAGGTACTTGCAATTGTGTCTTCTTATCATTATCGATTTCAATGTAACTATCTTCAGTTTTCAAAATGTCAAATAGCACTCTTTTCATTTCTTTCTTAAAACTATTTTTTGGCAACTTTTTTATTCTTTCAGGTATCCCATTCCACACTTTTGCTCCAACACGTGAAAAAGAGTATTTTTGTCGGTCGATTCTAGAATTTTTTAATAAAAAAGTTCTGAGAGGTTGACGAGCGGGTAGCATATTTGTGTATGCTAGAAGTTCTACAGAAAAGATTTAGAACGATATTTGACGGTGCTTGTTTTGCATTTATATCATACATTAAGTTTGAGACCGCTTGGACATAAAGAAAACTTCAAGGTAAAACGTTAGTTTTGACACAGAGGGATAGCGAGCTCATTTCTGTCTCCAAAGTGAATTAAGCGTGGCATGACCGTGATCAGTCAAATAAGGATGAGCGAAAAAGGTCCGATGGAAGAACGTCGTTTGAATGAACAAGTCGCTATACAGTACCGCCAGATTCAAATTTTATGGCAACTTCCCGCAACAAAGTTGAACTTAAACTGTATGAGACACAAAGTATGAAAGGTGCAACGCGCTGAAGGAAAACAGGACGCGGTTTAGATCGGTGCATGGCAGCCGCTGCTACAACATGGGCTCGATTTCCGCCGCTCACCAGCTCATTTCCCGAAACAGCGGCTTATAATTCAGCCTAGTTGTAAAGCCCTAGCAAAATCGAAAATTTGGGTGACCAAACATCATCAAACATTCATTTGTTTGGTGTCCTAACAAGTTGATGTTTGAGGCCCTGGCCGAACAGTTATCAAACACGACGACGACAACAACAACAACAACAAAAACCAAAAACAAGCAAACACGATCAAACAAAACCAAACAAGGTGGCCAAAGGGTTAAATAATGTTTGGTCACCAAACAATGTTTGATGATGTTTGTTCACCAAACATTTCCTGCTGAGCCGGGGCTTAACAGGGCCTTCAGTTAGGACTGAAAATCACCAGCACAATTGCAAAGAAATTGTCGTATTCTCAGATCGCAAACAGAAGTCAAAAATTGAAGACTTGGATTCCTACCTCACAAATTTATCATAAAACCAGGGTGGATTGCCACCGGTCGGCATAATCGCGATGGCAATGAACACTATAAAGTACGCTACAAACACAGCCACAGCGTAACCTTCTTCATCTTTCATGTCCCATTCTTTCAGCGCAATGACGGCAAGAAACATTATAGGAAAAGCAGCCACACTCTGGATCAGTACAGCAATAATCTGTAACAGAAAGGATATGAAAATGCAATTTATAAAGACTGGTATAACGGAGAGCCCATTTACGGGGAGTGTCAGCGCTTACAAGCGTCAATGCTTATCAGAGATAGCAGGGCCGCAGGACTTTACTTCAATCTTATCTCCATAGCAAAGGCAATTAATAATAGTCAGTGGGTCTATGCATAATTGTGGCAACAGAATGTTTCCTGAGCACGTCTTGAGGAAATGTTAGCACATTGGCACGTACGCTTCCGCACGGGCAAAAGTCTCTCTAGCAAACAGTTGAAAGACTTGCATATCTCTGATCTCGGCAATGATGCTGTACGTTCTAATTGTAAAGACTTACTTTTGAAACCACTGAAGAGCATCCCATTGTTTCACCGGGATTGCTCTTGAATCCTTTCCTGAGAGTAAGTCCCAGCATAATCTGCAGATCCCTGAATGGCTCATCTTGCTCAGGACTAAGCGCCATCACAGCAGCCGAGGTTACCATGGCATCAGTCTGATGAACGCAACGGGGCGGCAATTTCACCTCGTCATAACTTTCCCCAGGCTGGTGGTCGATGCGCTCATTTTCCATTGGAGACATGGCCATCACAGCGTAGGACGGATCTCTTGACGAGGGCTTTAGGCGCCAGTAGTCTACGGCCACGTTGCTGATGTACTCTGGCTTCACTTCCTTCAGGTCTTCCATGAGCAGCGGATCCTCGGATGGGTTGTGCTGGTGACGACAGCAGGAAAGAATCGGGAAAAAGTCGCGGCAGCTAATTCCTCCACAGCCGAGTGAACCAACGCTCTTCTGAGTAAAAAACGCTTTCTGGAGCCTCCACCTATGACAAGACATATTTGATACTAATTACTATTATCATTCGATACTTTTTTCTCCTCCTTTTCATTGGCCCAGAGCCTACCACGTGACCTACAAATAACTGCCTACAAATAATGGTCTGCTCGTGGGCAGTACCGTCCAACTACGATTTTGCTACCAATAATATTCTGCTCATACGTAGTTGTGTCCCCGAGTCCAAGCTCTTCAAATTCAGAGAAAAATGGCAGATCGTTGCACGCTTCCCGAAAATAATTATGAAAAACAAGCTCGATGATCGAATGATAAAACTATTATTGAACTCGGTTTTCGCAAAATATCATGATTTGCCAGTTTCTCGCAGATCAATTATTTGTCGAAGCCAAATTGAACTGCTCGCCACTGACAAATCACGATATTTTGCTCAACCTCGTCCAATAATAGTTAAGGATAGACGCTTCGGACATATATATAGATAAAACTCTACTAATAAAACATATTTTTCTACGAAAAAGACGTCTTCAACCAACTTTCGGCAACTCTGATTAAGTTTGCACTTTACTTAAAGGGATTAGAGAGGAAGCGGATATAGGGGAGGATTACAACAAAACAAACTGAGGCAGACCAGTATACCTTGGAAAACGTTAGACTGTTTACAATCAAGACTGACGGCTCAGAAGTGATACAAGGCTTAAAAGCACTTTCACATGGCTTTGGGTATCTCTAGCACAACGAATAACGAAATTTCGATTTGCTATTACTGTATACTAAAATCAAAGAAAAAAAAAACGGCTTTAGATACCAATGGCGCCTAGTTCTTCTCGACTTACTTGTAGTAGGTGAAAATCGATGTAGCACTGAACATGCCGAGATAAGGACTGATCCAGATCAAGCCACTGGAACACAAAAGCAAAACGTAAAATAGGTGGTCATCGTATCGTATACCCATCACCGTAGTCTGGTACACTCGCCACTTGATCACAAAAGCGTAGAAATAAAGTACAATTGCCAATGAAGCTTTTCTTCGAAGGGGTGGGAACCCGAGCCAGAAGAAGATGCTGAGAATGATTGCGCAGGTGTTGAGCCACGGGGGAAGTACATGGAAAAACTGCTGAATTAACCATGGTATAAAAGTGAACGCAAACAGCACACCAGTTAGTATCTGAAAGTAGCGAGCAATCGAGCTGATTCTAAACGGAGCCACAACTTTGATGGAGTGGAAAACGATGAACGAAATTGAAAGCAGAAGAAACAGCATACATTGTTCCCGCACTACCGAGTCACTTATGGCGTGCTCCATGGTGCAGCGCCTCTCCGTAGCAGACGTATTTGTAGCACGACCTCCGGTTGTCTTCAATGGCACGTCAAGGCACAGGAACCCTTTAAGCAGGATCCACCCAAACACGTAATTGATGACAAAAGCAGCCGTAAATGCGCCGGTGCTGTACATAACACAAGGAATGACCAGGTTGATTGTTATTAGCAGTAACACGAGTATCACAGTATCTAGAATTCCTTGCAGGGGACTTTCCCAGTTGCAAACGTAGCCGGCCCTACTGCGCATGTACTCGAAAAATGCTTTATGCCATTTATCTGAGTCATCTTCATTCTTGTGCCTGTATTTCCAGTCCAGGTAGGCAGCAGCAGTGTAATTCCCGCCAGACACGCAGCTGATGTAGTCGACGTTAACACCGCGGTGAAGCAGGCGCCTTAAGACCCCAGAACTCAATGCAGCCGAACGAATTCCTCCACCCGAGAAAGCCAAACCAATCTTGTCTTCTGTCATTGTAATACAATGTTTTAGTCCCACCTTAAAAAACAGAGATAGAGAAAAACGGTAAGCAATTTTCTCATCAGAGGCGAACTACCATATTATTACTCTGGAGAACCGAAGTGAGACTATTCTTCGAGCAATTAAAAATTATCCTGCTAAATCGCACGTAATATGACCTCAGTAATACTTAGCCGACGAAGCCGTAGGCCGAGTTCATTTCTACTGAAAATCAGGAGATATCCCGCAAAGTGAAACTGAGTACATTGGAATCTCTACTAACAGCCACCTCTCTACAACTGCCGCCTCTCCACAACGGCCCGATTTTTTTCGTCCCGGCGGACAGTCCATAAATTCACTCTCAAGTTGTTTTAACCACTCTAACGACCGTCTCTCAACAACGTTAATGGCCACTAAAGCGTGTCCCAGCTGTCAAAATAACCACCTCACAACGGCCAATTAATCAATGACTGACGGACGATGTTCACAAAATCTCATTTTTTTGGGCCTACAGTAATAAAAAGTCATGAAACCTGATCCGTACCGCGCACCGTACCGCTGACCGGTTTGCTCAGTTGGTAGAGTAGAGCACCGGACTACCGTGTGGGAGCATCGCGGGTTCAAACCCTAATCTTCTCGGATAAGGATGATAAACCGTAGGCCCCGTCTCACAGCACATTCACTTAATCTGACTCTGTGGGACGTAAAAGAACCACTAGGGTCGTAACAGAACTCTGGCAGTGACCACCCCTAGTATCTGTCCTTCGATATTCACAGTATGGGGCACTTATTAGTTACTTCATTAACTCATAGTTAATAGAGGGAGATGGTTAGGAAACCCGGCAAACATCAGAGGAGTAAAACAAAGAGGCCAAGATTTATGTTGGAAGGCCCGTGACTGTGCAAATTTCTTTGTTTTGCACCCTTTACTATGCATGAATTACGTAATCGAAATGTTTGTATTGGCTAGTTGCATGAGCACGCGGTAACCACCTATTGTTATTGTGCACGGTCAACCCCAAAATAGAAAACAAAAACATATAACAAAGAACTTTGCTAGGTTTCATAACCATTTTCCTCTATGAACTATGATTAACTGTAAACTACACAAGCACTGATTAAGTCCCCCGGCCAGTGTTGTAAATCGCCATCAGACTATGTGATATGAGCATTATAATTATAAATACATTACATCACAATTACAGGATTATTTGACGAAAGGGAAAATAAACTGTCTGCAGTATTTTAAAAGCGAACGATATACAAACTGATGCACGCACTGAGTGCTAACGAGCAATCGATCGAAGAAACGTATTTTTCCTGAATTATTTTCAAGGGTATTCATTATCTCGAAATCTTTTTGGTTTCCCTTTGCGTTGTTTGCTTCTTTGCTTTTTCACTTCCCAGTTTGTAAGAGGCGCTAAATAATAAAGGAGCAGAGATTTAGAAAAAATGTATACAGTTTAGCTTAGCGCTAAACACAGGTCAAAATCGTTATGGAGACCTGAATCAGGTCCACAAATTTTAGAATTAACAGTTTCAACAATAAACTGCCAGCAGTCCCTTTCTGGATAGTGGGGAGCTCACGCCAATAGCGCGGCGAGACATGGGGCGCTTTCCACTTGAATGGAAAAACCGGGGAGAATATTCGGTTAAAACTGAACAGGACAAATTTTCCTCAATAAAAACGGAACGGGACGAGCTTGTTCCTTTTGCACTGAGCCGCTCTTTAAAGGGCATATGCATAGACAAAACTTTTTCCCCCCATTTTTAATAGTTCAACACCTATGAAAAATGACTTGAATGTGTAGAACTCTTTGAAATTCCTGAAAAGCCTTTTTTCGCGTTCAAAATACAACCTATTTTGTCTCGAAAGTGTCCCGTGCATCGCGCGGCCAAAGCATCACGTGACGCATTTTTGTGACGTAGTACCGTAAACCCTCATCCACAGTCAACAGGACGGACAAAGAAAAAAAATAGCGTCCATTATGACGAGTTGCACTAATAGTCCGACGTTGCTGAATAATTTGTATCGCTCGACATTTTCATTCAACGAAGAAATTGAGCCGAGCGGCAGCATGACATCTTCGTAGCACCCGGTGTGACGTCACACCGGGTGCGTGAATGCGGTAAGTTAGATCCCAATGTCCAAGACACTTTGGACGCTAAATAGCACGTAATTTAAACGCACAAAAATGGCTTTTTCGGAGATTCGAGCAGTTCTTAAGCTTCAAGTCATTTTTCATACATTATCAACAACTGAAAACGAGCGAAAAAATATTTGTGTCATAGGCACTTTAAGAGACTGGGTATTAACCAAAACAACACCAAACCGCGCGTTGATTCATCAAAGAGCATGGAACTAGTGGGATCATTTCGGTAAAAACGACACAAGAAATACCTCAGAATGTATTCCTTTTTTTTCCAGTGGAAAAGTCTGTTCCATTTGATTCACCACCGGAACAACCGGGTTTTCTATGCAAAAGGAAAGCGCCCATGGTGAAGACAGAAGCCTCTCTTCAGTGTCTTTTCTCTTTTTTTCTCCTCGCTCCAGTCTCACAGCACTGTTGCTTACCGCGCTGTTGATGGATTGCGCTTCGACTGTCCATAAAAGGACTGCCAGCAGTCTATTGCATTAACTTGCGGCGCAACGACTTGGCGGTTGCCTTGATGCAAGGTTCCTGCCATGTTGCGTGCAAGTTATCTCGCTCAGGTGTTGCGAGACTAGTCGTACGAACCATTGTGTTACAAAACTGCAACAGTGCATATTCCTTTATTCGACACACCTGTCACAGCGATATGTGTATCCCCATACACACATCACTGGTGAAAAGTGGGAACAGAGGTACATTGGGCACAGAGGTGCAGTGGGCACAGAGGTAGAGTGGGTACAGGGGAACAGTGGGCACAGAGGAACAGTGTGCACAAAGGAACAGTGGGCACAGAGGTACAGTGGGCACATAGGTACAGTGGGCACAAAGGAACAGTGGGCACACAGGAACAGTGGGCACACAGGAACAGTGGGCACAGAGGTACAGTGGGCACAAAGGAACAGTGGGCACACAGGAACAGTGGGCACAGAGGTACAGTGGGCACAAAGGAACAGTGGGCACACAGGAACAGTGGGCACACAGGAACAGTGGTCAAAGAGGAACAGAAGGCACAGAGGAACCGTGGGCACAGAGGAACAGTGGGCACAGAGGAACAGCGGGCACAGAGGTACAGTGGGCACAGAGGTACATTGTGCACGCAGGAACTGTGGGCACAGAGGAACAGTAAGCACAGAAGAACAGTGGGCACAGAGAAGAACATTGGGCACAGTGGAACAGGAAGCACAGACAAACAGTGGGTACAGAGGAACAGTGGGAACAGAGGTACAGTAGGCACAAAGGAACAGTGGGCACACAGGAACAGTGGGCACACAGGAACAGTGGGCACAGAGGTACAGTGGGCACAAAGGAACAGTGGGCACACAGGAACAGTGGGCACAGAGGTACAGTGGGCACAAAGGAACAGTGGGCACACAGGAACAGTAAGCACAGAAGAACAGTGGGCACAGAGAAGAACATTGGGCACAGTGGAACAGGAAGCACAGACAAACAGTGGGTACAGAGGAACAGTGGGAACAGAGGTACAGTAGGCACAAAGGAACAGTGGGCACACAGTAACAGTGGGCACACAGGAACAGTGGGCAAACAAGAACAGTGGGAAAAGAGGAACAGTAGGCACAGGGGAACCGTGGGCACAGAGGTACAGTGGGCACAGAGGAACAGTAGGCACAGAAGAACAGTGGGCACACAAGAACACTGGGCAAAGAGGAACAGTAGGCACAGAGGAACCGTGGGCACAGAGGTACAGTGGGCACAGAGGAACAGTGGGCAAAGAGGAACAGCGGGCACAGAGGCACAGTGGGCAGAGAGGTACAGTGGGCACAGAGGCACAGTGGGCAGAGAGGTACAGTGGGCACAGAGGAACAGTGGGTACAGAGGTACAGTGTGCACGCAGGAACTGTGGGCACAGAAGAACAGTAAGCACAGAAGAATAGTGGGCACAGAGGGACAGTGGGCACAGAGGAACTGGAAGCACAGACAAACAGTGGGCACAGAGGAATAGTAGGCACAAAGGAACAGTGGGTAGAGAGGAACAGTTGGCATGAAGGAACAGTAGGCACAGAGAAGAACATTGGGCACAGTGGAACAGGAAGCACAGACAAACAGTGGGTACAGAGGAACAGTGGGAACAGAGGTACAGTAGGCACAAAGGAACAGTGGGCACACAGTAACAGTGGGCACACAGGAACAGTGGGCACAGAGGTACAGTGGGCACAAAGGAACAGTGGGCACACAGGAACAGTGGGCACAGAGGTACAGTGGGCACAAAGGAACAGTGGGCACACAGGAACAGTAAGCACAGAAGAACAGTGGGCACAGAGAAGAACATTGGGCACAGTGGAACAGGAAGCACAGACAAACAGTGGGTACAGAGGAACAGTGGGAACAGAGGTACAGTAGGCACAAAGGAACAGTGGGCACACAGTAACAGTGGGCACACAGGAACAGTGGGCACAGAGGTACAGTGGGCACAAAGGAACAGTGGGCACACAGGAACAGTGGGCACAGAGGTACAGTGGGCACAAAGGAACAGTGGGCACACAGGAACAGTAAGCACAGAAGAACAGTGGGCACAGAGAAGAACATTGGGCACAGTGGAACAGGAAGCACAGACAAACAGTGGGTACAGAGGAACAGTGGGAACAGAGGTACAGTAGGCACAAAGGAACAGTGGGCACACAGGAACAGTGGGCACACAGGAACAGTGGGCAAACAAGAACAGTGGGAAAAGAGGAACAGTAGGCACAGGGGAACCGTGGGCACAGAGGTACAGTGGGCACAGAGGAACAGTAGGCACAGAAGAACAGTGGGCACACAAGAACACTGGGCAAAGAGGAACAGTAGGCACAGAGGAACCGTGGGCACAGAGGTACAGTGGGCACAGAGGAACAGTGGGCAAAGAGGAACAGCGGGCACAGAGGCACAGTGGGCAGAGAGGTACAGTGGGCACAGAGGCACAGTGGGCAGAGAGGTACAGTGGGCACAGAGGAACAGTGGGTACAGAGGTACAGTGTGCACGCAGGAACTGTGGGCACAGAAGAACAGTAAGCACAGAAGAATAGTGGGCACAGTGGGAC
>JAEMWC010000102.1:982500-992500 GCA_016490735.1 Pachyseris speciosa | reverse complement strand
TTAAGTTTCGAATATTTCCCGCTCAACTCCGTAAAAACACTCAGAATATAACAGGCATGTAGGGCGAAAACCAGCACGGTGACGCCGTCGAGGGAATTACCTTAAAAGATATTAAAAAGTTTTATCAACGTTGTCTTCTATGCTATCGATTTATAGACATCCGCTAGTGCCATAACCGATTCTAATGAAATTCCTATATTGGTTTTCCTTGTTTTTAATTGATGTGTATGTTTTCATCTTAAATTTCTCTGCACAAAAGATATAGAAGAGGAAATAACTTGAATTGTACTTAGCAGTCTATGAAAGGGCGATTCCTCCTGACAAATGGCTAATACTAGAAACGTCTGTGCTTGAGTGTTTTGAAGGTAGTCAAGTTTCCTTATCAACTCTGTTGATAATACTGAATTCATTATAAAGAAGGAAGATGGCCGATTGTCCATGAAACTTCCGTTTCAGCTGTTTTAAGGTCTGTGTTTAAGTTTTGACCCAAATTGATCAGAGTTATAGCCCTACATGTTTTATTTTAAATTAACCGTGCAAAAAAGATAGAAGCGGACGTAACTTTAATTTTGCATAGCGAACTATAAAAAGGCGATTCGCTTTCACTAAGGGCTAACGCTCGAAACGTTGGTACTTGAATCTCTTTGCTGTGGTCAAGTTACCACATCAACTGTTGATAATAAAGAATTCGTTGTAAAGAAGGCCGATGGCCGATTCTCCATAAAGCTTCCGTTGCAGCTGTTTCAAGATCCCCTTTTAAGTTTTGAGCCAAATTGATCAAAGTAAGTGGCATAAGTCCACACCTCACCAATCAATTCTGTGCCGGATTTCAACTAGTCTCCTTCGCAGCCGCTCGGGCCGGGAGCGTTGCGTGACTCCGGCCCAAGCGGCTGCGAAGGAGACTAGATTTCAACTGAAATGTGTCCATTATAACCGCATAAATGATCTAAACATTAGCTAGTGTCCTGTGTTTGAGTAGCTCTATGTTGAACTTTATCAGCTGTTTTAACTTTTTTTCTTGTCAGTCAAATGACCTTTTTTTTGGTTACAACTAAGCCAAGAGGTATGGAAAATTTCTCTCTTTTTAGAATCCAACTTTAACAACGTCAACTATCCCAGGGAAGCTAAGTTAAAGTAGACAGAAGCTGATATTACGAAAAAACAAAGACCGACTACAAACAAGGTGTCTTTTAATAACAAAAGAAAATTAAATAAAATGATAATAATGCCGTTTGTTGTATGGCTGCAATCATTGACATATATTAGTTCTCAATAAGCAAATTAAAGGGCAGAAAATGAAAATCGGAAGTTTCTTTATGTTAATTTTAAGTGACCGGTCTTACCTGGTGTTGGACCATATTTATTGACCAATCGGATTGGATGACGGGACTAATGTTACAATTATTTTCCATAGAAAACACCACACAACGCAAAGCGACGTCCTGTTTTCCTATGCTTCCTATCTATAATTTTAGAAGAATCTACTGCTTCATCTTTAGCCGATAAGACCATCAACAAAAGCTCTCAGGTTCTTTTTTGTCATTTAATTATGTTTACGCCAACCGTGTACGTGAAATAGGTACAAAATAGGGTATCAAATTTTTGGTCAGGTCTGAAATAGGGTGAAGGTTTCAGGAAGCGGACCGCACACCCCCACCCAATTTTTCTGGGAGTACCTCGTTTAGCGATGTTAAATTATGCACGAAATTTGAAGCTCGAACAACAAAACCGGGTCTGGATTCTTGACCCCCAAGAGCGTTACGAGTGAAAGGCCGTTCTCCACGGATACTAATCTTCACACGTAGAACCCGGCTAAATAAGTAGAAGGAGTAGAAGTAGGAGTAGAAGATAAAGGACTTTGCAAGGAACCAGATAATGCTGTGCCTGAGGTTGACATGACTGGTCTGACAACAGAACAAAAGGAGGTAGTACAACGATGTTGAAAGAAGAAGCCGCCACATTCGCAACAAATGAAGATGATATAGGGTGCATGGAAGATCTTCAGATGGATATTGAATTGTCAGACAGTACACCCGTTCAGCGGGAGAAGTGAAGAGCTACATTGAAGACCTAATGAACAAACAGTTCATCACCAAATCACGATCATCTTATTCGTCACCGGTAGCGTGTGTTAGGAAGAAGGATGGCAATCTTCGCCTGTGTGTGGACTATCGGGAATTAAATCGTCGTACCGTTCCTGAGAGACACCCTATTCCAAGAGTACAAGAAACCCTGGATAGCTTAGGTTGTAATTCGTGGTTTAGCGTTTTAGATCAGGGGAAGGCTTACCATCAGGGCTTCATAGCACCAAAAAGCCGACCGTACACCGCGTTCATCACACCGTGGGGTTTATATGAATGGGTTCGCATACCCTTCGGATTGACAAACTCACCCGCAAATTTTCAAAGCCATGGAACATTACCTTGGTGAATTGAGAGATGAAATAGCCATTACCTATTTAGATGATGTCATCGTTTTTAGCCAGTCCTTCGAGGAACATGTGGAACACTTACGAAAAGTACTCAAGCGCCTCCGGCAGCAAGGTATCAAACTCAAGCCGTCAAAATGTAAACTGTTTCGCAGAGAAGTTTGTTTCCTGGGGCGTATTGTTTTCAAAGATGGATACAGAGTGGATCCGAGCGGAATAACGGCTGTGACTATCCTCGCAGAAAAGAAGCCAAAAACTGTTGGGGAAGTGAGACAGTTAATTGGATTCCTGAGTTACTATCGCCGTTATATTCCCAATTTTGCTTGTCTTACCAAGCCTTTGTATGAACTGTTAAAAAAGCCAAAATCTGCAAGTAAATCCAAGTATACTACGAGGAGGGCCCCCGACAAAAGGAATGGCCAGTTACCATCTGCAACACCAATTATGTGGACAGAAAACCATCAACAGTCATTGAGAGGACTCATTGGATATCTGACTAATCCACCGATTATAGCCTATCCCGATTATGAAAAACCATTTATCGTTGACACGGATGCATGTAATGATGGCCTTGGTGCGGTCCTCTATCAGCGACAGGATGGGAAAACCAGAGTCATCGAATATGCGTCCCGCACTCTGACACCTTCAGAGAAGAACTATAACCTTCATGCCGGAAAACTCGAATTCCTGGCCTTGAAATGGGCAGTGTCGGACCAAGTTCGGGATTATCTATATTACGCACCCGAATTCACAGTGTATACAGATAACAATCCACTGACAGATATACTGACTTCTGCGAAGCTGAATGCAACAAGCTTGCGCTGGGTTGGAGAACTAGCAGATTTTAGGTTCCAAGTGAAATATCGTCCAGGCAAGTCTAGTAGCGATGCTGACACGCTGTCGCGATTGCCTCTGAACACTGAAGATTACATGGCCTCGTGCAGTGAAAGAAGCAGTTTAGAGGTCGTACAAGCAACTATCTGTTCCCTGCAGTTTCAAAGTCAAGGTGACTTTCCGTAACTAACGGCTTTAACTGATTCGATTACAGCCCTAGATGACGACCACATTATTCCAGCAGACCGTCACATTGACCTCAAGTAAGCGCAAGAATTGGATCCAGTGATTAGCAGGGTTGTGCACTTCATACAGTCAGGCAAGCGACCTTCAGTCAGAGAAAGTAAAGGTGAATCTAGGGAGGTACAGCGGCTACTGTTCGAGTGGAACAAACTGATCCTGGGAAGCGACAATGTATTGTATCGTAAAACAAGCACCAACGAACAGGTTGTATTACCCCGGAAACTTCATAGGATTATTCTTAAAGAACTGCATGAGGACATGGGCCACTTAGGTGCTGAAAGAGTGTTTGATTTGGCAAAAGCAAGGATTTACTGGCCCCACATGAAAGACGATATCACAAACTTTGTTACCAAAGTATGTAGATGCATCAAACAAAAACCACCTGTGGTCAAGCAGCGGAAACCACTTAACCCAATTGTCACGACAGCGCCTTTTCAAACGGTCTCACTGGAGTTCCTCCGTGTTGAAACAAGCGCAGGAGGCTATCAGTACATCTTAGTAGTGATGGATCACTTCACTCGGTATGCTCAAGCTTACCCAACCAAAGATAAGTCTGCAAAGACAGCAGCAGAGAGGGTATACAACGATTTCATCTTGCGTTTTGGAGTCCCTGAAACAATCCACCATGATCAAGGCGGTGAATTTGAGAACAAACTGTTTTACAATCTGGATAAACTTCTTGGAACCGGCCATTCAAGGACTACCCCGTACCACCCTCAGGGGAATGGTCAGGTTGAACGCCTCAATAGGACATTACTTTCAATGCTCCGGACTCTGCCAGAAAAGCACAAGTCAAGGTGGCGTGACCACCTAAACAAAGTAGTACATGCATATAACTGCACGAAGAATGACTCGACAGGTTACGCCCCATTTTTCCTTCTATTTGGGAGACCTCTGCGTCTCCCTATTGATCTGATGTTTAACCTTAAACCACCCACTGGATTTAGTTCCTATCCAGAATATGTTAGGAAGTGGCGACATGCTATGTCAGAAGCCTACAAGATAGCTTCAGAAACTGCCTAGCGGAATGCTCAGCAAGGAAAGAAACAGTATGACAAGAAGGTGCGACACATCGTACTTATGCCTGGAGACAGAGTGCTTGTTCGAAACCTGAGTGAGCGAGGCGGACCAGGAAAACTGAGGTCATACTGGGAAAACGAGGTGCACGTAGTTGTGGAACAGAAGGGCAATGGCATGCCAGTCTACGAGGTCCGACCAGAATCGAGAACCAAGCAATCCAGAGTACTACACCGAAACTTACTGCTACCATGTACTTACTTACCTGTGGGCGAATCCAACCTACCATTTTCTCAAGCCTCCCGAAGTGGTCGTAGACAACGTAAGCGGATGCAGGTGCCAAAGAACAAGCAGTTTGCCCAAGACTCGTGCACGGCTAGCCAAGACGAAGACAACAGCAATGAAGATATACCATCACTTGTACCCAGCCAACTGCAACCGTGTATCCAGACCGGTAACAGCGAGCACTCTTAGGCAGAACTGTTGGTCAACCAAGACTCTCCAGTTATTGGCAACGACAATCACCGTGTACAGGAGGATGTCTCCGAGCCACCTAATAATGATGCACCAACCGAGAGTGTCCATGCGACTTTTGAGGCAGCGAATGAGTCAGAGCAATCCAGCATCCTGGAAACCAAAGACTCTGAGGAACGACGTCCACAAAGGCTTCGGAGAGCCCCTGTCCGTCTGACATACGATGTTCCAGGACAGCCTGTGTACTACCCTGCCGTAACTACTAACATACATTCTGTTTCAGGGCAAACATACCCAGCTCCTGTATCCTTTGGGTCGACACCTCCATATCAACCGTCATGGCATTGGCCGCAGTATGGACTACCCATCCAACCCATGTATTATTTCTGTGCTTGAATACACCTTGAAGAGGTGTACACCATGAATACAAGGATATGAACAATATGTTTGTTTTAAATTAAAAAAAAAAAAGGAATTGACCAAGTGAACATGTTTAATATTAACAAACGAGCATCAGGCTCTTAAGGATCTATTCCTTCAAAACCAAGACGCATTAGCCGTTGCCGAATAGAACAGAACGTTGAAACTAGTCGCATAAAGGACACTGTGGACCTGCGCAACCCACAGATGTAGACCTACGTATGGCAGTCAAGTGTAAAAATCGGTATGTTGTAAACAGAGGTTCAAATTTCGACGAAGACAGTTTTTTTTTAGGGGGGGTAGAGTGTGATAGTTAGGTCCCAGGCCCCAAACGGTTGTAATTCCCTCATAGGCCCTTGTGGCCGGAGAATAAACGAGAACGCACATGGTCAAAATATGTTTTGGTTTTGCTGTATAGTTCGCCGTGTTGTGAAGGTAAAACCGGCTCCCCTAAGCTTTATCGAGGTCGAGAGTTACATCATAATTATTGTTCTCAATGGTTGAGCTGTAAAGCAATTTTGTAATTTTAGAGGGATAAAGGGATATATGTTGATAGGGGTCTAAAGAAATAGACTCCAACACAAGCTAAGCGCAATGCGTCCGATGTAAGAAAGACAGACTTCTCTCTATTCTTTTGTTTAGCGCTAAATTAGGGATACAATACTGTTTTTTGCAAGCCCGAGTTTAGGCTAATTGTAGCCTCTTGTTATTTGGTATATCATAATTTAAGAGCTAAACCGTTTGAGATGTCCACGAAAGTTCTAGGAAGTAGCGGAAGAACTTTTATTTGTGATTTGTTTTTCACTTTCGGATTTCCCTTCACGGAAACGAAAGGAATGAGACTCACCGGAAGTTGTAGTATTATTACTGAAAGACACACCCAAGGACAATTTTTGAAAAAAAAAAAAAAAAAAAAAAAAAAAAAAGAAAAAGAAAGAAAGAAAAGAACGAAACAATGGACATGTAAAGGCGTTCTTGTCACTTCTTCTGTCACAAAATGCAAATGTCTACTTGCGATCGAAATCACCATCCCTTAAAAAATCCTTACAAATTTTGAGAATGCTTAGAACTGAATACACGGAAATAGGAAAGAGAAACATTGTAGCTCAAACAGGAACTACGAACGGTAGCACTACGAATGCTGGAACTCGCTTAAACTGATGGAATTGCAACTAAGTTACAGTGTAATTCTTGTTTTGATCGGCAGTACCCGAGACATCGATCTTTGATGGAACATTTTAAATTAATGCTGTTTCACTGTTCCAACTTGTCTCAAAATGAGTTGAAATAAGATTGGCCAGTGTACCCACCTCGGGAGTATTATTCGCTGCTCCACCTCCCCTTAGGAAGGCCTTAAACTCGGGTTGTCCTCAAACGAAGGCGTCCCTGAAGTTTGCTATTAATTGCCGAAGTCGTTGGAGAAGCAGAAGTTCTTTCTGCTTCTCTGAATATTATCATTCACATATATCATTCACTCTCTGAATATTGTTATCTTAACGCTGAAACAAATTAAACTATTCAAGCGTTGCACCGACTGCGTTGCACCATGCAATATCGCACAAAGCATCAGTGTAATCTGATCAATTGCCTGAAGATTGCGCACTAAAGTGATACGCCACGGCACAGTCCGTGAACCACAGAACAACAAAAGCGAGGGAAATTCCCTTGGGTTTTTGAAAATTTTGGTCCTGGAGATGAATGTGTATCAGTCTCAAAGCTTTATGGTGTTGGTGTACGCACTACCGTGTTCGTCGCGGTGCATCTGATAACAGCAGATAAGAGTCCATAAGCAGTTTTAGGTCGGATGCAGTAAAACATTTTTATATAATAATATTAGTTAATATTGGGATTTGTGAAAACTTGACGAGGAGAATAGCTTGAGATGAATGCTACAAATGTGATCAAACTGTAATAAATAAATAAATTTACCTGTGGTCTTATGAAGAGTTTCTTTTGAGGTTGGAATTGTATCTTCTTCTGTTACTCACTCACCTTGTAAGAGTGCTGACTGACTGATTGACTAGCTGATTTGTTCGCTTCACTTTCTTTATATAAAGCGGAACTGCGCTGAAACGCCTTTATGGTATACGTAATACGCACAGGATGTGAATTTGTTATGATAAATTTCAATTGTCCAACCCTCACTCTGCATTGAATTTCAGTTCCGGTCAGCCGATCAACCTGTCAATTGATTTCCTGATACCTTTTCTCAACCGCGTACTTTAGCTGCGCCACGTAACATCCGGTTTGAGTCACGAAAGGACGAAATATGACAAAAAACACTAGGGATGAATTTTCGGCGCTACACTGCGAGTTTTGTTGGCTCTGCGAAAGCTTTTTGAAACTTTGTTTGTTTTTTCCTAAAGGGTTTGCGCATGAGCCAATATAAACTAATTTACATGGGGACAAAGACAACCTCCACGCGCCGTTAAATTTGGGTCGTCACGCAACACTTCTCACTAGTACGACGCGCAAAAGCTCGGCCACTAAGCTAACCAAAATGGCGACTGGATGATGTAGTGCTGATTCGACGAGTTTAATTTACCCAGGAAAAAGTGAGGAAATCAATTGAAAGATAAAAAGGGACTCCGTTATCTACGTTTTTCATTTAAAGCAGGCGATGAACAGCGTTATAACATATCAATGTGGTTCGTGGAGTTGATAAATTTGGAATGTCTAGCAAAAAACAGCTGTCGACTCTTCTCCTGGCTTTCATTTGGCTTTCTTCGATTTTACAGAAGGGCAGTAACGGTAAGCCAAGGGCAAGTTAACTCATCGAAACTGTTCCAAGACTAAATTGCCGTTAAAACAATCCGAACCTAAGTTGTTTAATTATCTTCTGTGAAGACTGAAGTTAAAAGGTTATTTAAGCTTAAGTATTATATTTCAATTTCAAATGATACAGACGGTTTATCTGAAAGGCCAAAAATGTGAAAATGAAAATAGTTGTAATCTTATTTTGCCAGAAGTTTGCGAGTGTACATGTAGAATCCCGATGAGGGTAAGAGGCGGAATGAGTTTGCGGAATGACATGTGGCATGACTTGCGGAATGGCATAATTATGCAGAATGTAATATATGCAGATTGACTCAAAGAAATGAATTAACTGAAAGCGCACCCTTTCCCTTCTGTACAGTTAATAATCTTGAAATTCGTGATTATTGATAGTGTCTGACAGCCTAATTGACAGTGAATAATCGCAAGCTAGTTGCCGAACTAGGTCACAACAAAATAATGAAAACAAATTGGTCAGAATTTGACCGAGAAATATTTCAGTGTTGAGTACTGCTCTCTGATCATGTCTGATCAAAACTCTTGTGATTGCGTTACATTCAGATGTAACCTGTGACATGAAATCGGATAGGGCAGAGTTTTTTCATGTTTTTTGACAGTCTGTTTTTAGGTGAAACGAATTGTAAAAGCAGGTAGTGAGTATAAATGAATTGAATCGAAGTGACTAAAAGAAATCTTTCGTGAGTTTGACTGTACCCCACAAGTTTGGTGCATCTCCACGGGGCTTGTTTTGATTTAAATAGTTTACAAATAGACCCTTGGGGTGATTAAATTTCTCTTGAGTCAGCTGTTGAGTTTGCTTTTGTAGGATTAGTCAGTTCGGGTATTATATTTTTCTCATTTTTCTCTCTTCGACGTGGTGACAACCTGAATACTTAGTTCAGTTGTTCATATCATATAAATATCATATCAAAGTAGCGAGACTGAAGTGAAACTCTTGTAAAGTTCCGTAAACCATAATATAAGCTCTACGAGACTCCATTCTTAAATCTCTTACAATCAGAACCCTGGTCAGAAGCGTATACTTTTCTGCCCCGGTAAAATAAAATTTTATTTAAGACATTTCAAACAAGCCAAATGGATGTTATATAGTTTGACCTACACTGTGCCATGAAATTAACAAGGTGCTGAAGATGGCAAAAAAATTGAAAGCTTGTTTGATTGCAGCGGAATGATTCTTTCGTAAATACCACAAACTGGGACCACTTATTGCGCAGGAAATATCATTCGCGAACAAACTAATCCTCCTCAAGAGTTTTAAAGTGTAATGTTTATACCAAAGCAAGCCTGGTGGAGAGTAGTGCTTAAAATGTTTCTTCTCCGTGGCGGCCGCCGGCTGGGCAAATCAAACTCAAGAGAAATTTATTCACCTCAAGGGTTCGTTTGCAAAATATTTATATCAAAGCAAGTCCCATGGAGAGCATGCACTCAAAACTGAAATACTTCTTGGTGAAATCCTGACAAATTTGTTTTCAACATTTCAAATAATTAACTCCTTTTAGTTGAATTAATTTCTTCGGGCCATTCTGCATATATTACATTCTGCATAATTATACCATTCTGCAGGTCATGCCACATGCAATTCTGCAAACTCATTCCACCTTTTACCCTCACCGTGTAGAATCCCTGGATGATTGATCAATCGATCGATCGATCGATCAATCAATCAATCAATCAATCAATCGGGGTACAAAGGTAATGGCACAGTGGTGAAAGTGCTCTCCTTCCACCAATGTGTCCTGGGTTAGATTCCCAGACTCGGCATCATAAGTGGACTGAGTTTCTTGGTTC
>JAEMWC010000102.1:940000-977500 GCA_016490735.1 Pachyseris speciosa | reverse complement strand
TGGTGTTCCGACCTAATAGCCAAATACGGGTGTAACATTAGCAGCAGTCAAAAGACATAAGCGATTGCTAACTATAGTTAGAACTCTGATGGATGGTAAAGATGAAATGGCCAACAGAATGACAGCTAGTCAGAATACAATGTAACGATGTCTAGTGTGACAATTAATATAATATGGAAATCCAGTATTTAAACTGTGGATTAAAGCAATGAATATGTGAATGATCATTGCAGTCATGAACACTACTTAAGCAGTAGTGAAAATAAAGCCTGTAAAAATTTCAGGCATGCCCTCTGTGATACCGGTGCTGTGCTCTGTCAACTTAGCTAACAAGCCATCTGGGAGCTGATCATTTTCATTGTTGGTTCGTAATATACCCATGAGGGATGAATATATAACTGACAATAAATATATATGAAAATCATATTTGAACTGTGGTGTGAACGATTATTGCAGTTATGAACACTACTTAAAGTGCCTATGAAGCGAAATTTGTTTCTTGTTAATTTTAAAGTTTAATCCATAAAACTCAACATTCCAAAATTTCAGATTAAAACCAACTATCTGGAGTATTATAAAATTCGATCTGCCCTAAAACAATATGAGAAGAGTTGCTCGCTAGAAACTGATAAACCCCATACAGAGAGTGCGGTTGAGACTATACAGTCCTCGCAAAAAGTTGTTAAAAAGCTGCTTATCGAAAAAAAGGCTACCCATCCTTCAAGAACGGAGGAAAAATGGAAACGGGAAATTCAACCATTTGGAAATGTAACTGTTGATTGGAAAAAATCTTATCAATTACCGTTTCTCTGTACAAGGGACTCTAAACTCAGAGTATTTCAGTTTAAACTTTTACACAGGAGGATTGCTACAAATGACTTTTTATGTAAAATTGGACTAGAGCAAACTGACCTATGTTCCTTTTGCAAAGAAACTGCGGAAACTCTGATGCATCTTTTTTGGAACTGCAGACATACAAAGCTTTTTTGGGAAAGAACTTTCGAATGGATAACCCAAAATTTTACGGATCTGGAAAACTTTAAGCTCTCCCCTTCTTTCTGCTTGGGCCTTATTGACAATATATCAGATCTCCTTGTACACCAGATCATTCTTATTGCTAGATCCTACATATACACTTGCAAGTTTAAAAGCTCTTTACCAAAGCTGGAAATGTTTATACAGCTAGTTAAGATAGCTATGAAAGTGGAAAAACAAGCAGCCCTAGAAAATAACACAGTTAGGGCTTTTGAAGTGAAATGGTCTCGACTTAGATAGTCCCTCGCATACGAAGTGATTCAAATGGTGGAAATGGTATGGCTGCCACTGTTGTACGCGGTACTTGATTACTGTGTTGTAAGTAGGTTAGTTTTCGTTGTAAGGTGTATTATTGTTTTTATAAATAACCTCTGTATTGTGTGTAATGTAGTAAGTCACATGTACGATGTAGGTATGGTATACTAGTATAAGTGCTATGTGCAATATAAGTGAAGTGTAGTAAGCAAGTATGGTATTAAGTACTGTGCAAATAAGCTAGTAGGTAATACGGAATGTAAGTAAGTAGAGTGTGGTATGTGATTAATAAAAGTGGACCAAAAAAAAAATTTGAGGTGCTCTTGATTAAAATTGGCAATTTTACAAGCGTTTGAAGTTGGGCTATTTTGCCCTCAAAAATGGCATTTGAATCGCGCAGCCAAAAAGACATGTGACAGTAGCTGTGACGTAATTTTGGGGACAAGTATTCCAACTATTTCACTATATTTCTTAAGCGCAAATACATTTTTTGTACCCAAAATGACGTCACATCATTAGAATTTTGCGAATAAACTCGACCCAGACCCCTTACCATTTTTAAAGGCATAATAGCCCAACTTCAAATGCTCGTAAAATCGCCAATTTTAATCACGAGCACCTCAAATTTTGAGATTCTTGCATTTTTAGGGGTAAACTTTAAAATTAGCAAGAAACAAATTTCGCTTCATAGGCACTTTAAGCAATAGTGAAAAAAAAAGCCTGAAAAAATTCAGGCTTGTATGGGATTCGAACCCACTACTTCTGCAATACCAGTGCAGTGCTCTACCAACTGAGCTAAAAAGCCATCTGGGAGCTGGTCATTTTGTTGGTTCGTAATATACCCATGAATGATGAATATAATTATGACAGTGAATATATGAAAATCACATATTTGAACTGCAGATTAAAGCAATGAATATTCATTTCTTTAATCCGCAGTTAGAGTTACGAAATCTAAACACTGGGGCTTAACATTATTCAATGCTTAATACAATAAAGAATTTTTTTTACCAATGAGAATTGAATGGTTAAGGGTTGAACAAGATGCACAATTCTTTAGGACACTATTCATAATTTTGTTATTATTTGAAGACAGTCTGATCAACTAAAGATTTGACTTGGCATATTTATTTGTATATAGTTTCGTACCGCACAACCTGTACGACACTCATCAGATAAATAGCCAAATGTAAAGTTACAATGTAAAGCTGGTAAATATATATACAGGATGATTACGTTGTAATTTTACATTTGGCTATTTATCTGATTAGTGCCGTACGTACAGGTTGTGTGGTACGAAACTATATAGTAATAAATATGCTAAAAGTCAAATCTTTAGTTGATCAGACTGTCTTCAAATATTTATGCTCTAGTTTTTCTACTGAGCACTCTGACAATAGTTCTGCAAATCAACTTATACAATTTTGTTATTAGATATTCTCAAGGAATTTTTGGATAATTGCACTCATACCATTTAACAAAGTTATGCCAGAAATGAACAGCGATAGAACATGATACAAATAGATGGCGTACCGTTTGATATTCAGTCTTACAGTAGCAGCAGTAAGGCTGTTGAACTTTTTTCATTTTGTACAAGATGTTATTGGTATACAGAACAGTGTTGATGTCTTGCTGCTTGAAAAGAAAACCGCAAAAATTAATTCCCAGTGGAAATTTCAGCCAATTTCAGCTGCAAAAGTTTGTCCCCACAAACCTAAAAAAAATTGATCCATCAACAAACTAAAAGTCCCGGAAAAATTTCATGCACACGGTAATCTCTAGTTTCCAGGGTTGGGGGTGGGGGAGTGGGGCATAGCGGTTTTCAATTGAGTGTTGAAAGTAATTATGGTTTTACTTTGGTTTTGCATTGCTTCGCTCTGTGATTGGCCAGGAAAACTCGCACTACTTTATCAGCCAATGAGAAGCAAAACCAAAACCAAAACCAATTGCAACTTGCGTGCACGTGTGTATTTTCCTGCGCTTTGCGCCGGCTGCGTGTAATTGCTTCATGTTCTGATTGGCTCGCTGCTCTGTTTGCGTCTGTTGTGATTGGTCAGAGTAATTGCTTTGGTTTTGGTTTTACGACACTCAATTGAAAAGCACTCTATACAAGAGTCCATTCACTCCCACATTTTAATGGGCTGAATCTGACTTTTCATCATTTTAGAGTACATTTTAGTTTTCTGTGTTGACTTCTTCTTCTTTTCTTTTTTTCCATTGTGCATAGAACCTACCTATTATATGTGAGCGCATTTGGTGAAAGTGCTTTGGCTGCCATCTTTTCTCTTCTTGTAAGCAAACCTCAGGGTAGGTATATTACAATTAATGATAAATTATTTTAGTTAAAATTTACATTATACTTTAGATAAACAGTTGATTCCTTATATGGGAAGAAATCAAAGCACAAAGCCATTTCCAACTTTTGACACAGTTAAATGAAGTTGATATTGCTATGCAGTGAATGATGACTTCATATTAATTGTTTTCCATAGCAAATACAAACAGTTAACAAGTTTTTGAAGGGGAAAATTGAAGTCATCCATTCACCAAAGACAACAACAATCAGGCTTTATTCATGGTATCACTTCACTAAAAATGCTCTTCCAGTGAGCTGTTTACATAATTATGAACAACCTTGTCTGAATGATTTTAGAATGTAGACAAGCCTCTGTGAAGCCTACATTGGTTGGTGCCAAAATTTAAGCTCTGGCACTGTTGTTGATTTTAAGCTTTTGACAAATACAAGTAGTTTTGGTTAATCACTTATTTTGGCATTGTAAGCTTCGCTTTAAATATCAAATTTTAATGTTTATCGCAATACTGACAAAGTTGCTCCTTATTGAGGGTATACAATGATTTGTGGTATTTTTAATTTCTAGGCCATCTAAGTTTGACATCCTGCAAGTCTGACCAGCTTGCTGACTGGTACACAATATTCTTCAACCCCAAACCCAATCATGTTAATACTCTGCACTGTACTCAAGAAGCTGTATATCCTCTGTAAGTACCTTTTTAATATTTAAGGCCCGTGCAAACACTCCCAACATCGTTGGCCAACAACATGCAACTTCCATTGTTGGCCTAGCATATTGGCTGCATTTGAGCTCTGTGTTGGATGTTGGTGTGAGTAGAGAAAACAGCATACAACAACTGCCAACAACAACCAACACAGGGTTCAAATATATGCAACATTTTGGGCACAAAATTCACTTTATGTCATTACAGTGAATTTTGTGCCCAAAATGTTGCGTATATTTGAACCCTGTGTCGGTTGTTGTTGGCAGTTGTAAAAGGACACTATAATAATTATTATTATCCTGCGAAATTGTGCAGAATATTGCCTTAATCTTTAACCAACGAGGCTGTTGGCCAAGTTGGCTGAAATCAGGGGATATTCTGCAAGATTGAGCTGACTGCTGAACACACAACTGTATAATTCAAGCTACTCAGTAAAATTAATGACAGTTACTGTATCAATTTTTCCCTAAAGCAATTCCATAGAAAACTGGTTCTATGATAATTATTTTTATGCTTCTTTCTCGTCAGGTATACCATAGTGCTGATGTACTATGCACTCTCTGTTGCTCTTCTGTTCTTGTTCCGTCCAATCATCTCACACCAGCTCTGTGATGGCCAGGGAAGGGCCTCTACGTATGCTGCTTTGTACTTCCTGCCATCTCTTGCTGTGATACAGGCCTTGTTTGGTGGACTTATTTGTAAGTGGTAATATTGTTAGTCGTCATCATCATCGTCATCATCATCATTTATTTAGTCCTTCTGTGCCAAGTGGCACTTGGGGCCTCCTTAGAGGTTTCCATGATCCACAGAGGCTCTTGAAGACAGGTGGTCAGCCCATTGTCTAGCCTTCACCCAACCCTCATGTGTGCGAGGTCAGACCACAACACCAGGAACTACATTCCTTACTCTTTTTGATCAGTGTGTGGGTCATTTTGCGCCCACTTCCAGTTTTACATATTGGCTTTATAACGTCACTGCCCAATGATGCAATCATCTGAACTATAGCAAATTCTGTTTTGGTTTTTCAGCTTTTACTGGGTCCAGGCCTACCCATTAAGGGTAGGCACGAACTCTCTCAACTCCTAGGTCCCATGCAAGGTGCCTTCCCTACCAATACCCACAACCCATGAAGGTTGACCACACCACCGGGGTCTATGTCCCCTTCTCTTTTTGAATATGTGGGTTCTTTAACGTCCCACAAGAACAGATCAGAGAGAGAGCTGTGAGATGGGGCCCACGGTTTTTCGTCCTTATCCGAGAAGACTATAAAGTGTAACCATTTGTAGATGTAATTACAAAGGCAGCAGTTTCTCCTAGTCAATTATTTAAAGACCCTGAGTGTTGGTCTGGCCGGGGTTTGAACCTGCGACCTCCCACATTGTCGTCCGGTGCTCTACCAACTGAGCTAACTGGTCGGCGGTGAAGCACATTGCCAGCATGATCTTGTCAATTATTTTAAAGATATGTAAAGGTGCAAGATCAAAAATCCTTCAAACCCCACCCCCGTACAATGTTGAGCATGACTCCCGAAAGTGTTTCCTGACATTCACATCATTCAGGTGGGTGGGGATCAGGGGTGCATTTGCTGCTTTGGGGGCTGATTATGGCAAGGGGCAATGAACACTGGTGACTGCCATAGGTCTCACATGGTTGACATATTATAGGACTTACCGGAAAGATTAAGTTTTTCTCTATAGTACTGCAGCCTTTAGTATTAAAACATGAAGAATTTCTTCGTAATGTTTCTTCATAAACTAGTGTTTAGAATTTTTGTCTTTGTTTTCATCAAAGTTTGGTTGCTCTTTAGATCAATGCCCTGGGTCCAGAAATGTACAATATGCTATAGTAAGTTATTGGTTTGGCACGAAAATTTGGTTTATCAACGGAGTTGATATTTATGTAAATTGATCATTGTAGGTAGAAAATATAAAGCTACAATCAAGGGCATTACAGCGACGTGGTGTTGTGGTCTTTGAATCCCTGTACGGTGGTCAATTTACATTATCAACTCAGTTGGTAATCCAAATTTTTGTGTTTCACTCCCCCACCGACGCAGCACCATGGTTGCTCTAGAAACTAACCCCCTTTTGTTCATTTATTGGTTTGGCAACCAGCTTGTCTTGAAACAGTTCATTTTACAGGTACAAAACTAACTGGTCCATTCACAGATTTATACACAGTGTTGCTCCTTTGGAGATCTTAACGGTCGTTTTGTCGTTGAAGATTTTTTTATCTTCTCAAACAACGTTCATTGTGCAATGTTATTGACAGTGTGAAAAAAATCTGTGGAGAATGTGCATGTTTGATGTTAATGGCAGCTAAACGAGGAATGGGGATATTATTATTAATAATGGTTATTTCGTAAACTAGTTTTAATTTGTAAATTAATTATAATTATAAATTTATTTTTAATTTTAAATAATTTAAGGGAGGGCCACAGGCTTATCAGTTTCTAACTGTAAAGTGTTACCCTTGTAAAATAAAGTTATTTATTTGTTTATTTATTTCCAAGTATAATATCACACTTTCAATTTTTGTTCCCTTTTGCTTATATTTTGGGACTACATGCAGTTTGATAAAAGACGCTTCAAGACACTTAAAGCTTGATTTTCCAACTCAAACTCGACCGTAATGTTTGCACTAATGTTTAATTGCAAACAATAAATGTGACAAATATATGTTGTGGTTGTTGTATTTTCAGATTATACCTATCCGTACGCCACGTTAGTAATTTCCATTTTGAGCACTGCTGCAGTTCTGGCCAAGAACAAAATTACAGTGAGTATTTATTTTCGTACAAACATGTGTTTTAGAATTTAAGTCCTCCCTACTCTAGAGGAGAGCTGTTTTCAATTGAGTGTAGTGTACCAAAACTAAAGGAATTACTATGGCCAATCAGAAAAGACGCAGACAGTGCAATGAACCAATCAAAATTCGAAGGAAGTACACGTACTGGACTTCTAGCGCGGGAAAATGTGCGCGCGCGCAAGTCAAGATTGGTTTTGGTTTTGCTTGCCCTTGACATTGAAAAGGGTGTGGTTGAAACAAATGCGAATGCACCATTTTGCTAATGATCAGTTCCTGGTGAATTGTGGGTAGATCCAGTCCTTTGTGGGCGCAAACGGCCATTTTAGGACGTAATTTGAAATTGTAACTTTGACCGTTTGCCGCCACGAAGGACTGGATCTACCCACAATTCACCAGGAACTGATCATTAGCAAAATGGTGTATTACAACAACACTGATAAAACCCCTCTACAAAAGAAGAGCAAAAAAACTGAAATCTTAGGGGCATAACTTTCAACTGAAGCGCTGAAATAGAGTACCTATAATAATGAGTGGGTGGTAGCAGAAGTATTTCAGCTTAATTTAAAATACCTACATGTGAAAATTACAGTTTCTATTGTAACCACAATGACGAAATTACTTTCCTGTGCGAGTTAAAAACAATGGCGGAAAGATTTCCAGATTTTCAAGTTCAAGAGATTCAAGAACTCGAAAAAAAGTCAGAAAACCAAAATACAATAAAAGTACATCAACTTGGCTAAATGTTTAGACCAACTGCAGGCGCCAAATATGCCAAATATCACTACAAATCATGTTACCTGTACAAATCAAAAGGTACAAATACTAAAGGTTAAACGCCTTTATTAAAAAAAATTCTACCAACCAGTACCGTAAGATATGTATGAAGAGCAGTGACGAGAATATGTATTTTGATATTGGGGCCCGGAGGGATGGAGGGTAAACAGGTCAGTAGCAATTCGACAAATACAGGGTTGCCACCATACAGGGTTGCCATACAGGGTTGCCACCGTCACGGAAAAATCAGGGACAGACTTTTTTTTTTTCAAGGTCAGGGTAAAGCCAGGGAATTGTGTATTAAGCCAGGGAAATTCTAAATCCCACCAGGGAGTCAGGGAATTTTACTTTTGGCCAGCCGATAGGTTTGGGTAGGAGATTCCTTGCTAGTTAAGGTAATGTCGTTTCCAAAACATTTCTGCAAAGGAATTGATTTCTGTAGCTTCATTGCTGGCTATATTATTGCCCGAGAGTTTGTCTTGGATGGTCAGTGAAAATTTAGAGTATATGCCAGTCTACGCAGCGGTTCTTTGTCTGGTCACTCAACGCTCTTCGCGAGGAGCGTTGCGTTTAAGCCCTGGCAAAACTATCAAACAGAGGTGGATCCAACATCCAACAATGTTGGATGTGAATGTTGAGATATTGGCAAAACACTATCCAACATTGCTAGACGAAACAAGCTACCGGTACAAGTTGGCGCTAAATTTAATTCAAAACATGGCGCTAAAACGAAACCAAAAGCGCTTATATAACGTTACATGTAATATTTATAGTACTAGAGCTATTCGAGGGCGTAAATGACGGTGTCAAGCGAGGAAAATCCATGGAATTGTTAAGAGAACGAGCTGAAAAGGGTGTTCCGTACCGCTCTACAGTTATCATTGCAAGATACACCCGCGGAGATGATGAGAATGAGCCCGGATCAGTTCGCAGAAATTTTAAACGCAATTGAACCGGACATCTGCAAACAGAACACCAAAATAGCGATTATTTATTGGCTAGCAGGGCGAACGTGACACACTTTAGGATACAACTTTGTTGGAAGAGCGGCAAAACACTACAACATTTTTTCATCGAGCAGAATTGTTGGACGTAATGTTTGATCAAAAGCAAACTCTATCCAACATTTGATTGAGCAAAAATTGTTCGACGAACATCATCCAACATGGGCGGCCAAACGGTGGAACAATGTTGGATCGAGCAAAGTTGGAACGTTCAATCCAACTTTGTTCGATAGTTTGGCCAGGGCTTAATTGATTGGCAACCCTGCCAAATGATCTGACTTGTGTTTGTCTTTGGAAGAGTATCGTTAAATGTTTACTTTTTTTCCCAATTCTCAGCATGCTCGCCAGCTTCTCAGCAGCAGACGTCACATGGTGATCATCGTCGCTCATTGGTTGGCTCATGCTTACGGAATATTGGCAGTTACGCTATTGCGTAACCCCGCTGTACATGGACCGATGTTCACGCTTGTGCTGGCTCCAGTCCTATTCTATTTAGGAACACATTCGTTCACGGAGCCAAACAAGTTCAAAACTTAAGTCAGCTTTAACCCTTGAGTCGACGGCTGTAGGTCTTAAATTTGTATATAAAGCGACTACTGTAAAAGGGTTAAAAGGCGAACCTCGTTCGAAATATTGGCTAGATCACCGTGAAAAAGCCGCGTGCAAGAATCAACATTTTTCGGAGTAACCCTAGAACTTTAAGATATATTTGGCTTCTACTAACAAATAACTCTATTTTAGGGACCTCCCCAGTCAGAAAACTAAATCAAGGAGTGTGGTCCCTTACTTCTCGTGCTATAAAATTAATGTATATTATTGCTGTAGTGTATATATTAGAAAACCGGACAGACCCGACTCTTTGTAGTTTGTTTCAAGCTTTTCTCTTTTCCAGAAAAAAGATTCTGTGTTTATCTCAAGGTTATAATTGGTGTTTATATTTTTAAGCTACAAGTGTGTCTAAGGTGGGTTTTCACGTGCTGCAAAGCAGGATTTCAGTCAAACAATCTTTACTGTAGTCGCAGTGACCTTTAGCTTAAAGTGAGACTCGAAGTACTGGCACCGATGACAAAACGGTGTACACTTTTTATTAATGTCGGCGCTTAATGCACATGTCATCGGCTTCCCCGTGGGGTCGACCCCCGGGACTACCAGGGAGATATGTGGGGGAATACAAGGAGATGAATGGGATTCTTTTCCCGAGGGTAGGGGAAAATCTTGACATTGTTTTACGATCAAAGATTAGGGGGTGGGGGAATTCATAAGTTCGAAAAGGATGTCACGGGGATTTTCCACTGAGAGACACCTCACCCCGGGGACTTTGTCTTGAGAGATTCCCCGACCCCCCGGGAAAATTCCTCAAGTTTGCTTGACTGATTTTACAATCTCCCTGGTTAGCCCGGGGGTCGACCCCACGGGGAAGCCGATGACATGTGCATAACTCAAAAGCAACTTAAATAGGAACATTTAGCAATTTATACCGCTTACTGCTTGGTCTCATTTGTATTAGCCGCGTTCCGGCAAATTTCGTTTCACGGAGTCGTTTGTTTGGCCGTATTTACTTGCTGCCTACAGCCCTAACTAAGCCCTAAGTGTAACCATACGGAAGTTATGAGACTAGATCCTCGAAAGCCGACGAATAGCCTTGGAGAGTGCCTGCTTGTTAGAAATTAGCATGTTATGACAGTTTGACCGTGAGCTATTGGCAGTCATTTTTATACACCGATGACTCGATACAAACCTTTCTATTTTTGCCTTGGTTCAGCACCAATTCAGCTAAAGCAAAATTAGAATGATTTGTGTGGAGTCATCAAAGCACGAAATTGTGATATCTTCCTCCCTAATTACGGTAACACGCATGCAAATTTTTGGCAGGTGGACAATTTTTTGAACATACTCCTTTTAAGGTATAAAATAGATCTCGTGTGAATTTAGGTTCTGTGACACCATCACCCTATTCCAAGGATTCGAATTGCATTCGGCACGGCCGAGTTAAGGACTTACTTTAGACGCTGCTGATTTTGCCCTCTTAAATAGAAGGCTATGTCGATTCTCGTATGTCAACGAGTAATGGAGCTATCCGCTTCTCGCGCGCAAATCAGAGAAAGGAGTTCAACTCAACAGTGATGATATTGTAAAAGGATAGAAATGAAAAACCCTCGAAGGTGCTTTCCGGGAATGAAATAAAGGAAAAATATCAATTAAGTAGTGAGTTTCTCAGACTTGCTCTATGTAAACTTGGTCTGCGCGGGAATAGCCAAAGGGCACTCAGTTTGTAAATCTCGTTTTCTTAGCCAACACTCAGTGAATATGCTTTGGGTTTGGTCAAAGAGTAAGCAGAAAGCTTTGATCGTTGACGCTGTGAGATTCATTTGAAATATTTTCTCTTCTGGTTTGACTGCATGCGCCATTCTTTAGGAAGCCTAAAAAAGTCAGTTGTGAGCGTTGTCAACAATTTTTTTTCTCTGAATTTCAAAACAAATAAACAAGCTGTGCTAGATTAAGAAACTGTCAATGTGTTGAGATTTGTGCTGTTAAAGTTGTGACAATTTTAACAGTTAGCCGCAGCAACATGAACGCGCCATTAAGATCGAAGTACACATAACGAACTATGAAACTACAAAACCTTGTCGGAGTGTCCGATCTATTCACAGCCACGGTTTAATCGATATTTCCACATTATATTTCCCTGTGACTTTCCCTTGTTTCAAACGTGTGTAATGGTTGAACAGGTTCTAGGCTTCTACGCTAAGCCTGTTTTCGCTCGTTAATTATTCGGGACTCTCATTTCCAATTCTCTCTGTATTGGCCTGGCAAAGATATCTTCAAGGCCATTTGAATTCCGACGTGACCGGGATCAAGCCTGTCTCCATCGAGCCGGTCAAGTTTAAAAATCGGTGCCACACAAAGCCAGCCCAGCTTGGTGTTTGATTTCCGATTCCAAATTGAATTTGAGGTCGGTCGGAGAGTAAAAAGAATAGATCATCAGTAGAGCCATTTTCCTCTCGGTGTTGGGTAGCTTGGATTTTCAGTTTCACTGTACAGACGTCAACCCCCTTCACGTCCAGTCTCGTTCTCACCGGGCGAAATGCACTTTCGATTCCACCACCATCAAAATCGTTTCAGTGTAAGCTCAAAGGTCAGCTCACTAACAGGGGAGCTTTCAACTGCCGGTATATCACGGTCTTCATTTAGAGAGAATTATATACGGTTGAAAGCTTCGTTCCGTAAGGGTGCATACCCTTTATCTTCGATCTAATATATCAAAGGATTTTCTCCATATTGAAGCTCAAGAATGAATATCCATATAGACTTGTCGTTTCAGGGGAATATCTTCCGTCATCATTCAACCCTTTTTGTTACTTTTTCTCGATCGTTAATCCTCTGTGGAATTTTCCTCAGTCCTAAACCGACTTTTAGTTGGTAGCGAGAGCCGTGAAAATCACCCCCAGATGGACGGATGTTTTGTTAACCCTCGTTGAAAGTCCTCACAAACCCACAAACCCTCTTCAGTTTCTTGTCAGTTCCCCGGACTTTCGCGGTCCCCTTCATATCTGTTTAAATTAGTGGCCGGCCGAGCCAGTTCAATTTCGCGTGATTCTTTGCCCTAATTTATTATTTCACAGCTCTCGACCTCGTAAATATTTCAACCTGTTAGAAATGCTTGGGCTCAATGCTTGGCTCAATGCTTGGGCTCAATCTTTGCTTTGGTAGATTTAAGGGGTAATGCCCGCTACCATGTGGCCTTAGTGCCTTTAGAGTGGCTTCAGCTTACCAAATCACATTAAGTTGTGAGGTATATCCTTGTCACTCCAGCCACATCCCACAAGCTTTACGTTTTCACTGCTTGTTTTATGGATATGTGGTTACTTGAGCCTGAGCATTAGCTATGCCATGCTGATGAGGCCTAACAAGGCCGAAACAGCTGTCCATGGCTGCTAATGCTTGGGCTCAATCTTTGCTTTGGTAGATTTAAGGGGTAATGCCCGCTACCATGTGGCCTTAGTGCCTTTAGAGTGGCTTCAGCTTACCAAATCACATTAAGTTGTGAGGTATATCCTTGTCACTCCAGCCACAGCCCACAAGCTTTACGTTTTCACTGCTTGTTTTATGGATATGTGGGTACTTGAGCCTGAGCATTAGCTATGCCATGCTGATGAGGCCTAACAAGGCCGAAACAGCTGTCCATGGCTGCTAATGCTTGGGCTCAATCTTTGCTTTGGTAGATTTAAGGGGTAATGCCCGCTACCATGTGGCCTTAGTGCCTTTAGAGTGGCTTCAGCTTACCAAATCACATTAAGTTGTGAGGTATATCCTTGTTAGAAATAATGGCCTTGCACATGCTGGTTCCCTAGAAAGTTGTGCTAAAGCAGATGGCACATGTCACGTTTCTCAGTTCTCGTTATCGCCGACAATTTCAAACATAAACTTTCGAATAGTTGTCGGGCACAAGTTTCATACCTAACAAGTAACAGTTGATTGCCCACACAAGCCCAATACTTCGTAGTGCCTTTGAGCTCAGCCGACCGGGCTCTGCGGTTTTCCCTAAGTGTGTGCCCACCTTCATGCCTTACGCTGTTTATAATACAACGTGGCGACAAGCCAAAAAAAATGTAAGCACAAATATTATACGCGGCTTTGCTTCCTGACGTGTTTACACGCGTGGATGGTTTACTTCCGCGTTGTTGAAGCCAGGGTGATATTATTGGCATCTTTGTTGCCGTTATTTCTCGTAGGCGTTTGTTTGTCACAATTTTATTTCACACAGAATTAAAAAAAGAAAGGCTTTTTCTTCCGGACTTTTGCTGTTCCCCTTGTTAACTCAGAATCCAAAGCATGAGTGAAGGAATTTCAATAGACACCATTCAGCATCGCTTTTTGGCGACGACAAAATTAGAAAGAACTCTACGCTGGTTTAACTTTTTAAAAAACCTATATTTGAGGCTTTCGCATGTAGAGTTGACGTTTTTATAGCTTGTGTAAATGGTGGAACCTTGAGTCGTGACATGAAAGCCGCCAGTAGGATAAGGTACTCATAAGCCCTCAAAAGGAGGCTGACTGGTTGGCAACAATTGTTAGCCCGAGGAGTGTGATGAATGAGTCATTTAAGTGCCACTGTGAAATCCTACATTTATGCTTATGATATACTCCGCATCAAAATTATAAGCAATTTGATTGGTTCTCTGACCCAAGGTATATAATGCAATATACTGTCACAACGGGAATTAGTTCTTTGGAAAGCCTGCCTTAAAGAAAGTAAAAAATAAAACAGAACAGAAGCAATAAGTGCACAATCTTGATTTCTCAATATCACTTGTCTTTGAGCTATTGGAATTTTTCCCGGCCTTGTTTCGTCTAGCCGAGAAGGCGTCCACATGCGTCAAATGTGAGTAGAAAAGGCGATCCGATGGCGATATCCAGCAAGAGGGACGTCGTGATGAATCAGATATTCAAGTCTGAAGAATGCAGCTTCAATGTGCAGCTTTTATCTGTAAGACCATTCAGCTAAAGCAACCGACCATACTAGTTTTTCTCCCAAACGTATAATTAAAGCTGAGGCGCCCGGCCTTCACTGAGGCAAAGAAGCCTCGAGCGACTGCCATCCATTTAAAGATACTGTAGCGTGAAGCCATAAATTGATATAGTAAGACTAGCAATGGGCTTGTCTACCCTGACCTGCGTACTCACAATTTTCATTTACGAGTCTAATTATTCGTTACCAAGCTTGCGCGCCCTATAATTTCCAGTTGAAATTAAGGAAGTTGTTGCAAATTTTAGCAGCATCTGCGTGGGATGTATTGGTAACGTACGGAGGCTAATACTCAAAAACTTTCAATGTTTGCATGTTTGGAAAGATACTCTGTTACTCTTTTTGAAACATCATTCTCTTCCTCTATCAGTTAAAGGAAGATTCTTCTGCGGAAAGGGTTGGTGGAAGGGAGATCTTGTGGGAACTAAATGATTTTTTTACCGGCCTATTGCTGGATACTACTTGACAAAAAAAGTGATAATTTTCGTGCATCTTTTCGTAACTCATGGATCTGTTTTCGATTTTTGAAAAAGTCAAAATAAATTATGTACTGATTCTATACCAGTCAGTAAACTGCATGGAAAAACCAACAGAAGATGAAGAATAACATAATCTACCGACAAAAAGAAACTGTATTATTTCCTCCATTTACGCGCGCCTCCTTCGAATGAGTATACGATCCTAGATGCATGAAAACTGAGTCAACGGCCAAACGTCTTCCGCTAATTAATGAAAGGAAGGTAGAGGTGGTGTGTACAAGGTAAGGAAAAGTAGAATATAGTCCAACATTTCCCATTTAATTATATTGCTGTTCAAAGGCCCCCTCTCGCCCACCACCCCTACCACCATCAACACAGGACCTGCCATAACTACACTCCGGAAGACTGATGAGTTCTGCAGCTGAGTGAAAGGTTTTTTGTTTTGTATGTTATTGATAGTTTCTTCTCAGAATAAATTTTACGACTATGCTATTTCAAGGGACGGAACAGGATACAGTTTGTTTCGAAGAAACTTTGGATTCTTGCTAATGGCTCAACTTTCCGCGGGCAGCACGGTGGTGGATTGTTCACTTCCCAATAAACTGCCACATTGATTTTATATCCTATATTCCGGACCAAAAATCAGCTCAAAATCACACACTTCGGGGAACGCATTATTCTATAGCCTACCAACAAATTATTTATCTTCCTAAGGGTTCAGATAGGGTGGAAATTGCTCCATCCTGTAGAAAGTGAGTTCTCAGGCAAAGGCTCAAAATAAATATGCTACTGACATTTCCCACTGAGCGCAGAGTTTATATTAAGTGACGTTTGGTTTTACGGAAAAACTGTTCATTTTCGAACCACAAAGCTTGTTTAGCTGTAGCTTACAGTCACTAATTGGCCAAAGCTTCTCAGTACCGTTCGCGTCCCGTAATTTGATAGAAGCAAGTCATGCTGCTTCATGCGCGGAAAAGCAGTGGACTACTTTCCGCCTTTCCAGGGACAACTTTCACACGTTGAGTCTCGAAACTGTATAGCTTATTTTGTTTTGCTTTGTTGCATGTTGTGTTAAAAAATTAAATAAACACAAAAGGATGGAACAGCACGTTGCATATAATTATGTTGCGCTATCACTGAGATTGTAAACGCCTCAGGTGAGAAAGTTGTGCAACAAGTTTAGGCGTGTTTATGCAGGACGGAGCCCATGAGCTCCTGGTCTTGTCTAGTTCAGTCTAGTCTTGACTAGTGTTATGTACTCGCTTTGAATTGATCCAGCTAGAGGCATAAATGTGAATTTCGGATCCGTCCACAAAGCTTTAATAACTGAGTTATTATGTTCCACGCTGTCTGCACGGAACAGCTAAGTCAACTGAGTAACACGATTACTGAACCGTAAGGCTTAACCTGGCTTGTGTGGATTCTTTAATGCCACACTGTTTGGGAATCTGAAACAAACACTCCAGGATGGTATACAGAACGGCGCAAGAGAAGATTCACATGAGATTTATTACCGTCGAGGAAGAGATTGATATATCGTTTTGCACGACCACTAAGGTTTCAGGAGGTTTCAGCGGCATCAAAATGGCATTATGCAAAGCTGAGAGAACGGCCATGCATGTTTTTTCCGCTCATCATACGACCAGAGACGTTCCACTCGCTCGCCTTCTTAGTCATGCAGAAAACGATGCTGCTTCAGGTTCATTAGCGAGAATGATAATTCTCACATAAAAAAACATGAAAACTGGGGTAAGCCACTTCACATTGCGACGATCAAGGGTGACCATGTTTCGGGGTTTCTACGCAACCGGCAATGATAAAAAAATAGGCTGATAAAGGAGATCTGTAGTAATCACAAAACGAATTACAGCTGACCCCTTCAACGTACGGCAAGTTCGTGAAGCCAATATGACCGCAAATGTGTCTTCTTAACTAGAGAACATGGCCTTGGACATGGTTCAGTCACTGCGAATGACAGATCGTCTTCTATTAGTCACGACGAGCATATTAATCGACTTAATATGGGGCAACACCTCGCTCGTCAGACATTATGTTAAGGTATTTGCCCCAGCAAAATTAGCATGTTTTATTTTTCACCCATGCTTTGTTATCTTGTTCGTCGATGCCTCTATTTTGCAGAAAAAGAGATTTTTTGACAAAATACCTTTGAGGAGACGAGAACTCTGAAGCTAAAATTCGTGTATTTACCGGAAGTCAAAAATGTTTCCGAGTGAAGAACTGGGACGGTCGCTAGGCTGTGCAATCATTTTTCTGTTTTTTTTCCTGCACTTTTTGTGCATTTAGCTTCTTTCTAGGTTTGTTTTCATCCTTCGTGTGATGTTTGTCTTCGTGGACGCCATATTTGATCATAAACTTATCACCAGTCCTCTGGGCCCATGATTTAAGAAAACTGGAAGTCTGGGACAAGTGCCCACCTAGCAACGGGTAAACAAAACAAAACCTCATGGTTTCAGTGAATCTGCAGGCCTTATAAGCAGCGGAAATCTATTCAAAATGGCGGAATCGAATGTGAAAGGCTTTCATCTCCTCAAAACAACTCATTTTGCGAGGTTTCTGACGAGATTTTACACACATTGGACTGGAATTTCGATTTCTTACCTGACGACGACCCAGGAAAATGCATTTTTCTCTTTCAAGGTAGAACATTTTGGAATGAAACTTGGCATGCAGTTTATACTCGTGGAAGCCAACAATCGTGTGCTTGCAAACCGGGCAAAGCAATAAATTGGAGTTTTGGTGGCCAAGGGAATTTTAAGGTAACATATATCATTGCAACTTAGTGACGAATTTCGATATCCGAGTTTGTAAGCCAACGTTTCCTTGTTACATAGTGAAGAATCGAAATAAAGTTGAATTGATGCCTTCAGTCTAAATGATTGTGAGAAAAATGGAAAAAATGTTAAATGGAGTCTGTTAATATTTAAGTTAATTATTAACAGATCGAGGTGTGATGATGTCAGAAATAGATTCAGCTCATGAAATTGAATGTGTGTGTGAAGTTTGGTACAAAATGAGTAAAACCCACCACCAATTTGCCTTCTCAAAAATGAGCAAAATTTGCCAGGGCAAGTACCTTAAAGTGGAAACGGTGGGCTCGATGACATATTCGGAGTCTCAGTTTCAAGACCAGAAGTTCAAGAAAATCTTGACTCATTCAGCGGAAGTTTAATTTGAACCACTCCTTGCTAGCTCGGTTTGTAATAGCGTGGGTTAAATTAAACAGAAGAACTGCTCGTAAATTTTGTACAATATCGTGTTTTGCGGGAATTTCATCAAGAATCACGGTATTTAAAATGACTCTCAAAGTCAAAAGCGCTAGCCTTTCCATAAGCGTGCAGTTGAAGCATTTTTGCACGTTTTTGTTCTTCGTTTACCCAATAAATCCCAGCATTAAAGTTATCAGCCCAAACATGTTTTGGAAGGTAAACACTTGCTATGTGTAAATTTAGGTTTAATTACGAAAGCTCGATATAACGCGGTAAACGGTCGGCTAAAAGAGTGTTTTGTTGCTCTTGATTTCGCATGTCCTTGAAAATATGCGTCATACTTAACTTCAACAGCGAAACACTCGAGTTTTATCAGTCAAAATATATCAACAATTTATCTCACTGCTGGCTTCTCAGGGGCACCCAACGACAAGTTTCGGTAGATATCTGTTCGGTGGAGGGTAATTCGCCTTGCGCTTTCGGCGTCGATTTAAGAGTGCACTCGGATTTTCGTAACTAAAACGTGGCCTAAAAGATTCGTAATTGCGAAATCATAGCCCCTAATGTTTTCGGAAAATGCGTAATTGCCGATTTTGGCAGTCAAAAACGTCAGCTAGCATTTTCGGAAATAAAATATTTCCGTAGAAAGTTCGTGGAAAGTTCATTTCAGCTCGCATTTTCTCAAAGGAAGGTTTTGTTCCCTAACATTTTCGGGCAATTACAATTTCAGCTAGGGAATCCGAACAGATGAACTTTTTCTAGCTTATGAAAATATCGCTTTAAACAGACTTACAACACCATAAGGGACTTAAAAATGCCTTTCTACAGCTTTTGGTTGATTTGGCTCGTTGGGTGCCCCTGGCTTCTCAATAACAGTTATAAAGAAACACCGGCACTGAAACAGTAAATTTATTTATTTTGTCAGTTTTAGGGCCTCCAATTATCAATTAAGGGCTCTTTATGTTTGCTAAATATTAGTCACCCTGATGGACAGAGTATCTATCTCCTGCACACACCAAAAAATATATGTTAAAAAAAAGAAAAATAGTTAACGTGTTGAGCACTTGTTAATTTGCGTTAATGTTAATATTGAGTGGGATATAATGCAGAAGATAACGTGCTGTTGTCTATTCCAAATGTCGGACTGAATCACAAAGGTTTGCCAGTGCAACCTGGTTGTTAACGCTACACAGCTTCACCATCGTTGAAAATCATGCACCTTTTTTAAAAACACTGAAAGGAGCCGTTCTGACGAAAATTTCCATTATCTTTGTGCAAGGATTGACTTCGGCGGCATGTTGATATTGCGTCTCTGACTTATCCCACATGTAGCAAATATTAAAAATTGTTTCTTCAACAAGACTTCCTGTTATTTTTAATATCTCCGGTCGGGTTTAAATATCAATAAAGAAGTTAGAAACATGCCCAGCAAGTTTGTTTAGAAAAGTCATTAAGACGTCGGTGAAAAAAGACATGCAACAAACGATGTGAAACAAAGGAATTATGTTTCACAGTGAGCAAGTATTGCTTGAATAAAAATTAGCATTTTTTATCGATCATGCCTAAATTTAGGTGCATTTCTTCAAATAAACTTAGCGTCTTCCTAAACAACCTGTTAAAAATGACCGAGTAATTACAAACGAATCAAAGACACGTGAAAAGAGGTTATACCTTTTTTTGTTCCAGGTGTGTTTTTTTACACGTGGAGCCCGCTTTTCCACGCACGACTCAAGAGCCAATTGACCAAAACTGGAAACAATTAGCGTTCGAGAGTGGAATTAAAATTCGCTCTTGCCTCGAACTCCGTCCACGCGTGACCACAAAGCCCCCGCAGTTTAGTCGGACACACGCAGCTAACACGCGTCTCGGTTAACAGCGGGTAAACCGTCGTAGATTACGAACACGCACGACTTTCGTCGGAAAAAGAGCCGTAACCGGGTTTTCGGGTTACCAATCATCGCCCAAAATAAACCTCTCATCAAGTGCTGTAAGAGGATGAAAGCAAGCGGAAAAATGTAGCCAAGCCCTAGAACGAGGGATTCCCCGAACAACGCTTTAGAATACGTATTTATTGTTGCATGCAACGTTTGTTGTAAGCGGTCCGTTTTCAGTTATTGTTATTTTAAGGTTCAACAAGTTTCCTTGTTGGAAGCTACGGTAAATTGGCCAGAGTGACTGTATTCTGACGTAACATAGCTGAGAGAGGAAAATGGGACCAAGCCGGCGTATAAATAGGAGTAATTTGCTGCCCATTGCAAACTACTTCGACTTCGGAAAGAGCAAAATTTCTAGCGCTCAAATAAGAAGATACAAGAAGAATTATGTGGACCTTTCAACTGGAGAGCAGGAATCCTACTTCGCAAATGAAGATTTCAGTTACTCACGTAAGTTTATCTCTTTTAAATCGATCATTCATCAGTTTTTTTTTATCTCAAGAGAACTTAACACATTGATCATTTGATATAATCGATGTTTTGATCCCCCTTAATTTCCATCGTTCCAAATTTTAATTGTAATTCAAAGTTATAATTTTGCACCAATTGATAATCATTCAGAAATTTCAATTTTGTACTTATCCATTTAAGATTTCCCTTCGGGATCAAGTTTTTGACCGGTTTATCAATTATATGATAATTTTTACGCTTCAGAGAGTCCATTGTGTGAGCAATCTTGAAGAAAGAAATTTACATTTGTTTGTGTGCTCAATGAAGTACACGTTATTTCGCAAATCTGGACTTCGCGAATCTTTCGCAATTTCCTAGATTACTCGATAAATCAGGATGAATACTGTCCTGTGGATTATTGTTAGATGCATTTTTCAAGGAGGGCGGTTAAATTTCGGTAATGGTACTTATTTTAGTTAGTTCCTTGAGTCAGCATAATTCCATGTCGAACTCTTGCAGCGTTGGCAATTTCTTTTTCTCTTTTCCAATCTAGACTTTGTGGAAAGTTCTGGTAATATTCCACGCCATCCTCCTAAGCCAATCAGCTCCCTGTGGCAAAACGTTAGTTACGCCGCGAGAAGTCGTGGGAAAAGTTTCAAAATCCGGCTGGTTGTTAGTAAAGGAACAGTTTCAGCTGGATCCGACGAATCGACAGAGAAGAGGAGTTAACCAGGCTGGATCGCATTATTGCAACTGGACCATGGAAGTGGACGAAAACACAGATCGAAATCCAAGGTTTTTATCGAAAGCGAACTGTGATGACTGTCCGTGGTACTGCCGGCCAGTGTATTATCAACACCGCGTTCTGGTGAGGGACTGCACCAGTGACATGAGAACTCATAAAGAGCCGCAAATCTCCGTTTGGAAATGGGAAACTGTTTCTTTAAAAGTGGCGTACGTCTATAAGCCTTGATTCAGGCTGCCGTGCTCAAGAATAAAACCGAGAAAAGAGGAACTGAATTCAGTGCCTTAACTATGTTTTATCGCATACATTAACTAACGTGACGGAAGAAGAATATAAAAATAGATTTAAAAATCGACGACGGGAAATTTCAATCGAAATTTCTGAAGCAATATAGAATGTGTTTTATAATTTTCTCATTATTCTTGAGATTGAAATTTTATAACATTTAATTTATTTCTATTTATGAAATAGCTATTTAAAATGTCACAAATTCTTTCACATTTAATGAATATATGAATCAGATGAATGAATATATAAATTGGATGTAGAGAGCTTCGGGGGACTAAGTATTTCTTATTCAATAATTTATTGGGCAAAGCCTCCAAGTTAGTCTTTAGTTAGTAAACTGTTATTCATGAAAAATATTTAAAAATTGTGCCACGCACAGTAGAAACGTCAACTCAAAGAGTTCGAACATGAGTTGTTTCCAACAAGAAACATTTTTTTAAAATGCAACCAGCTTACGGTCATTCTCAGAACGTGTCAGCCAAAAGTCTTATAATTAAGGTTGTACAATTTTTTCATAGTTAGGAATTTTTAACATTGAAGTAGAATAAATTCAGTTGTTAAGCAAGCATTGACTCTGACTGAACTGTTTTCTTGATATATCGTGCGCTGGACATACCTTTTTCTCTACATTGTATATTAGCAAGCCCTTCCCGTTCCGGCTTTGATAGTTGATACATTTCTTCCGTTTGTTGCAATTGGCGTTTGGTAATCAAACCGCGTTGGTCTTCACAGCGGTAAATTAATTATCGTCGCAAACAAAACAAATCACTTTTACCAGGAGCCCTGCTTTTACAGAGTTGTTATTGAAATGGGTTGGCAGATCGTCAGACAAAACACCGATGGCGAGCCAGTGAGCCACCTTAACCACTCTACGCAACTTGGTTGGGCAGGTCAGTAATTATTAGGTCCTTTTTCTCTCTTAAAACACTTGCTGCGAATGTCGAACCACGGAGCCCTCCAGCCGGAGAGCAACTAAAATATATGCTATATACTTTTTTACTCGTCCCATATCCTAGGGTACTTTACCGACACTTTCATGTTCCCGATCGAAGTATGACTTACATTCGCCCTCTCTGTCGAGCCGCCGAGTCAATTTAGTAAAGCCCCTTCCAAAGTGCCCTCAATCTACAGTTTCTCAAGCAAAAACCGATCAGTAAACAATTCAAAAATATAACACAATAAAAAGGAAGTAATCTATCTTAAATTTCGCGCTTTGACGCCTGGTCGGTGATTTTCAATTCATGATTTTCCATGAGGCCGTGTACAGACTTTATACCCATCACAAGTTTCTAGGAGCTCAAACCCCGGAAGTATCTGTTTTAGTTTTTAATTACAGTTTCCTACCGTGACAGACTAAAGAAATCGGTTTGCGGCCAGTTGATCCGTATCGGTTCTCGATCCCGGCTGTTTCTTGATTCCGGTTCCTCCCCAGAATAAAGGAAACACTCATGTTTCTTCTATAGGGAGGCACCGGTCGCTTAAGCTCTCCAGCAGAGCTTAAGCGACCGCAACAACAACACCAAGTAACAAAAGCGTCCGGTACTAAAAAAAAAAACATCTGCATTCAAGTTACAACAAGTTACAACAGCTTTGGTGATTATTCAGTCCAACTCGTTGAACTTGCACTGTGTCACCGAACTATTCAAGAACTAAAACGGTAGGAATACGGTTTAAGTTAAAATACCTAAAATGGAAACACAGAAAGAAAAGACACGTGTACTTTCCTGTTTACGGGGAACAGTAATGCCGTCTTAGGAAGTCGAATTACATACGGACTGTGTGCTGACCCGCACAGGATTCCTCTACGATTGTTCCTTATAGGTGTGTTCCCGGAATCATGACTGTATGTGCCCGGTCGAATCCTGACTGAATTATTTTATTTTTATTTATTTATTAATTATTATTATTATTATTATTATTATTATTATTATTGTCTCTTTTATCACAGTCTTTGCTGGTGTTCTTTTTGTGCATCAGCCGGGCGCAAACCATGCACTAGAGCGTCAGTCACTCAAGTCAATCATTCTGTCATACACTGAGCACCTCTCTGAGGATTCGCGTAGATCCCAGTATTATTATTATTATTATTATTATTATTATTATTGTTGTTGTAATGGTGACATGCCGTCGCCGAAACGTCATGTTTTTATCTCGTTGCTTTTTATTCTGAAATGCTTTTTCTATAACTTGAAACTGATCTCAGGGAGATCGAAACGTCGTTAAATTTTTTTATCACAAGTTTTTATACTAAAATGCCTTGTATAATGCCTTTGTTTTTGGTCTTTTTCATCCTGTAATATTACCGTGATCCGTTTTGCCAAAAGTAATAAATAAGTTTATTATTTATTTACTATAAGTGTATACCGACTCTCCTGATGCGTCTTTGTATGCCCTCACATGTACTGATCCGTATACAGGACTGCATACGATACGCCTGCGGCTCGTGATTTACGAATTCGTCGAGTGTTCTTCCAACATCCAAAGTGGTTTATCATGCCTATAAACCATAGAAACTTGTGGTATATTGCTTTTATATAATAATTCAGAAGATGCGTGAAATTTCCATGAGTTTACTGACACAATAAACCATAGGTTATTGACCAATCAGAGCGCAAGCATTGAGTTGGTTATTGTATAAAACTTTGTATACTGATGTTGTACGACTTGACTGAGGGCCTGTATACCGATCATTTCGTGTAGTGCGGAAAGTCACGTGCTCACGTTCTTCAAAGCACATATCTTGGACTAAAATGTGCTATTTCTGAGGAAGTCCTGGTAGTTTTTAGCAACCATTTACGGATTCAGCTTAACGGAATCTGTCAGGAAAAAATAAAAATTGTCAACGTAAACTTTTAATTTCTGAGAAACTTTAACCTATCCCCAAAGTACGCTGAAAGATATGATGGTACTTTTATTCCGTGTTGCTTTATAACTCTGATGCACTTTCATGATATGAAAGCATTTGCTCCCGGCGTCTGCGGCGGTCTGCGGCACACGGTCTGACCCTCGACCCTCGACCAAAAGGCAAACTCTCGGGAAAGTAGAACCTAGTTCTACTTCGTGGACCGCCGAAGACGCCCGGGACAAATGTTTCCAAATGTCTGCAACGTGACGCAGATCGATCGCCGATCATGCATGGCGCCGATCGTGTCGCAGATCGATCGCCGACCGTTAAGATCATAACTGAGGAAACCAGGCTTTACTGTCCCGGAAAAACGCCGTGTTGGTCAGTACACAATCGAGAGCATTTCACGAGAAATCGAAATACATTCTCTTTTTCTTAGTTACCATTTGGCCCACTAAATACTCTGTAAAGAAAAGTGCCAAACAAGTTTATGCTCTCAACCAGTCATGTTATGGGCCAGACGACGAAGTGGCAAGTAGAAATTAAGAGAGCCTCAAACAAGTTACAGTTTTTTTTGTGAAAAAGCGATAACAAATACACGCCTTTGACTTCAGAGGGAACAGAAGTCTCTGTCATTGGCAGTAGTGTTGTTATCAAGTTACATATTCTTGGTACGTGAAAATCTCAGTGCCACGGCAACGGCAACGGCAACGAGAACGCCACAAATCTATAGGCTCATATGATGTGAAAAGAAAAAAAAACAATCGCTCTGCACACGCGTTTTACATTTTGGTATACTTCTTTACGAGTCCTCCTCCGGCAAAACAACATCGTGAAAGTGACCAAAAGTGTATCGAGAACGTGAGCGCACGAAGCTGTTTTCTTTCTTTAACTGACTACTTCAACACCGAGAAGTTATGTTTTGAAATGGCGTTTTCATCGCCTACGACATGAAATGATTAGATTTGTGGGTTATTTTAATTTGCGGAAAATGTAACTGCATTAAGGTGAATTTGGTTTTTAACCTCAGCGACGCGCCTGCTAAGTTGGAATTATTGCCAAGCAGTCATAACAAAATGAATATGTATTTCAAAATAACGTCAGTTTTCGCTGCCGTTGTCATCGTTTTTACTCAAAAAAATAGTCCGAAACCGCAAGGAAATTCTCCAGTGATCTTATTAGAGGCAACAAAACCCGGGCGCTGTGACGGTTGTGACGTCTTCAACAGAAAGGGCTTCTTGGAATACACCATAAAGTTAAGAAATTATAATGAAACCGGCAAAAATCTTACACCAGTGAGTTTGGTGATGAAAGTCCTGGTGGACATTGGAATACAAATCTCACAATTATTTGTAAACACAGCGCGCGAAATCGTCTTTCTCGGTGTTGCGCAATATTATAATGAACATCACATTTCGACTTCCGCATTGCCTTGGGACAAATCATTTCACTTCCTGTGTTACGTACAAGTTTGCTAAAAACAGCGCAAATGCCTTCAGTTTATTTAACCTATTGCTTTTTTTTGTTTGAATCATTAACACAATGACAAAATTATAGGGAAATGAATTTACTAGGAGGAGGTTATTTTCATGACACCATATAATTTTGGTTTCAGAAGCAGAATATTTAATAGGACAAGAGTACATTCTCTGCGGGAAAAATCCCTTAGATTGCGAGTCACGCTTGCTTAAAATTTTATACAGAACTTGTATGCATTAGTATTAAGTTATTTAAGGGTGTAAATGTTTCTTTATATTTTTAAGCCCAAAAAACGCTTTGGGCGCGGGTAGGACTTGGAAACCAGGACCTGACAGATAGATTAAATTTCAGTGTAGCTTTTTCGGCAGGAGGCACTGAGGTATTAACAAACAAGCGTGTCTTATACTTATATATAACTGAACGAAATTTACATAACTGTCTTTGATTTTCTCTTGAGAACCCAAGCTCTTCGTGCGTAATAGCACGGAGGAGTCGAAATATAACGACCCGAAACGAAGTTTAGTGTGAATGAACTACGGTTTCATTCTAACCTAATGGAAGTGGGGCAAACCTGAGATTAAATCCGCATGTTAAGCTAAAATAGTCTCAGTAAACTTTCGAAACTTTGTTCAGCAATATTCCCTTGGGTTGTTATTGCGCACTTTTGCGTGACAAAATGTATGTAAATCAGTCAGTCAAACTCGTACCATTGCGTTTCATGCTCGATCCAGTGCAACAATACCTCTGAAACAGAACTTGGACGATGCGGTAATTTTCTGTTTAAGTATACTTTCAGCATATACGACTAAGAACTTCGTTTTAGGACAAAATCAAGCTTGAAACATTGCATACAGCTCAAACGAGATGGCAGTTGAAACTTTTTAGCAGTGGATAAAAATAATTAACGGAAGCGGAAAAACTCAGTGGTGACTATTTCGAGGTTTCTCTGTGTCTCGATTTCTCGGTTAATTACGGATTCCGTCACATGATTCAGGCTTATTTTAGGACCTTTATTAAATCGGGCGGGATTTCCCTGTATTGGCCACACCTTGATCTTTAAGTTATAAGTAAGATGATTGAGTTAGTGATTAAGAAGCATTCAACTCGGAGACTTAGCCGAATCAATTAGATCTTGTGTGGACTGGCTGCGCAGTAACATGGACTTAACAAAGTTATCCACCGTAAGTTTGCAACGATGTTTTTAATACGTTATAGTTTGGCGTTCAAATTTTCAACCAAGGTAAGAGGATACTGTGGAAAACATTGGCTAAGTATTGCCAAACGTTTCAACTGATTATCGCCAGTCCGGAGGGGAAAACTGAATCCCCAGGAAGTCCTTGGACAAGGAAGAAAACGTTGATTCTTCTATGTTAAAGCTATGTTAAACTTTTACAGTACTACGTAAAAACTTGATTTGATATTCGATGGTTTTGGAGAAATATTTTCTTTGCTAAATTGACTCAAGGACTGGATTGACCATGACTGGATTTACTACGTTTCAGTATTTCTCAGAAGCCTGGAATCAGGAGGCGCCCAAGTGTAGCTAAACTGTGCTGTTCTTGGAGAAATTGTGATGTACCGCCAGATATGACAACGTAAATTGATTGAAAACTTCGAATAGAAAACGGTGGAGTTTCCGTTTATTCGGTGCATAAATGCTGAAGTTCTGTTTTACGACACCGGTTTTGTGTCACATAATCTTGCTCGAAACTCTGAATTTAACAGTTCCGTTATAATTAATCACCTGTAACTTTTTTTCGAAAGATCTCTCATCCCCCAGGTATTTACTGAGAGTTATACAGGGCAAGTTTCCCACCAGAGGGTCAGTACCCCAGCGTTATTTCACATTAAATTTTAGTGAAATAGAGCCCTTCTCATCAACCGTACGAAAAGAAAGTACTTCTTTTTAGTACCTCAAAGGTGAACTAAAAGTTTCTGTTTTTTCTAGACAAAGTGAATTTGCGCTGCTGAAATTTTGGCGAGAACGAACTTTCCGCTGTTCATTTGACTGTTGCATTTGCGCTCATTTATTTCTTCCATGGCCTATCGGTTTATAGTCCTTCACGAATTTATAATCAAGATGCTAATATTTTAAATTTGATCACAATTTCGCAGAGGGCGTAGCCACTCCTTATATTTTACTAATGTAAATTGCCCTCTACTCACCTCCAGCTAAAGTACATTGCCATTTTTATTCCTATAGATTTTCATCTGGATTCTCTTTCACGGTACGACAGTCTTGTCATCTCCACTGCTAAACAGGCGATGCAGAAGAAACGTACAGCCTCAAAAAGCTCTGGAACATATATCGAAAAACTTCTTGATCGTCGACAACGCCCTTGTAGGGAAGCAAACCATAATTGAAGAAGTCCTTGGAATGAAACCGCGTAAACGACGCGAGTTGTCTACCGAGCCTGCAATACAAGGTTCTTCCGAATGCCCGTGGAAATGGAAGATGACTAGAACCCGACCGCATGAGGTTCCCACGAACTTTCAAAGAGCTGTTTGTCCAGGATGCGGCCATTTCTGTCAACGAGTAGAATACGATTTCAGAGTTCTTTTCAAAGATGGTTGTGATCCTGTTAGCGGAGTGAGTTTGTGGAGATGGAAAGTGCGCAGAATAACGATCGCCTTTGTATATCATGGGGACTAGCCCGAAATCCATGAAGGAGAAGCGGCCTTGATCGACTGGAGATGTCTTGCCGAGCTCTTTCGTCTGATCCTAATTAAGGTCAGAAATTAATTATTCTCTCCGGGCACGGCAAAATCTCATCCCACATTGGCAAATTTCCGCTTTCAACAAGAGGTAATGGTATGCAAATTCCTGTAAAAGGATCTTACGTCGTTGATTGCGCTGAAACTGGATTCAGCCAAAATGGCTGGTTTGGACACTAGGCGTGTAGTCAAAGTTCTTTAGGTGGTAGACACTTCTCTCGTAAAGCCAGAAAGTATTTAAGAGACGAAATAGTAAGTAAAGCTCAGTGAACTTTCATTATCACATGGGGTGCTTACCTTTTACCCGGAAACCCAACAATTACGGGTTGGAAAATCAAGTAATACGCACTTTTCCGCTTGGAAAGTCTTAGAAATGTTAGAAATGGGCCACCATTTCAAGTGATGCAATTTTACAGCTATTCAATTTGGGCTTACTAGTTGATGCTGGCACATTACGTACGCTATCCATTTTCCATCAGGACAGACCGTTAATTAAGTTGTTGAAACTTGAACAAAATATCTGATAAAAAAAACTAGCACAAATGTGATCATTTTGAAACTCTCTACAGTGAAGCTTTTCAGCCGACTGGTGGGTGTAAATGGTAAACACTCGTGATGTTCCCTTGCGAAACCCCAACGCCTATGATAATTATGGGCCTAAATATGACAGTATAATAAATACGGCAACCCCTGTTTATAACTATTTATCACTAATATAAGAATTTTTGTTGCCTAGCGGCAATACGGATTATTTATTAAAATTCCAGACGGATTATTTATTACAAATTCATATATATCATTCACAAATTCAAGATTATGTAATGTTTAATAAATGAGCAGGAGTGTTTTATCAAGTTTTAAACACGAGACGCAGCCGAGTGTTTTAGGACTTGATAAAACGCGAATCAATTTATTGAACGGCTTAAAAAACTTAACAGTACATCTATCCATTCTTACACTAAATTTCAGATTCTGGGTTATTTTGGCCTAGAAAATCGGATGGAAAATTTAGCCGTATCTTTATCAGATATAAAGACACTCATTAAAAACTAATTTCTTTTGTATTTCCTTCATGAATTATTAATGAGGTTTTAAGTAATTTAAAAATATCTTGGAAAAATATTTAATTTAAAGATGTCTTAGACCCAGGAACTTATAGATATTATTATTATTATTATTATTATTATTATTATTATTATTATTATTATTATATGTAGTCACTATGTGACGCTAAATAGAGTAGGGATTATTCCTCTCATTTCAATTTATTATATTAGTAAAGTATTTTTCATAGTAGTCACGTTCCATTTTAGGGTATTTAGGAGAAAAATCATATAATAAAGTGAGGTCTGGATTCTTAGGCATGCATCAATTTCGGTCCTTGACCAGCTGATTTGAAATGCGGTAGTGATATATAGTGTTTCTAAATCAAATTGATTGTAGAGCTGGTACAACGGTAAAAGAGCAACAAAGACCAGGGCTAGCTGGGCTGTTTAGCCAAAACTACGGGAGGCCATTACTCATTTATTAATTAAACCTAGCCTCCTTCGAATGGCGACACTTGAGCTTTTGGGGTAAAACAAATCCTGTCTCTCGGGTTAGGTTTCCTAGTTGCGAAGTGTCCGAGCTCTACTGAGGCAAATGCGCTGTAACACTCGCCCCAGTCTCCGTCACTTCACAACACAGAGAGCCAAACCCGAAAGACAGATTTTTATCCCCAAAAGCGCAGGTGCTGCCTGCAGAGGACGCCAAGTTAAACCCTGTCAACTTCTCACGTTATGTCAGTTGTGCCCCGTTCACACCGAAGCTAAAACAAGCTCTAACAGTACTATAGTTCCTTATTGTTTTCTTGACTGAAGTTGCTAACCTATATTTCCAACAACGAAAATTGAAATTATTTTAAGCTTTTGTAAAATCCAGCCCCTCAGATTTCTGTCATCATCTCCATGGTGATAGAATTACTTTAACTAAACAGTTAGTGTGAATGGAGCATTGGACTTACGGGCGTTTTATGCACTGGTCAGTTTTGCATCGCGGTTTGTCCTGTAACAAGAACTGTACATCGGGGAAACCGATGCATGTGAATTTCATGGAATGGTAAACTGCTATCAGTCCCTTCCTGGATAGTGGGAAGCTCATGCCAATAGCGCCACGAGACTGCTCTCCAGTCTCTTTTCGCTTTCTTCTCCTAGCCCCAGTCTCACCGAACTGTTGCTCACCGCGCGCGCGCGCGCGCTGTTGATGGATTGCGCTTCGACTGTCCAAACACCGGGACTACAGCACTTCACTTCACTTCACTTTATTTTTTGCACTTCCGTTTTTTGAAATTACGTTATTAGTATAAAAGAAAAAAAAAAAAAAAGAAATATAGTGGTGTATAGTTTTTGCATGGAGGCTAACTGAACCGCGAGGTTATCGAGTTAGCCTCCATCTCGTTTGAGTAAAAAAAATATAATAATAATAATAATAATAATAATAATAATAATAATAATAATAACATAAGAGTAGAGGGACAGATTACTGAAGGAAAGAGCTAGAAGGATTGCGGAAACTTACGTTTGATATTGCTGAGATAGAATATAGTTTTGAATACTTTTGGCAGCAGTCTAATGGAATGGAAAATTTATGGTACATAACTGTACACCAACAAATTAATAATGATACCGTAAAAGCCCTATGAAGCCTCCCTTCTCTGTTAACCCCCACTTTCTAATAAGCCTCCCGTTTCGAAGTCGTTTTCTGTAATGAGCCCCCTTCCCCTATTGGGACATGAGATTTTGTAATTAGTCACTCCTATTCCCTCTTACGAAATCCACTTCATGCGGCCCAGTTGGTTTGTTTTTAAACAAGTGTACACTCAAACACATAATACTGTTTGCTGCTCTTTATTAGATAATAAGATTGTAGATTATTTTAATGTTTTATAAAAATGAGGTTTACAACTGGGCAGTGCCTTCCTTTTATGAGCCTAAACAGTTCTCTAGTAACCATGGACACAGCTGAAAGGTCCAACCATCCCCTTCCCACTACCAACTCCCTTAAAACGATGAAGAGTACGGCTCTTAACGCCGCTTGGCCCTTTTTGTGTGTAAAGAGTGAACAGCACTTTTCTCCTATAAAATACTCTCGACTATCTTTATGAAATCCTGATTGAATCAGGGAGAGCGGTTTTTCAGTTGAGTGTCATAAAATAAAACCAAAGTAATTATTTCAGCCAATCACAACAGACGCAAACGGCGCGATGAACAAATCAGGATACGAAGCAATTATTTGCAGCCGGCACCAAACAGAGGAATTTACGTGCGACTAAGTCAAGATTGGCTTAATTCTGGTTTTGTTTCTCACTGGTTGAGAACTGAAGTGGTGCGAGATTTGTGAACTTATCAAAGCGAAACAATTCAAAACCAACGCAAACACATATCATTGGCTTCGACACTTAATTGAAAACCAAGTGGTTGCCGCAACAGATGCAATCTTCAATAGATGAGTGGAACTTCGCCTTGAGAAACTTTTTTGATAATTTTTATTTGTTTGTGTTCAAACGTCAAACAAAATTTCAGATAAAAGTTTTATTACAATAAGGTAATTTGACTGATCTTTGCTCATATAAACGACTTACAGGCTGTGTTGATAAATTTTCTTTGCTCAATGCAACATAGTCTTTTTCAATCCAACATATAATCAACTACATTGTGAATGCCTGATCAAAATGTTTGATTTCGTGTATCGCGCTTCTCAATGAACCAACACATATCAAAAATTCTCGTCTTCTTTTAGTTTTCTTAATCAAGCGCATTAAACTAAACAATGCGTGGAAGAAACGAACTTTCAACAAACCGCGCTTGGTACTATTCGGTTTACTGTCTCTTTCTAAACTCGTGTTCAAGTTTGGCCCAACTGCACGGCATGCCAACAGCGAATCTTCTTCATACGGCTCATTTATGAGCTCCTGGAGCTTCTTGTTTTCGTCAATCCGGTGATTTAGTGCTTTTTCGTCGTATAAATTAAAGACAGACGCAAATTCCTTTAGGCCTTGCGCATTCTCCGTACCAGTTTCCCATTCTGCATGAGGCGGAGCGGTCACTGACTGGATTATTGCCGTTTTGGAGCAGCTTCCATGTTTTGTAGAAATAGGTTCCATTTTGAAACAACCCAGAGATCTTTCTTCTGTGAGTGTTTGATATCTGTTCTGTATCAAGCTAAGCCGTGGCAACTTTGTGGGTTGGGTGACCTTAGCGCGAGAACAGGATCGGTTACTTGATCTTTTCGGTGTCCTTGGTGGAAGGCTATCAGCGCTGGGTTGTTTAAGCGACGATGAACTCTCTTTTGCTGATCCTGGCTGGTTTGGTCCCGATTCCGTTTGTCGACTTACGCTTCCATAACAACCCTTCGAAGCTTCAGTCATACTTTGCGCCATCTGGGGAGGATATTCAGAGTCTGCCAGTGTTATTCCTTTGCTCACGGCATTACTTATCTCACCATCTACAGTGATCGTTTGTTTATCCTGCTGCTTTTGAATTGTCGCATCTGAACCTTTAATCTTATCCACTTCAGATTCCAAAAATTTCTTTAGTTTTGTCTCCAGACAAAAAGGTATTGAGCAGAAGTTGTCTACACAGGACTCCGAGTGCTTGGGAATCAGGTTCTTTGTCTTGTCGCAAAAGGAGCAATTTGTGCTGGTGCAGCTCTGTGCGTGTTTAAACATAAATTTTGTGTTCACGCAGAGCGGAAGTAAGCATTCGGGGTTGTACAGTTTAAACCATGGACTAAAAACTGCTCCAAGCTTAAAACATTTCCTGACGATGTCGTTGCAGGGCTTATATCGTTCGCAGGTCTTACCTCTTGATCTGTCATTATTGAGTCGGGTATCTTTCAGACCCAAACCTAAGGAATGTAAAATATGGAGATTTGTTTTAATACACACTCCTTCATAGAGGGTCCTTAATGATAAAATTGTAAAAAAGGATGGGGAAAGTGTAGAGGGAGGAAAGAGTAACAACAAAAAGGCAAATTAACCCTTTGAATACCAATTTAGTGCAATTTTTTTTCAGTAAATTTTTAGTGATAATTAGTCTGGAGGACTAATCTTTTCCATTTAAGGGGTTGCGATGGAAATAACAGCGGCCTTGTGTCACTGTGGGCTCACTGTAAAGGTGTGACGTCACACACATTAGCGGCTGTTGTTCGTTTACCGAGTCAACAAGCTTGACTGTGGTAAATTTGCCGCTTTATGAGGTTTTTTCGAGCCATTTTCCTTCCATCCTTAAGCTGGAATGTGGGTAAAGGCAAGCCTTTGAAAGAAGCCAGAGGTGAGAGACGGTTTCTTGCTGAATGATACGCTAAATCTGCTTCGTAGCCAATATGGCGGTGGATGGCCGAAGCTGTCTCTCTGTTAACTTTGTGGAAGGATTCCAGGACCTACCAAGGCAATTTGGACTAGTTTTGACTGGTAAAAAGTTCAATCGACGTTATATTTTCCTGGTAGTACTGGGTGGCCCGACACTTACAAAAAAACTTGGAAATAGGAAATGGAAGGGTTCTATTTTCGTGGAATAGTTGCCTTTCCCAGAATCCTTTTGGGGCGTGAACAAGACAACTTGAGATACGCGAGATTGGCTCCAATAAAATGGCTGAAGCGTGGCCCGCGGAGAAAGTGAGAGGAAAATTTCCATCCAGATGCCAAGGTCTGGCCTTAAGGTTTGCTGTAAATGTAGAATTTTGATTTTTGGGCAATGTTTTTTATTAAAAAGTTGACCACGAAAATGTGTAATTTTAAGTGTTGTTCTTTGGTCAAAAGATTGGCATTTTGGGCTTTGTTGCCAAACAAACTGTGCTATGCAGCGGTATTCGGGTATTGTTGTCATTCTTTTTTGGATTTGATAATTGCGAAAAGGACCATTTAGTGCTATTTACACATTATTATGTCTTTGTGACAAAATTTAAACAAGAAATAAATCATAAAAGCAAAAGCGGTATATTCTACGCATATATGCGTATTTGGTAGTCAAAGGGTTAAACAAACATAGTGAAAGAAGGAGCGGCGTTCCTTCTTCCTCCACAGAATCCTCCACTCAGAATTAAAAACAGACGAAATAAAAAGGATAGAAATACAAACGGATACAAAATTAGAATACAAATAAAACATATAAATACAGAGGAATTTGAATATAAATGAAAATCAATAAATTAAAATCAATAAAAACGATAACACTTTGTCATCAGTAATGGTTATAAGGATTGTGTGGATAATTCTTTATCCCCTGACTTTTTTATTTCATTTGTGATGCCTCCTTTTGTCACAACTTGCGTTGATTCGTAGCGATAGTTATCTCCGCAGTAATAAAATTCTTGCAAGCAAAATGCAACTGAGCCAACCGGAATATATAGAACATCACATGACAACTTGGAGATACAAAATTACTCTTCGAATATATGTTGAAAAATATTTCGCTCGGCCATTTAATGTCCTCTATATCAGCAAGGGCATATGCACTGTGAAATAGCAATATGTTGTTTCGCTAGCGAAGAGACATTTAGTGTAACTGAGTGGCTCAGTTTTGGTTGGCTCAGCGAGCACACTACTAATTTCCAGACGAAAACCATCGCTTATGTTAAAACCGTTGCTGACAGGTAATTTTCAATTATGCGTTAAAGAATGGAACTGTTGCAAGCTCATTTACGAATCACTTGAAAATCGGACAGTGAATTGCAATCATGGATCGAAGGTTATGGTATTATATATATTATATTATTATATATATCCACTCTCTTCTTCAACTTCTTTTGAAACTATATATTCAATTAAATCCTGTCGTAATAATAATAATAATAATAATAATAATAATAATAATAATAATAATAATAATAATAAAATAATTGTTGCTTTACTGAGCCAATAATTTAGCCTTTGAAGTTTTAACCTGTACTTTTTATTAGTGCCGTTTATAGTTCTTAACTTGCTACGTATTATTACCGTTATTATTTATTCATTTATTTTTCTTTTTTCTTTCTCAGGACCAGTTAAACAAGGGAAGGAAAACTCAGATAAAAGAATTCTATCAAGTCAGAGAGTTACTGACCTCAGTACCGTTGATTAATTTTTCCAGTTTAACTGATTGACGGCTTGAATTTAATAAAAGTGGAGCGAAATGCGAAATTGGGGAAACGGAGAAACTCAAATATTGTCGCCATTATTAATTGTAATTTTGTTTTTTTCACAGGACCTCACAGAATATCACTTTTGTGAAGCGAGCTGCCTGAATTAAGGTATTGAATTAAGGTATTCCATCAAGTCAGAGAGTTATACCTCAGTACCGTTGATACGTTTTCCAGTTTTTAAACTGATCAACAGTTTGAATTTTGAACAATGAATATACGGAAATCATATATTTGAACTGCGGATTAAAGAATGAATATGTGAATGATCATTGCAGTTATGAACACTACTTAAGTAGTAGTGAAAATTTGATTTTTTTTTCAGGCTCTAGTTTTCACTACTGCTGAAGTAGTGTTCATAACTGAAATGATCATTCACATATTCATACAGTTTGAATTTAATAATTAAAAGTAGTGGAGCGAAGTGCGAACAGGGCAAACGGAGAAATCATAGGGGTTATCTGTGTCCTTATCAACTGCCGTCTAAAACTCAAATCTAGTTGATTTTTGGAAAAAAATATTTCTTAATTGCTCATTTAGTTTGTATTCTTACTTATGGAACATTTTTGAATGCATGCTGAAAGAAAATTTCATAAAATATCCATTGAAGCCCTTTTTATCCTGACATCATTAATAATTCTCTCTTCAAATCAAATACGTTTGGAAAACTTTTTCTCAGGTTGATGGGTATATAATTCAAATCCGATTTCCAAAAAAATTGTAATCGTGTTATGTGCTACTAAAACACTGTTAAACATTATCATTATTATTTGTAAAATTAAACAACGTGATAATTATTCCTACCTGTTAAGTTTCCTGCTTGCAATTTTAAACCGGTACGATAAATTTGTACTGGTATGTGTTGTGATTCTCATTCAACTGGTGCAACTATTCCAAGAACTTTTATAACTGTTTACGAAGCGGAAAAATCGTTGATAATTGTTCTTTCTTTCCGAATTCTTTTTTCCGGGGTGTTTTTCGCTGCACCCTGGGCAGCTGGCTTCCTCAAACTTTACCCTTGCTGAGGCTTGCGTGCCGTGGAGCGTTACATATCTCTTCAGTTAAGCAACGAATCGTATCGGTATCAAATTGAATGAGTAAACTGGAAAAAATGCTCAAATCTTTCTCACACTTGCGTTTTGTTCTTCGATTTAGTAAAACGTAGAGAGCAGATGGCAACTAATATCAGTATCCGCGGGGAAGGACTAGGATCAGTCCCACTCAGTGAATGACTGCGTGGTCATTTTGGGAGTCCGTGAATGGTTTGTTTAGTTACAGCATACTAAAAATAATCTTAGAAAATAAAACTCTTCATATATAACCTCACTAAAAAGTGCGACATGGTTAACGGACAGACAGTAAAAGTGATATTTAATTAAAAATGAAACGATTGGTAAATGGCGCGAAAAGTCAGTAAGTGTCAGATATACCTCGGTCACTTACGCCAAGCGTGGGCGTGGGCTGCGAATCTAAAGAAGTTCATTTGCTCGTTTCCTGAGAAAACTCTACTTCCTTCAATGAAACAACCTGTTTTTAACTATCCTCTAATGAAATTAAAACAAATTAGCGCTTTCTGTTTGGATATCAGGGAGAGTCTAGTCTTATGCTTTATTTGTGCTTTTTGGGCTTTAACGAAATTAAAACAAATTAGCGGTTTCTGTTCGGTTATCAGGGAGAGTCTAGTCTTACGCTTTATTTCTGTTCGGCTAGTTTTCACACCATGTCTTGGACCGTGACGTGCAAAAGAACTCGACGCACTTCG
>JAEMWC010000102.1:847500-935000 GCA_016490735.1 Pachyseris speciosa | reverse complement strand
ATCTTTTACATCTACCGAATTAAGACCGGCTGCAAATGATTTATGCCTGGAAAATTCAGTGCTAATGAAACAACTTCAGTCATTCCTGATAAACAACTTCAAGAAAATGACACTTCAGTTTGAGATTGTGATGGCCTGGGTCAAACATCGAATCTCATCGACTTTATCGAGGATAACTAGTGGTGAGCGTCAGCCACGACGAATGTTATTCAAGACCCCTAAAAACTGAAAAAATTGGCAAAACCCTCATGAAATGAGCTAAATAACTTTGAACAGTCATTCAAAAACATCTTCAGGAGACTGACACTTCACTAGAGTTTGAGACTTTGATGGCCGACGGAATCTCATCGACTTTATCTGAAACTCGTATCGCATTTGATGCAACTACAAAAATGCGACATTTGAATCATCATTACAAATGAAGAAAGAGTTGTTTCACTGGTCTTCGCTGACCGGTATGTCGTGCCGCGTGAGCCCGATATCGATGGCAGGCAGTACTTAACAGCTAGCGCAAAATGTTTTACTTGCAGTTGACCACTTAAATTTCCAAGACGAAAAATTTTCCCTGTCATGTAGCATAAACCGGGAAGTATTTTTTAACTGATAACAACTCATTAAGACTACGTAGCTCGAAACTAGTCAGAAAGGTTTAGAGTCATGGTCATAGTGACTGTTGTGATTAACATAAAAACATTGAGGCGAGACTATTTCTAGAAGAAAACTGAAAATCTTACCTGTAATAATCCTTTCTGCAAAGTGTTGTTCAAAGAGAACTCTTACAAGAAATGCCTTCTTTGCGCATTTAGCTTTTCATCTGATTCTTGAACCGTGTATTGTCAACTTATTCAGTTTCTGTAAACAATGTGTCAACCAAACACTCAAACTTTTATTTTTCAGCGCAAGATGAAAGTTTGTTTTCTTTCTTGTTGATAATTTTAATCAGTTGTTAACCTTTCAATAAAACGGTTTCGTGACTGCGAAAAAGTTTCCATCAAAAAGCTTATAAAAAGTATACACTAATTGTTGACAACCCACACCAACTATGACGTGAGATTTACAGGCTGTCATCGCATGGTGTCATCCAAAAGGTAATCCACTCCTTTGGCTCCCTCCGCTTTTCTACTTGTTTCTAGAACTGATAGTAGTAGGTTCTAACAGCGTCACGAAACACTTACAACAGTAGTGAATTGGCAGTGATATATGCCCCATTGGTCACTAATATGACTTCAATCGGAGTTCTGACATCTGCTGTGAGGACGATCCAAGATGTCGTTTGCATCTCACTCAATTGTCCCAGGTTTTGCCAGATTTTTTGAAAACACGACCTCGTAGACATCCAGAACACCTCAAATGACGTAAATAGTTGTAGTGCTTTCCTTCTTATGTAGATTTGTATTCAAGCAATTACTACTTGCTAGGTTCACCAAAAGTCTTAAAGGCCAGGGTCGTTCCACTATTCATCCGCATCCCCCTCCCCCCTCCGTTAAGGTTGGCAAGTTTTTGCAAAGAGGGACGAGGATCGAATTTTTCTTCAAAGAAGCCGGCAAAATCTGGATTCTTAGGACATGTTTTCCAAAGGTTCCGAGAAAAAAATCAACCCCAAGGATTTCATTTTTCAAAGGGTGCCGACAGAAAATTGAGTGTTCGCATTCCACACTATTTTGCGACAACCCACACCCAGTATGACGTGAAATTACAGGCTATCATCGCATGGTCTTATCCAAAAGGTAATCCACTCCTTTGGCTACCTCCGCTTTTCTACTTGTTTCTAAAACTGACAGTAGAAAGTGATCACAGCGTGACGAAACACTTACAACAGTATTGAATTGGCAGTGATATTTGCCCCATTGGTCACTAACATGACTTCAGTCGGAGTTCTGATGTCTGCTGTGCGGACGATCCAAGATGTCGCAGGGGCACCCAACGAGCCAAATTAAGCAAAAGCTGTAGAAAGGCATTTTTAAGTGCCTTGTGGTGTTGAAGTCTGTTTAAAGCGATGTTTTCATAAGCTTGAAGAAGTTCATCTGTTCGGATTCCCTAGCTGAAATTGTAATTTCCCGAAAAGGTTAGGGAACAAAATCTTCCTTCGAGAAAATGCAAGCTGAAATGAAATTTTCACGAACTCTCTAGGGAACTATTTTCTTTCCGAAAATGCTAGCTGACGTTTTTGACTGCCAAAAAACAACGATTACGACCTTTCCGAAAAACTCAGGGGTTATAATTCCCCAATTTCGACGCCGAAAGCGCAAGGCGAATTACCCTCCACCGAACAGATATCTACCGAAACTTGTCGTTGGGTGCTCCTGATGTCGTTTGCATCTTGCTCAATCGTCCCAGATGTTGCATGTTGCAAGACACCACCTCGTACACATCCAGAAAACCTCAAATGACGTAAATATTTTTAGTGCTTTTGTTCTGATGTAGGATTGCACTTATGCAATTTCCACTTGCTAGGTCTCCCTAAAGTCTTACAGGGTCGTTCCACTTTTTCTCCGCACCCTTCCCCTCCCCCCCCCCGCCCCTAAGGATGGCAAGTTTTTGGAAAGTGGTGGGAGGTGGGGGGAGGGATCGGATTTTTCCTTCAAAGAAGGCGAAATAACTTGGACGCCTGGGACATTTTTTTCAAAGGTTCTGACAAAAAATCAACCCTCCGGATTTCATTTTTCAAAGGGTGCCGACAGAAAATTGAGGGTTCGGAAATGTCCAAATACGGATCCACTTGATTTTTGTTTTAGGTTCCATTTATTGTGAGTTACTTGATTTAATTTACGGGTCACTACAGTCTAACCTTGAAATTTTTTCAAGGTTATGAAAACCACTGCAAAAAACCGTGAACGATCAAACTTGCTCTACGTTGGATCAAAGATAGATCGTGACCAGTCAAAAAATAATGAAATGTAGGAAAATACTGTCAGGGCTGGTCAAACAGCGTGTAAAGGCGTAAATACGATATTTCGGCTGGCCAACACTAGCCTTCTTCAGGATTATTGAAGGAAAACGCGAGTTTACATGGTAGTTAACAAACGCGATGAAAGGTAATATTAAGCTTTCTGGCTTTATTCTAACTCTTTTTCTGTGTTACTTAAATATTATATCATTTTAGTTGCCTTGTTATTTTCCTGTAGCTTTAACACATCACGTACTATTTCATATCATTTCCGGTAAAAATAAATACCATGTCGCGTTTTCCTTCAATAAACCTGAAGAAGGCTGGTGTTGGCCAGCCGAAATATCCTATTTACGCCTTTACACGTTGTTTGACCAGCATTTACAGTATTTCTCTAACCTTCAGTTCAACTCCTACTTTGTATTTTGCGTGGAGTTTGTCAAGATTCGTTGTGTTCACGCATCATCGATGAATCGAACCATACCGAAACCATAAATCCGAAAAGTCATTTAAACTATTTGTTTTGTTTTGTTGTAGTGACTTGTAGAATATTACAAGGCGTTCTAGGTTCACTTTCACGCGATTTTTACGCATTCCAAACGCACCCTCTCTCCCGCTCTAACCCCATTCAAACGGGTCCCAGATATCTGACAAGTTTTGTTACTCAGTGGGTACAATGTATAAAACAAATAGATTCCATTTGTCAGTGCCTGCTTACTCTTATAACGTAGGAACGTCAAACAGTGGTGAGAATATCAGTCACGCTGCTCGCCTGGGGCTCGTAACGCAGTTCTTTGTTCTTAGCACGTTTTGACGTCATCCGTGTGTTATCAGAGTACACGCGCTGCCAAATAGAATTTATTTGTTAAATAACTTTTGAATTTCTTAGATGAACATTTGGTCAGTTCTTATTCTAGACCTTTCGAGCAGGCGCCTGTTGAGTTCTGAGCCCGACCAAGGTGGTGATAAGTTTTTAGTGGGGTGCGCGATAACTTCCCAGCAAAGTAGGTGATCAAAGGAAGGTCGTGACCATGTAAAAGGAAAACTGTTGAGTTAGGGCCTCAACGAACACTATTCACTTAAAATAAAATAGTATTAGCCCGAGTGTCATAAACTAGAGATAGTGCATTTACTCGAATTAAGCAACGACTTGCTTTCTTCACACCCATTTTGCATTCTTCAATTTTGAACGCCAAATGAATAATTGAAATTGGCCCGGCACGCACTGACAAGCTGTGAATTGATGCATTCTTCCTAGTTTCAGCGTATTATTTGAGTTTTAGAGGATCGAAGTAAATCTTGCCCATATCTTCGGGACTATTCCGGTAGAGGAATAGCGCAATAGACAGTAGTCTTGTAGTTTTGGGACCTATTCGATTTCTGCTTTTAAACCTTATTCCACTTATAATTTATTCCCCATCCCTAAACCGGAATTGGAATAAACAGAATAGTATGAGCCCCCCCCCCCCACCACACCCAATTAAAAAAAAAAAAAAAAAGAAAAAAAAAAGACAAATATGCGCCCTAAACTGCAGCCTTTATTGGACGTGAAAACGCAAAGCTTTACATTTTCATTGCTTGTTTTATTGATATGTGGGTACTTGAGCCTGAGCATTAGCTATGCCATGCTGATGAGGCCTAACAAGGCCGAAACAGCTGTCCATGGCTGCTAATACTTGGGCTCAATCTTTGCTTTGGTAGATTTAAGGGCAATGCCCGCTACCTTGTGGCCTTAGTGCCCTTAGAGTGGCTTCAGCTTGCTTTATTGGACGTGGCCTAGAAAGGTGGGAGAAACGGGAATATTTCAAACTGGGCAGCAAATTACGATATGGCTTGTGGAATCTCGATGACGCCGCCACAGTCAGGCCATAAAAAAATTGGCTGTGTTCAGGACTCAACCCATCAGTATAAAACATTTTTATTTCTGTCGGGGTGGAAACATCGTGCTCGAAAGGAAAACTATAACTTACGGAATTAAAGGGACACTGGAATTTTTGTGACCCCCTTAGTAATATCGTTATTTATGCAAACGTTACACTTTGTTCGAACCTCCTGGAACCGTGGAAACATCGTGCTCGTAAAGAAAGTATAGATTACAAAATTAGTAGGCGAGGACTTCTGGAACGTGTCCGCACTAGAAATCAATCCATGTGATCACTGCAAAAGTTAATTAATGTTCAAGGGGTTGAAACATCGTGCTCGTAATGATAAAGGGGTTGTTCTTAGGCGGGGTTATAAAAATTAAAAGCCGTGACTAGAATTGTTGTAATGTAACCTAAAATATGTAATGAACGTGACGCATCGAAAGAAGAATGAACAAAATAATCAGCGGAATGCTTAATATAGCAGCTATGGCATGTTAGGATACCAGTTTTTTTTCTCTGTTCTTTTCGTTTCTTTCTTTTTTTAATTTTCCGGTTTTCTCTATCAGACGATAATCAAAAATTTAAAAAAAGGCAATTTCCCTAGCTAGTCAAAAAAGGCCAGGTACTAAAAGTAACTTCTTTACTTATGCCAAGACTGACTCAAGCCCTAATTCGTCTGCTATTGCAAAAGGGTGTTCGGAGATATATGATTTTCTATATATAATGCGCACTTCGCGCCTGAAAGCAATTTATAGTTGGAAATGACGCAAATTTACCACTCGGTTCAAGAAACGCCGAGCTTCCATTTCGCAGATTTCTCGCAAGAGATTGTTAGAAGATAGCCTTTTCTCCTCTGGTTTTGTGCCCAGTGTTAGCTTCAGTGTCGTTCCACCTTCGAGAAGGCAGGGTGAAGGCGGCAACAAATGAAATAAACACTATCTTACAGGAACTAGCTGTGCTTCAGCCGCGAGAAAGGGTAAGACTGTGTTACGCGACCCAAGTCTTGTCGCCCGCTTACGTTTCTATCAATGCTACGGTGGAGCAGGTGCAGAGACGTGCAAGCAAGTGGATCGAGCAGAGGCGAGTTGTCGTACAAAGAGCGGCTGACTTTACTAGACTTACTTCCACTTTCTCTAGATCGTGAACTCAAAGATTTGATCTTTTCTTTATATATATGCCTTTACTGTAGTGCTGATTTAGATGTTCTGAATTATGTATCTTTTGTTTCCCATGATCGTACTAGACTATGTAACTCCTTTAATCTACGCACCCTTTTTGCAAAACAACAACTTTTCAGGCATCGTACTTTAACAGAATTGTTAAACTATGGAACTATGTTTGTAAGCTAGCACCCCCAGCCAGTTTTTCCTCGCCTACTGCCTTTCAACTTTTTGTTCGCCAATTAATGAGCACTCACCTGTCGCGGGTATATGAAATCACTTACCCCTGCACGTGGACACTAGTCCCTACGTAACCATGCCACTCGTAATTGATTTTCTTTGGACCTATGTTTGAGTATTCATTTGATTTTCTTCTTGTCTTATTTCATTTCTTTATCTTTTTTTATTATTATTTATTTCTTTTTTTTTTTAACCTAGGTCTTAATCCTGGGGCGGTGCCCCGCATGGGCCGTTAGTCCCGTTGCACCTGCCCCTTTAGGGTCTTGCTTCTTTTCCATTTTTTTCCTGTGTTGTACTATAAATTTATATTATATATTACTAGAGGTCTACCCAATAGAGCTGTTAAAAAAAAAAAGACTCGGAAAAGACAAGGGGAAAATCGTGCGCGTGCACGAAGCGAGGAGAGAGAGAGAGAGGGTAGAGCGCGAAACGGCAGGACGGGACTTTTCTCCTTCCTCTCCGCGCTCCCCTCGCCTCTTGCGCGCACCCTATTGCCCCCTTCAGTCCCTTTTTCAGCGCCTACTGTCCGGGAATAGAAATAAAGGCAGAAACAGATACAATGTAGAATGGGTTTAAATTTTGTGTACTATATTTCGTCTGACCAAACCAACCTTCTTTAGACATTGAAAGCGGTGTTTATGTAGTACTGAATATTTGTGTAATACCTGAAATACATAATTTATTTTTGTATAAAAACTAGCGATCAGAAGCCAATACGTTTCGATCTCCCTGACATCATTGTGAAGTTGAAGAAAAAGGGAATGAATGAAAATACAAGCGCTAAAATGTAAGACTTGTGTTAAAATAATAATAATAAAAAACTATATTAGTAACTTTGCACGGATTGAATTTGACTACTTTCTCAAAGTTGGCTTAAGCTCCTTTATAAAGAGCATTTCATCGATCAATTAATAACAAAAATTAACCAACGTGTTTCTTCTTATCAGTATCAATAATTCTGGCTTTTAATTTCAAAATTCCGCGAAAGCTCCGAAAAGAAAATAACAATACAATTACTTCCTTATAAAGGCCCTGAGAAGTCCGTAAAATTTGACTACAATTCTGTAAGACACATACATCTTTGGAAGGACTATTCGTTACCCCGCACGGGCAAAGTAATTTCCTAGATTTAGCCAGTAGATTAATTCAGTTTATTGATTTCATGCAACGCGGCTCTCAGTGAGCTAGCACATACAGAAGTTCTTCTCTACTTTTTGTTTTTATAATTTCGCGCATAAGACCAAACAATGCATCCATGAGACGTACCCTTGAAAGATTAGCCTTGCTATCTCTTCCCACAATGCCGTCCACGCTGCGGATAACCACCGCAGGTGATGCATTATGGGACGTACCTGCCGCCTGAGAAGACTCAGAGGCACAAACCGCATTCTGATCTAACGACCTTTGATATAGAGTGTGGTGGGTAATGTGGTTACTTTGCTGCAGTGCGCGGGGGTGGTAGGGGACGGATCAATCAAACCGTGCTGTGTAAATCTTGCATTATCTCTTAGTCGACTATCTACCAGCATTGGACAGTTTGCCAGCGCACCTGTTGTCATCGTGCTTTGATTAGCAGCAGCTGATGGACCATTCGTGGATTCTTTAGGGCAAAGAGAGGGAGCATTTGAAAATAGAGTGGTATTATGAACCGGAGGCTGATAATTGACTGTCATCTGCGTTATGATACTCTGTTTTGACGATCCTTCCGGTCTGGGGTTTTTCCTTCGTGATCCTTGTCCAAAAGTAGAGAAGTTAGGTTGTCCCAGAGGTGAAGGGATGGTCGGTAGCAATACGTCATTATTGTTGAAGTCCCCTTCCGTCTGCGAGCATAAGGAGTTCTGTTCTTGGAGTAGAACATCTAAACAGTCATTCAGATTTATTTGAGCCACTTTTTCAAGCATCTGTAGTTTTGCTTCCTTGCAAAAGGGTACACGGCAGCAGACGTCTACACAATACTCACAGTGTTTTAAGGCAAGAGACTTCATCTCCAGGCAAATGTTGCACTTTTGTTTCTTGCGGCAGACTTGGGAGTGCCTCAGGGTCAGTTTCATGTTAACACAGGGTGGAAGTATGCAGCTCGGATCAAGGCAATCTAAGGCATGCTGCAGGAAATGATTAAAATTGTAGAATTTTCTGTCTGGTGCTGATTCTGCCATTGTGAAAGTCGCGGTGGTGTTTGCGATATGATCACTGGTCCGATGCAGCGGCAGCTAGTCTGTAAGGCAAACCGTTTTTTTTTTAGAAAAGAAAATTTTGCTAATGCAGTATGGAAATTACTCGTTCGAGGAATCTTTCAAATGTAAACGATTTTTCACAGATACTGAGAATGTGCACGGTCTTCAGTATTCATTAAGACCTCAGCTTTTGGGAAACTGGAAACTCGGCCTTCATCATTCCCGACAATAATATTTAGATGTGATTAAATTAAGGGGTATAAACTGTTCGCTGTTTACCTTTTACATCTACGGAAATAAATCCCGCTGCAAATGGTTTATGCCCGGAAAGTTCAATAGTAATGAAACAACTTCAGTCATTCATAAACAACTTCACGAAAATGACACTTCAGTTTGTGATTTCATGGCCTGGGTCGAACATCGAATCTCATCGACTTTATCGAGGATAACTAGTGGTAAGCGTCAGTCACGGCGAATGTTATTCAAACGCCCTAAAAACTGAAATATTGGCAAAACCCTCAGTAAATGAGCCAAATAACTTTGAACAGTCATTCATTCTTCAGGAGACTGACACTTCACTAGAGATTGAGACTTTGATGGCCGACGGAATCTCATCGACTTTATCTGAAACTCGAATCGCATTCGATGCAACTACAAAAATGCGACATTTGAATCATCATTACAAATAAAGAAAGAGCTGTTTCACTGGTCTTCGCTGACCGGTATGTTCTGCCGCGTGAGCGATATCGATGGCAGGCAGTACTTAACAGCTAGTGCAAACGGTTTTACCTGCAGTTGACCACTTAAATTTCCCAGACGAACTATTTTGCCTGTCATGTAGCATAAGCCGGAAAGTATTTTTAACTTATAACAACTCATTAAGACTACGCAGCTCGAAAGATAAGAAAGGTTTAGAATCAATCCTTCATGGTTACACTGACTGTTGTGAATAACATAGAAACATTATGGCGAGACAATTTCTAGAAGAAAACTGAAAATCTTACCTGTAATAATCTTTTCTGCAAAGCGTTGTTCAAAGAGAACTCTTACAAGAAATGCCTTCTTTGCGCATTTAGCTTTTTATCTGATTCTTGAAGGTTTATTTAAAGTGTAAACTGAGTTGAACTTCCGGCCGGGGATTTACCCGAAAGGTTGATATTATTAACTCGGTTAAGAATTTTAGAATTTTCATTTCTCTAGCGCAAGATGAAAGTTTGTTATCTTTCTTGTTAATAATTTTAATCAGTTGTTGACCTTTCAATAAAACAGTTTCGTAACTGCGAAAAAGTTTCCATCAAAAAGCTTATAAAAAGTATACACTATTTAAAAAATTGTTGACAACCCCGTGACCCAGTTTGACGTGAAATTACAGGATGTCATCGCATGGTCTGATCCAAAAGGTAATCCACTCCTTTGGCCCCTTCCGCTTTTCTACTTGTTTCTAGAACTAACAGTAGAAAGTGATCACAGCGTGACGAAACACTTACACAGTATTGAATTGGCAGTGATATTTGCTCCATTGGTCACTAACATGGCTTCAGTCGGAGTTCTGACGATCAAAGATGTCGTTTGCATCTTGCTCGATCGTCCCAGATATTGCTAAAGTTTTTGAAGACACCACCTCGTACACATCCAGAATACCTAAAATGACTTAAAGAGCTGTAGTGCTTTTGTTCTGATGTAGGTTTGCACTTACGCAATTACCACTTGCTAGGTCCCCCTAAAGTCGTACAGGGTCTTTCCACTTTTTATCCACACACCCCCTCTAAGGATGACAAGTTTTTTGAAAGTGGGGGTGGGGGGAGGGGTCAGATATTTTCCTTCAAAGAAGCCGAAAAAATTTGGACGCTTGGGACATTTTTTTCAAAGATTTCGACAAAAAAATCAACCCCCCGGATTTCATTTTTCAAAAGGTGCCGACAGAAAATTGAGGGTTCGGAAATGTCCAAATATGGATCCACTTGAGAAAATGCTTGTATCAGACAAAACTTTCTTGCGTTGTTTTTCTTTTGAGTTCCATTTATTGTGAGTTGCTTGATTTATTTTATGGGGCACTGGAGTCTAACCTTCAGTTCACCTTCTACTTTGTACTTTGCGTGGAGTTTTTCAAGATTCGTTGTTTTTACGCATCATCGATGAATCGAACCATACCGAAACCATAAATCACAAAAGTCATTTAAACTATTTGTTTTGTTTTGTTGTAGCGACTTGTAGAATATTACAAGGCGTTCTTGGTTCAGTTACACGCGATTTTTACTCATTCCAAACCCACCCTTGATTAGCATAATGCACGTGTTAGTTGGTTTACAAAGAGAACTCTTAAAAGAAATGCCTTCTTTGCGCATTTAGCTTTTTATCTGATTCTTGAACCGTGGTGGTGAGATGAGAAAGTCCAATGACCTTAGTTTATTTAAAGTGTATACTGAGTTGAACTTCCGGCCGGGGGATTTACCCGAAAGGTTGATATTATTAACTCGGTTAAGAATTTTAGAATTTTCATTTCTCTAGCGCAAGATGAAAGTTTGTTATCTTTCTTGTTGATAATTTTAATCAGTTGTTGACCTTTCAATAAAACAGTTTCGTAACTGCGAAAAAGTTTCCATCAAAAAGCTTATAAAAAGTATACACTATTTAAAAAATTGTTGACAACCCCGTGACCCAGTTTGACGTGAAATTACAGGATGTCATCGCATGGTCTGATCCAAAAGGTAATCCACTCCTTTGGCCCCTTCCGCTTTTCTACTTGTTTCTAGAACTAACAGTAGAAAGTGATCACAGCGTGACGAAACACTTACAACAGTATTGAATTGGCAGTGATATTTGCTCCATTGGTCACTAACATGGCTTCAGTCGGAGTTCTGACGATCAAAGATGTCGTTTGCATCTTGCTCGATCGTCCCAGATATTGCTAAAGTTTTTGAAGACACCACCTCGTACACATCCAGAATACCTAAAATGACTTAAAGAGCTGTAGTGCTTTTGTTCTGATGTAGGTTTGCACTTACGCAATTACCACTTGCTAGGTCCCCCTAAAGTCGTACAGGGTCTTTCCACTTTTTATCCACACACCCCCTCTAAGGATGACAAGTTTTTTGAAAGTGGGGGTGGGGGAGGGGTCAGATATTTTCCTTCAAAGAAGCCGAAAAAATTTGGACGCTTGGGACATTTTTTTCAAAGATTTCGACAAAAAAATCAACCCCCCGGATTTCATTTTTCAAAAGGTGCCGACAGAAAATTGAGGGTTCGGAAATGTCCAAATATGGATCCACTTGAGAAAATGCTTGTATCAGACAAAACTTTCTTGCGTTGTTTTTCTTTTGAGTTCCATTTATTGTGAGTTGCTTGATTTATTTTATGGGGCACTGGAGTCTAACCTTCAGTTCACCTTCTACTTTGTACTTTGCGTGGAGTTTTTCAAGATTCGTTGTTTTTACGCATCATCGATGAATCGAACCATACCGAAACCATAAATCACAAAAGTCATTTAAACTATTTGTTTTGTTTTGTTGTAGCGACTTGTAGAATATTACAAGGCGTTCTTGGTTCAGTTACACGCGATTTTTAGTCATTCCACACCCACTCTCTCTTAGATATCTGACTAAGTGTTGTTACTCTGTTGGTGCAATGTATAAAACAAATAGATTCCACTTGTCAGTACGTGCTTACTCTTATAACGTAGGAACGTCAAACAGTGGTTAGAATATCAGTCACGCTGCTCGCCTGGGGCTCGTAACATATTTCTTTGTTCTTAGCACGTTTTGACTTCATCCGTATGTTATCAGAGTACACTGACTCTGCCAAATAGAATTTATTTGTTAAATAACTTTTGAATTTCTTAGATAAACATATGGTCAGTTCTTATTCTAGGCCTTTCGAGCAGCCGCATGTTGAGTGCTGAGCCGTTACCAAGGTGGTGATACGGTTTGAGTGTGTGGCGCGATAACTTCGCGATCGAGTGCGTCGTGACCAAATAAAAGGAAAACTGTTGAGCAAGGGCCTCAACGTATACTATTCACTTAAAATGAAATAGTATCTGCGCGAGCGTCATAAACTAGATATAATGCATTTACTCGAATCAAGCAACGACTTGCTTTCTTGACACCCATTTCTTATTCTTCAATCTTGAATGCAAATAATTGAACGTGGCCCAGCACGCACTGATAAGCTGTGAATTTGTACATCCTTCCTAGTTTCAGCGTTTTATTTGAGCTTTTTAGGATCGAAATAAATCTTGCGCACATTTTTGGGACTATTCCGGTAGAGGAATACGCGCAGTAGACAGTAGTCTTGTATTTTTGGGACCTATGGGAATTTCGCTTCCAAAATATGCGGTTTTAAACCTAATTCTACTTATTCTCTCATTCCTAAAACCGGAATGGGAATGAGCAGACAAATATGCACCTTAAACTGCAACCTTTATTGGACGTGGCCTAGGAGGATGGGAGAAACCTGAATATACGATATTGCTTGTGGAATCTCGATGACGCCGCCACAGGCAGGCCCTAAAAAATTGGTTGTGTTTAGGACTCAACCCCATCAGTAAAAAGCATGTTTATTTCTGTCGGGGTGGAAACATCGTGCTTGTAAAGAAAACTATAGGTTACGGAATTAAAGGAACTGGAATTTTGTGAATCCCTTAGTAAGTTTAGCATTCATGCAAACGTTACGTTTTGTTCGAACGGTGGAAACATCGTGCTCGTAAAGAAAGTGTAGATTTCGAGATTAGTAGAACTGAAATTTTTGGAACGTGACCGCAGTAGAAATCAATCTATGTGAATACTGCGAAAGTTAATTTATGTTCGAGGGGTGGAAACATCGTGCTCTTAATGATGAAGTGGTTGTTCCTAGGCGGGGTTATAAAAATTAAAAGCCGTGACTAGAATTGTTGTAATGTAACCTAAAATATGTAATGAACGAATCGAAAGAAGAATGAACAAAATAATCAGCGGAATGCTTAATATAGCAACTATGGCATGTTAGGATACCCGTCTTTTTCTCTACTTACTTTCTTTTTTTTTTTTTTTTTTTTAATTTTCCAGTTTTCTCTATCAGATGATAATCAAAAATTAAAAAAAAAAGCCAATTTCCCAAGCCAGTCAAAAGAAAGCCCAGGTACTAAAACTAAGGGACCAGTCATTATTTATGTAGAGGGGGGAGGGAAAAATATTTTGATAGGTGAAAATTTTTGCCTGGCCCTCCCTCCTCAGGTCTAAAAATGGCAAGTAGCCCCCCTCTTAATTCAATATTTTATTGATGCCCCCCTCCCCCCCCCCCCTCCCCCATTTTTCCACTTATGATTTTATTTCTGTATTTTTTCGTGTGGTTGCTGGAAAAGTACTGGTTCTATAAAGTAGTGTTTTGTTGCAGTACATGCAGTATAGGAAAATATTCCTTCCCAGCATTGGAAAGGTTATATATCTTCTAAAATTGCCATCACAAAATTTGCATTCAAGGTGCCACTTTTCAGATGTTGGACACCAAATATTAAACCCTGGAAGATAAATATTTTTTCCAATATATTTTCCAAGGTGGAAAGCAATATTTTAAGTGTTATGTTATTCATGTTTTATTACTTCATGGGCTATTAAACCAACAAATATTTTGTTAATTTTGATATTAAATGCAGCCCAAATCAAACACTGAAACAGGCTGATCTGGATTTGTCTTTTATTAAAGTGTGAAATATTAAAGGAATGAAGTTTATGACAATTCTTGGTTTTCAAGTCACGCAATTAAAAAAAAAAAAATCATCAACCATTCGATAGATAAAGTCAAGAAATTGACATATTGTAGAATGGTAATAAATAAACAACATGCTAAAGTCTCAGGGTGCACGTGGTGCGGTATCCCATACTCGAGTTGTTAGGCAAAATGTACCACTCAAAATTATAGAGTTTAGTATGGAAACATCATGTTAGTGTTCCTCTGAGGGGCACAAATATGGCGCCGGAAACGAGTGAAAACACCTGGAATTTACTTTTGCTTTCTCAAAAGCTTTCTTCTCTGTTTTGAGCTCGCAAACATTCACATAGACGCTTCTCTTATCATGTTGGCTTTTCAGACCTTAAAAAAATATGCGGGGAATCAATGTTTTCATGTACGTGACATGCTTGTGAGTAGACATGTTTATGTCACACACGGTAATAAAATCTAAAATTCAAATTGCTCTATTTTCAAAACAAAGCAAGCAACCAAGCTGAAAACATGCAAGCCGATACATTTCTAAAACGTCTTTTACGTGATGAAGCTAAAAATGCAAAAGTTTGTTTAATTTTGAATTTTAGTTTTTTATGACGTCATGTGAAAACCAAGAATATTCTAGCTTCTAACTGGGTTGTCCATCTTGACCACCTGGATCTTTGAAATTAATTTTTTAAAAGTAATCCCATTTGCAAAATCACAGACAAGACCCCTTGTAAAACCTAAAAAATGATAACCCCCTATTAATTGTTTAAAAAAATTAGCCCCCCCTCCTGCCAATCTAAAACAGCCTTGACCCGCCCCCCTTCTTTTTTCCCTCCCCCCTCTCTACATAAATAATGACCGGTCCCTAACCTCTTTGACTATGCCAAGACTGACTTAAGCTCTAATTTGTCTGCTTTTGAAAAGGGTGTTAGGAGATACATGATTGTCTATATATAATGCGCACCTCGCACCTGAAAGCATTTTATAGTTGGAAATGATGCAAGGAACGCCGAACTTCCATTTCACCAATTTCTCGCAAGAGACTGTTAGAAGATAGCCTTTTCTCCTCTGGGTTTGTGCCCAGTTTTAGCTTCAGTGTCGTTCCACTTCCGCAGAAGGCTAGGCAGGGTGAAGGCGGCAACAAATGAAATGACCACTATCTTAATGGAACTAGCTGTGCGTCAGCCGCGAGAAAGGGGAAGACTCGGAAAAGATAAGGGGATAATCGTGCGCGTGGATGAAGCGAGCAGAGAGAGCGCAGAGTGCGGCGAGGCAGGACGGGACTTTTCTCCCTTCTCTCCACACTCTCCTCGCCTCTTGCGCGCACCCTATTTCCCCCTTCAGTCCCTTTTTCAGCGCCTACTGTCCAGGAATAGAATAAAAAGGCAGAAACAGATACACTGTAGAATGGCTTTAATTTGTGTGTGCTATTTTGTGTGTGCTATTCGGCTGACAAACCAGCCTTCTTCAGGTACAATGAGAATTTACATTGAAAGCGGTGTTTATGTAGTACTGAATATTTGTGCAAGTCGCCAAGAAATCGTTAACAATTTTAGTATAAAAACTAGCGATAAAAACGACGTTTCAATCACCCTGAGATCATTTTCAAAGATTCCAAAGATATATACATAAGTACAAATTAGAGTGTGAGAATGTCCAACGATAAAATATGTAAATAGACGTGCTAAAATGTAAGTGTTAAAATAATAAAAAAAACTATATAAATAAGTTTGCACATATTGAATCTGACTGCTTGTTCAAAGTTGGCTTAAACTCCTTTATAAAGAGCATTTCGTAGATCAATTAAAAACAAAATTAACCAAATGAAAGTATTTCTTCTTATTAGGATCAATTGTTCTTGCTTTCAATTTCAAAATTCCGCGAAAGCTCCAAATAGAAAATCAAAATAAAGTTAACTGCTATAAAAGGACCTGCGAGGTCCGTAACATTTTACTACAATTCTGTTAAAGCACATACATGTTTCGAAGAACTATTCGTTACCCCTAACGCGCAAAGTTGAGTTTCCCAGATTTAACCAGTAGATTGATTCAGTTTATTGATTTCATGCAAAGCGGCTCTCAGTAAGCTAACACATATCAGAAGTTCTTCTCTACTTTTTTTTTTTCATAATTACTCGCATAAAATCAAACAGTGCGTCCATGAGACGTACCCTAGAAAGGTTAGCCTTGTTATCTCTTCTCTCAATGCCGTTCACGCTGCGGATAACCACTGCAGGTGATGCATTATGGGACGTAATTGCCGCTTGAGAAGGCATAGACGCACAAATCACATTCTGCTCTAACGACCTTTGATTTAGAGTGTGGTGAGTATTGTGGTTGCTTTTGCTGCAGTGCGCGGGGGATGGTAGAGGACAGATCAATCGAACTGTGATTTGTTGATCTTGCGTTTTCTCTTGGTCGGCTATCTACCAGCATTGGACAGTTTGCCATGGCACCTGTTGTCATTGTGCTTTGATTAGCAGCTGATGGACCATTCGTGGATTCTTTTGGGCAAAGAGAGGGAGCATTTGAAAATGTAGTGGTATTATAAACCGGAGGTTGGTAATTGACTGTCATCTGCGTTATGATACTCTGTTTTGACGATCCTTCCGGTCTGGGGTTCTTCCTCCTTGATCCTTGTCCCAAAGTGGAGAAGTTAGGTTGTCCCAGCGGTGAATGGATGGTCGGTAGCAATACGTCATTATTGTTAAAGTCTCCTTCCGTCTCCAAGCGTAAGGAGTTCTGTTCTTTGAGTATAACATCTAAACAGTCATTCAGATTTATTTGAGCCACTTTTTCAAGCATCTGGAGTTTTGCTTCCTTGCAAAAGAGTACACGGCAACAGACGTCTATACAATACTCACAGTGTTTTAAGGCAAGAGACTTCATCTCCTGGCAAATGGTACACTTTTGTTTCTTGCGGCAGACTTGGGAGTGTCTCAGGGTCAGTTTCATGTTGACGCAGGGCGGAAGTATGCAGCTCGGATCAAGGCAAGCTAAGGCATGCTGCAGGAAATGATTAAAATTGTTGAATATTCTGTCCGGTTCCGATTCTGCCATTGTGAAACTCGCGGTGCTGTCTGCGATATGATCACTGGTCCGATGTAGCGACAGCTAGTCTGTAAGCAAATCGTTTTTGTTAGAAAAGAAGATTTGACTAATGCAGTATGGAAATTACTCGTCCGAGGAATCTCTCAAATGTACAAATGATTTTTCACAGATACTGAAAATGTGCACGGTCTCAGAGTGATTCATTAAGACCTCAGCTTTTGGGAAACTGCAAAACTCGGCCTTCATTATTCCCGACGAGGGAGATGTGGATTCTCTTTAACCACGAGCTCGTTAATTATATTGAGGGGTATAACCTGTTCACTGTTTTTCTTTTACATCTACGGAAGTAAATCCCGCTGCATATGATTTATGCCTGGAAAGTTCAATGGTAAGGAAACAACTTCAGTCATTCATAAACAACTTCAAGAAACTGACACTTCAGTTTGAGATTTTGATGGCTTTGGCCGATCATCAAATCTCATCGCCTTTATCGAGGATAACTAGTGGTACCTCAGTCACGGCGAATGTTATTCATGCAAGCCCCGTTAAAACTGAAAACTTGGAAAAACCCTCAGTAAACGAGCCAAATAACTTTGAACAGTCATGTATAAACATCTTCAGGGGACTGATACTTCACTAGAGTTTGTGACTTTGACGGCTGACGGAATCTCATCGAGTTTATTTGAAACTCGAATCGCATTCGATGCAACTACAAAAATGCGACATTTGAATCATCATTAAAAATAATGAAAGAGCTGTTTCACTGGTCTTCGCTGACCGGTATGTCGTCCCGCGTGATCGATAAAGATGACAGACAGTACTTAACAGGTAGTACAAAACGGTTTTACCTGCAGTTGACCACTTTAATTTCCGAGACGAAAATTTTTTTTGCCTTTCATGCAGCGTAACGCGTGAAGTATTTTTTGACTTATGACAACTTCGTCATTAAGACTACGCAGCTCGAAAGATCAGAAAGGTTTAGAATCAAACCTTCATGGTCATACTGACTGTTGTGAATAAAATAAAAAGCGAACAATTTCTAGAAGAAAATGTACTGCAAATCTCACCTGTAATAATCGTTTCAGCAAAGCGCTGTTCAAATGGAACTCTTACGAGAAATGCTTTCATTGCGCTTAGCTTTTCATCTGATTCTTGAACCGTTGTTGTGAGATGAGAAAGTCCAAAGACCTTGCTTTACTTAAAGTGTATCACGAGTTGAACTTCCTGGGTATACCCGAAATGTTGATATTTTTCGTTCTGATGTAATTCAGTTGCACTCACGTAATTACCACTTGCTTGGTCTCCCTAAAGTCTTACTGTTAGAACACGAATGCAAATGTCTAAATACGGATCCACTTGAGAAAATGCTTGAATCGGACAAAACTTTCTTGCGTTGTTTTTCTTTTGAGTTCCATTTATTGTGAGTTGCTTGATTTAATTTATGGGGCACTAAAGTCGTAATTCAAGGTTGCTTTCACGCATCATTGATGAATCGAACCATACCGAAACCATAAATCACAAAAGTTATTTAAACTATTTGTTTTGTTTTGTTGTAGCGACTTGTAGAATATTACTAGGCGTTCTAGGTTCAGTTACACGCGATTGTTACGCATTCCAAACCCACCCTCTCTCCCACTTTAACCGCATTGAAACAGCTCCCAGATATCTGACTAAGTTTTGTTACTCTGTGTGTGCAATGTATAAAACAAATATATTTTATTTGTCAGTGCGTGCTTACTCTTATAACGTAGGAACGTCAAACAGTGGTGAGAATATCAGTCACGCTGCTCGCCTGGGGCTCGTAACGCAGTTCTTTATTCTTAGCACGTTTTGATGTCATCCGTGTGTTATCAGAGTACACGCGCTGCCAAATAGAATTTATTTGTTAAATAACTTTTGAATTTCTTAGATGAAATCAGTGGTCAGTTCTTATTCTAGGCCTTTCAAGCAGCCGCATGTTGAGTGCTGAGCCGTTACCAAATTAAACTGGTGATACGGTTTGAGCCAGTGTGACGCGATAACTTCCCTGCAGTGTGGGCTATCGATCGATCGTGGTGTAGCAAAAGGAAAACTGTTGACCTTGGGTCTCAACGTACACTATTAACTTATAATGAAATAGTATCTGCGCGAACGTCATAAACTAGAGATAGTGCATATATCGAATCAAGCAATGCCTTGCATTCTTTACACCCATTTCGCATTCTTCAATTTTGAACACCGTACCAATAATTGAACATGGCCCGGCAAGCACTGATAAGCTGTGAATTGATACATCCTTCCAAGTTTCAGCATTTTAATTGAGTTTTAAAGGATCGAAATAAATCCTGCACATATTTTTGGGACTATTCCGGAAGAGGAATATGCGCAATAGACAGTCGTCTTGTAGTTTTTGGACCTATCGGAATTCCGCGTTTAAACCTTATTCCAGTTATAACCCATTCCGGTTTAGGAATGTGGAATAAATTATTTCTTCATTCCTAAACCGGAATGGGAATGAACAGAATAGTATGACCACCATCCACCCCAACCAATTAAAAAAAGAAAGAAAGAAAGAAAGAAAGAAAGAAAGAAAGAAAGAAAGAAAGAAAAAAGACTAATATGCGCCATAAACTGCAGCCTTTATTGGACGTAGAATAGTAAGGTGGGAGAAATGGGAATATTTCAAACTAGGCAGTAAATTACGATATGGCTTGTGGAATGTCGATGACGGTGCCACAGGAAGGGCATAAAAATTTGGTTGTGTTTAGGACTCAACCCATCAGTATAAAATATGTTAATTTCTGTCGGGGTGGAAACATCGTGCTTGTAAAGAAAACTTTAAATTACGGAATTTAAAGGGACACTGGAATTTTTGTGACCACCTTAGTAATATCATTATTTATGCAAACGTTACGTTTTGTTCGAACCTCCTGGAACCGTGGAAAATTCGTGCTCGTAAAGAAAGTTTAGATTACAAGATTAGTATGCGAGGAATTCTGGAACGTGACCGCACTAGAAATCAATTCATGTGATCACTGCAAAAGTTAATTTATGTTCGAGGGGTTGAAACATCGTGCTCGTAATAATAAAGGGGTTGTTCTTAGGCGGGTTATAAAAATTAAAAGCCGTGACTAGAATTGTTGTAATGTAACCTAAAATATCTAATGAAAGTGACGCATCGAAAGAAGAATGAACAAAATAATCAGCGGAATGCTTAATATAGCAGCTATGGCATGTTAGGATACCAGTCTTTTTTTCTCTGTTCTTTTCGTTTCTTTCGTTTTTTAATATTCCGATTTTCTCTATCAGACGATAATCAAAAATTTAAAAAAAGGCCATTTCTCTTGCTAGTCAAAAAAGGCCAGGTACTAAAAGTAACTTCTTTGTTTATGCCAAGACTGACTCAAGCCCTAATTCGTCTGCTATTGAAAAAGGGTGTTCGGAGATATATGATTTTATATATATAATGCTCGCCTCGCGCCAGAAAGCAATATATAGTTGGAAATGACGCAAATTTACCACGCCGAGCTTCCATTTCGCAGATTTCTCGCAAGAGATTGTTAGAAGATAGCCTTTTCTCCTCTGGTTTTGTGCCCAGTGTTAGCTTCAGTATCGTTCCACCTTCGCAGAAGGCAGGGTGAAGGCGGCAACAAATGAAATGAACACTATCTTACTGGAACTAGCTGTGCGTCAGCCGCGAGAAAGGAGAAGACTGTGTTACGCAACCCAAGTCTTGTCGCCCGCTTACGTTTCTATCAATGTTACGGTGCAGCAGGTGCAGAGACGTGCAACCAAGTGGATCGAGCAGAGGCGAGTTGTCGTACAAAGAGCGGCTGACTTTACTAGACTTACTTCCACTTTCTCTAGACCGTGAACTCAAAGATTTGATCTTTTCTTTATATGTATGCCTTTACTGTAGTGCTGATTTAGATGTTCTGAATTATGTATCTTTTGTTTCCCATGATCGTACTAGACTATGTAACTCCTTTAATCTACGCACCCCTTTTTGCAAAACAACAACTTTTCAGGCATCGTACTTTAACAGAATTGTTAAACTATGGAGCTATGTTTGTAAGCTTGCACCCCCAGCCAGTTTTTCCTCGCCTACTGCCTTTCAACTTTTTGTTCGCCAATTAATGAGCACTCACCTGTCGCGGGTATATGAAATTAATTACCTCTGCACGTGGACACTAGTCCCTACGTAACCATGCCACTCGTAATTGATTTTCTTTGGACCTATGTTTGAGTATTCATTTGATTTTCTTCTTGTCTTATTTTATTTCCTTATCTTTTTTTATTATTATTTCTTTCTTTCTTTATTTTTTAACATAGGTCTTAACCCTGGGGCGGTGCCCCGCATGGGCCGTTAGTCCCGTTGCACCTGCCCCTTTAGGGTCTTGCTTCTTTTCCATTTTTTTCCTGTGCTGTACTATAAATTTACATTATATATTACTAGAGGTCTACCCAATAGAGCTGTTAAAAAAAAAAGACTCGGAAAAGACAAGGGGAAAATCGTGCGCGTGCACGAAGCGAGGAGAGAGAGAGAGCGTAGAGCGCGAAACGGCAGGACGGGACTTTTCTCCTTCCTCTCCGCGCTCCCCTCGCTCCTTGCGCGCACCCTATTGCCCCCCTTCAGTCCCTTTTTGAGCGCCTACTGTTCGGGAGTAGAATGTAAAGGCCGAAACAGATACAATTCTTTAGAATGGGTTTAAATTCTGTGTACTATATTTCGTCTGACCAAACCAGCCTTCTTCAGACATTGAAAGCGGTGTTTATGTAGTACTGAATATTTGTGTAATACCTGAAATACATAAAGTATTTTAGTATAAAAACTAGCGATCAGAAGCCAGTACGTTTCGATCTCCCTGACATCATTGTGAAGTTGAAGAAAAAGGGAATGAATGAAAATACAAGCGCTAAAATGTAAGACTTGTGTTAAAATAATAATAATAAAAAACTATATTAGTAACTTTGCACGGATTGAATTTGACGGCTTTCTCAAGGTTGGCTTAACCTCCTTTATAAAGAGCATTTCATCGATCAATTAATAACAAAAATTAACCAATGTGTTTCTTCTTATCAGTATCAATAATTCTGGCTTTTAATTTCAATATTCCGCGAAAGCTCCGAAAAGAAAATAACAATACAATTACTTCCTTATAAAGGCCCTGAGAAGTCCGTAAAATTTGACTACAATTCTGTAAGACACATACATCTTTGGAAGGATTATTCGTTACCCCGCACGGGCAAAGTAATTTCCTAGATTTAGCCAGTAGATTGATTCAGTTTATTGATTTCATGCAACGCGGCTCTCAGTGAGCTAGCACATATCAGAAGTCCTTCTCTACTTTCTGTTTTTATAATTTCGCGCATAAGACCAAACAATGCATCCATGAGACGTACCCTTGAAAGATTAGCCTTGCTATCTCTTCCCACAATGCCGTCCACGCTGCGGATAACCACCGCAGGTGATGCATTATGGGACGTACCTGCCGCCTGAGAAGACTCAGAGGCACAAACCGCATTCTGATCTAACGACCTTTGATATAGAGTGTGGTGGGTAATGTGGTTACTTTGCTGCAGTGCGCGGGGGGTTGTAGGGGACGGATCAATCAAACCGTGCTGTGTTAATCTTGCATTATCTCTTAGTCGACTATCTACCAGCATTGGACAGTTTGCCAGCGCACCTGTTGTCATTGTGCTTTGATTAGCAGCAGCTGATGGACCATTCGTGGATTCTTTAGGGCAAAGAGAGGGAGCATTTGAAAATAGAGTGGTATTATGAACCGGAGGCTGATAATTGACTGTCATCTGCGTTATGATACTCTGTTTTGACGATCCTTCCGGTCTGGGGTTTTTCCTTCGTGATCCTTGTCCAAAAGTAGAGAAGTTAGGTTGTCCCAGCGGTGAAGGGATGGTCGGTAGCAATACGTCATTATTGTTGAAGTCCCCTTCCGTCTGCGAGCATAAGGAGTTCTGTTCTTGGAGTAGAACATCTAAACAGTCATTCACATTTATCTGAGCCACTTTTTCAAGCATCTGTAGTTTTGCTTCCTTGCAAAAGGGTACACGGCAGCGGACGTCTACACAATACTCACAGTGTTTTAAGGCAAGAGACTTCATCTCCAGGCAAATATTGCACTTTTGTTTCTTGGGGCAGACTTGGGAGTGTCTCAGGGTCAGTTTCATGTTAACACAGGGTGGAAGTATGCAGCTCGGATCAAGGCAATCTAAGGCATGCTGCAGGAAATGATTAAAATTGTAGAATTTTCTGTCTGGTGCTGATTCTGCCATTGTGAAAGTCGCGGTGGTGTTTGCGATATGATCACTGGTCCGATGCAGCGGCAGCTAGTCTGTAAGTAAACCGTTTTTTTTAGAAAAGAAAATTTTGCTAATGCAGTATGGAAATTACTCGTCCGAGGAATCTTTCAAATGTAAACGATTTTTCACAGATACTGAGAATGTGCACGGTCTTCAGTATGCATTAAGACCTCAGCTTTTGGGAAACTGGAAACTCGGCCTTCATTATTCCCGACAATAATATTTAGATGTGATTAAATTAAGGGTATAAACTGTTCGCTGTTTACCTTTTACATCTACGGAAATAAATCCCGCTGCAAATGATTTATGCCTGGAAAGTTCAATAGTAATGAAACAACTTCAGTCATTCATAAACAACTTCACGAAAATGACAGGGGCACCCAACGAGCCAAATCAAGCAAAAGCTGTAGAAAGGCATTTTTAAGTGCCTTGTGGTTTTTGAAGTCTGTTTAAAGCGATGTTTTCATAAGCTAGAAGAAGTTCATCTGTTCGGATTCCCTAGCTGAAATTTTAATTGTCCGAAAATGTTAGGGAACAAAATCTTCCTTTGAGGAAATGCAAGCTGAAATGAACTTTCCATGAACTTTCTAGGGAACTATTTTCTTTCCGAAAATGCTAGCTGACGTTTTTGACTGCCAAAAACAGCAATTACGGCCTTTCCGAAAACCTTAGTGGCTATGATTTCCCAATTTCGAATCTTTTAGGCCACGTTTTAGTTACGAAAATCCGAGTGCACTCTTTAATCGACGCCGAAAGCGCAAGGCGAATTACCCTCCACCGAACAGATATCTACCGAAACTTGTCGTTGGGTGCCCCTGAAATGACACTTCAGTTTGTGATTTCATGGCCTGGGTCGAACATCGAATCTCATCAACTTTATCGAGGATAACTAGTGGTAAGCGTCAGTCACGGCGAATGTTATTCAAGCGCCCTAAAAACTGAAATATTGGCAAAACCCTCAGTAAAAGAGCCAAATAACTTTGAACAGTCATTCATTCTTCAGGAGACTGACACTTCACTAGAGTTTGAGACTTTGATGGCCGACGGAATCTCATCGACTTTATCTGAAACTCGAATCGCATTCGATGCAACTACAAAAATGCGACATTTAAATCATCATTACAAATAAAGAAAGAGCTGTTTCACTGGTCTTCGCTGACCGGTATGTCGTGCCGCGTGAGCGATATCGATGGCAGACAGTACTTAACAGCTAGTGCAAAAGGTTTTACCTGCAGTTGACCACTTAAATTTCCCAGACGAACTATTTTGCCTGTCATGTAGCATGAGGCGGGAAGTATTTTTAACTTATAACAACTCATTAAGACTGCGCAGCTCGAAAGATAAGAAAGGTTTGGAATAAATCCTGCATGGTTATACTGACTGTTGTGAATAACATGAAAACATTATGGCGAGACAATTTCTGGAAGAAAACTGAAAATCTTACCTGTAATAATCTTTTCTGCAAAGCGTTTTTCAAAGAGAACTCTTACAAGAAATGCCTTCTTTGCGCATTTAGCTTTTTATCTGATTCTTGAACCGTGGTGGTGAGATGAGAAAGTCCAATGACCTTGGTTTATTTAAAGTGTAAACTGAGTTGAACTTCCGGCCGGGGGATTTACCCGAAAGGTTGATATGATTAACTCGGTTAAGAATTTTAGAATTTTCATTTCTCTAGCGCAAGATGAAAGTTTGTCATCTTTCTTGTTGATAATTTTAATCAGTTGTTGACCTTTTAATAAAACAGTTTCGTAACTGCGAAAAAGTTTCCATCAAAAAGCTTATAAAAAGTATACACTATTTAAAAAATTGTTGACAACCCCGTGACCCAGTTTGACGTGAAATTATGGCGCGCCGTTTGTTTCAAAATTATTTATCGAAGTGATGTTATATCCTGTATATTCTATGTATTATACTTAGCCTTGGTATTATTAGTTTGTTATCTATGAGATTGGTACACTTACTATTTCGATTTCAATTTACTGCCGTGATGTAACATTTTCTGCCTTGATACCAATTTGCTACCGAGAGTTGACTTTTTCTACCTTGATATAATTTTACTCCCGTGATGTGACTTTTTCTACCTTGATATCATTTTACTGCCGTGATGCAACATTTTCTACCTTGATATCATTTTACTGCCGTGATGTAACATTTTCTACCTTGATATCATTTTACTGCCGTGATGTGACTTTTTCTACCTTGATATCACCTTCTGCCGTGATACAACCTTTTCTACCGTGATATCATTTTACTGCCGTGATGTGACTTTTTCTACCTTGATATCACCTTCTGCCGTGATACAACCTTTTCTACCGTGATATCATTTTACTGCCGTGATGCACCGTTTTCTACCTTGATATCACCTTCTGCCGTGATGCAACATTTTCTACCTTGGTATCATTTTACTGCCGTGATGCAACATTTTCTACCTTGATATCATTTTACTGCCGTGATGCAACATTTTCTACCTTGATATCATTTTACTGCCGTGATGCAACATTTTCTTAAGAAAATGTTGCATCGCGGCAGTTAAATGATATCAAGGTAGAAAATGTCACATCACGGCAGTAAAGTGATATCAAGGTAGAAAATGTTGCATCACGGCAGAAGTTGATATTAAGGTAGCAAAGTTTGCATCATGGCAGTGAAATGTATCAAGGTAGAAAAACTCTCATCACGGCAGTAAAGTGATATCAAGGTAGAAAAAGTTGCATCACGGCAGTTAAATGATATCAAGGTAGAAAATGTTGCATCATGGCAGTAAAATGATATCAAGGTAGAAAATGTTGCATCACGGCAGTAAAATGATATCAAGGTAGAAAAAGTCGCATCACGGCAGTTAAATGATATCAAGGTAGAAAATGTTGCATCACGGCAGTAAAATGATATCAACGTAGGAAATGTTGCATCACGGCAGTAAAATGATATCAAGGTACCCTGATTACCCGGGCTGCGCGCGTCTCGCGCGGCGCCCGGGTCATAAACTACCGACGGTTCTTCTTTTTCGTCGTCGAGTATCATCCACAAATGGCACTTCCGGCGTTTCTGCGCAAGCGCTAACTATTTTTAACAACAGTGATGCGTGTTGTCACGTATGGGAAAATGTCGATTCATCTTGTGGCTTTTGAAGTCTGAACAAACAATATGTTAAGAGAAGTGTCTATGCGAATGTTTGGAAGTTCAACGGCGAGAAGAAAGTTTTTAACATGAGTAAACTTAACGGCAGATGGACTGCCGTGTTTCCCCGTGTCTGCTTCAGTAGACAGCGAGTAGTCTCTAATTTTGGCGACGGATTGTGGGGGCACGTGCGCGCGCGTAGTTGCGAGGAGACGCGACGCGAGGGGAGCGCCAAAAATTAGAGACTACAGACAAAGGGAGTTTGACCTTTCACGGCCGAGTGATTCGAGTGTAAATCTCATATCAACAGCAAGAATGATGCCTGTTGTCACGTATCGGAAAACGTCGATTCACCTTGTGTCTTTGAAGTCTGAACAACTAATATGTTAAGACAAGTGTCTATACGAATGTTTGCAAGTTCAACAGCGAGAAGAAAGCTTTTAACATGACCAAAATTTAACTCCAGATGGACTGCCGTGTTCCCGTATCCGCTCCATTGAGATGTACATTTTGTTGAATAACTCAAGTACGGGATATCACACACCCATAAGACTTTGACAGGTAGTTTATTTACTATTTTGCCACAATATCTCAATTCCTGGACTTTTGAATGATAAGCGATTATATTTTACAAATGTACTAGCGTCCCTTGAAACTGTCCAGAAACGTTCCTTTCTTGTGTTTCAAATGACCCTGGATTGACGTATTTGTAAACAGTTTCACTCTGCTAATTAATTTTCTACTCACATTTCACCGAGACTCCATTCACATTTATGCGAAAAAATCCAACATCGTTCGATAAGCGTTTCCTTTCTCAAACAATTATCCATCGAAGCGAAAACAAGTGTGCTTAGTTTTTTTTTTGGAATCAATACACTTTTTTTATCATCTTGCATAACGATAAACCTCTGTGGCCTAAAGGTCATTGTTCCTGCCTGTGACGCAGCTAGCCCGGGTTCGATGTCTTTTAGTGGTATATATCACGGGCTTTATTTTTTCTGTTTCTCTTTTTCTTGTTCTTTTAGAAATATTTTTTACAAGTGTTATAATTATTGTGCTCAATGGTTGAGCTGTATTTTAGAGGAATATATGTTGATAGGGGTCTAAAGAAATAGACTCCAACACAAGCTAAACACAATGCGTCCGATGTAAGAAAGACAGACTTCCCTCTATTCTTTTGTTTAGCACTAAGTTAGGGATACAATACTGTTTTTTGCAAGCCCGGGTTTAGGCTAATTGTAGCCTCTTGTTTCATTTTACTGCCGTGATGCAACATTTTCTACCTTGATATCAATTTACTACCGTGATGGATTTCTACCTTGATATCAATTTCCTGCCGTGATGAGGGTTTTTCTACCTTGAGATCAACTTCTGCCGTGATGCGATTTTTCTACCTTGATATGAATTTGCTGCCGTGATGAGAGTTTTTCTACCTTGATATTACCTTCTGCCGTGATGCGATTTTTTTTACCTCGATATCAGTTTGCTGCCGTCATGAGAGTTTTTCTACCTTGATATCAACTTCTGCCTTGATGTGATTTTTTCTACCTTGATATCTATTTGCTGCCGTCATGAGATATAATTTTACTACCGTGATTTGGCTTTTCTCCCTTGCTATCAATTTACCACCAAATTCACGCGGTAATGTTTTTAACAGCGCGTCGGCGAACAAGTAAACGTTTTGCTACCCGGGGCAAATGCTCAGGCCGAGAATCTGGAGTGGTATAGCTTTATTTGTTTACGAACCATTCTCGAATGAATGTTTTCCTTAGTATGAATTCAACGTTGGCGGTGAATGATAACAGATAATATTCAGATGTCGTCGTTTGTTATGCGCCCACTAAATTTTGACCCCTCCTGGCTCGCAGCATTTCCTGTCACGTACAACAGCGCGTCGGCGAACAAGCAAACGTTTTGCTACCCGGGGCAAATGCTCAGATTGAAATTATACTATGGCCGAGAATCTGGAGTGGTATATTTTTCTTGATTCAGTTGAAGGTTTGTGTCGTGAAGTAGAACGTAGAATACACTCGTCGGATTCGAACATACTACAAGAGTTTTTATCAAGGCTCCAGGCTAAAAGAACAGCTTGCGAAAGGATCATCAGAGCTTCTCTTGCCCTCGAGGTGGATGCCTCTGTTTCGGAAGATGTACAGGGAAACGTCAAACGGTTGAGCAATTCAATACAATATCTGATTGATGATGTTGAGCGCCAGTTGCATTCAGTTGACTCTACTGCTTACAGCTCTTCCACATTATCTGAAATTCTTGTTCACCGCAGTGGTTGTGTTGGGAGGCCTAAACTCTGTAAACTTGTCCTTAACCTGACTCAGATAGACTATCTTCGCAGCTGGCAGTTTACATGGACAAGGATAACCCACACCCTATGCATTTCACGAACAACGCTATGGAGGCGACTGAAAGAAGTCAATTTCAATTTCCAAGAAAGCCGATTTACAATCATTTCTGACTTTGATCTCGAGCAACAAGTGGCTGGCATAAAGGCCGAATTCGAAAATTGTGGGGAGAGAATGGTTATTGGCATCCTTCGTTCTAGGGGTGTACATGTTCCACGACATCGCGTAAGAGATATCATTCGTCGTATTGACCCTATCAACACCGCCCTTCGTTGGCGGGCTATGCATCCCAGATACCAATACGATGTTCCGGGACCCAACGCTCTCTGGCACATAGACGGATTACACAAACTTATTCGGTGGGGGTTTGTGGTTCATGGCGGCATTGACGGCTTCTCCAGACTTGTGGTATTTTTGAAATGTGCAACGAATAACCGTGCAGAAACAGTCATATATAGCTTCATCGAGGGTACTAAAAAATATGGGATTCCTTTGCGTGTTCGCTCCGACTAAGGTGGGGAAAACATCGAAGTTGGCAACTTTATGGAGTCAGTCAGGGGAAGAAATCGTGGTTCCCATATACAGGGTTCATCCGTACATAATCAGCGAATAGAAAGGCTACACAGAGACACTACACGGTGTTGTCTCTCTAGCTTTTATTCGATCTTCAGTTACATGGAGAGTGAAGGTATTCTAGACGTATCCAATGATACAGACGTTTTCTGCCTTCACTACGTATTTCTTCCACGTATCAACAGAGCGTTAGAAGAATTTCGCTTAGGCTGGAATCACCACTGTGTAAGTACAGAGGGAAACCAAACCCCTTATCAAATGTGGATAGCTGGCGTAATGAGTGACGACTATCAGGGATACACCGCTGTCCAGGACATAAGGAACCCCGATTTAGCTGTCTATGGTATCGACAGTGACAACGCGGGCCTGTGTATCGATGATGACAATGAAACTGTGACTGTGCTAGCACCAACTTGCCCTCTCACTGAAGGTCAGATTTCAGGCTTGACTGACGAAATTGATTCCTTATCTAACAGTACCAATTTTGGAGTAGATATCTATTTACGAACTGTAAATTACGTTGCCCAAATCCTAGACTCGCCCCAGACATTGTAACAGCTAGTTCGTTTCGTGAAAACTCAACTCCTCCCCCCCCCCCCCCCTCCCCTTCTATATATCCTTTTGGCCTATGTTGACCATATTTTTCGCATTTTTAGTTACCGTTTCATCTCCCGTGTACCGTGAAAGATTTTACGCGTTCAGTCTTGATGGCACATAAAAGATATGTAATGGAACCATGTAATGGATTTCCTGTGCTTGGGAAGTATGTACACATGTGCTTCAATGTCAAATAAGATGTCACGTGGAAAACATCAATAAAAAGAAGTTTCTGCATTTTTTTTTTTTTTTCATTTCACCTGAACTTAAGAACTTGTATAAGTCCGGTACAAGGGACTCTCATCGTTTTACGATAAAAACCCCATTTCACACATGCAAAGACAGAAAATGTTTTTTCCAATACCTTTTCTTTCCAGTTCGTGAATAGATATATGATTTTCTCTCATAGACACGCGCATTACTAACTCTTTTGCAATTCATTTATTCATAAATTCCAGATTCTAAAAAGTGAAAGATTCTCTAGTACGACGAAACAAGCCAACTACCCCGCTCTTGACAGGTCCTAAGAAAGATATAATCATCTTGTTAACATACCTAGGTCTGCAGAGCAACCCCAAATCGCTAAACTCCTGAAATCCTGTGTTTACAACTTCTACTCCAGCGTCAACCAAGAGATAACTTATCAGAACACTTTCCGCATCAAGTACAATCTCGTACCCAGAGTCCTCGGGCTGTTTGGTCAGCGGGTAGACGCCCGGCGAGACTATGGGACAATGGACCGCCATTTTCCCAGAAAATCTGGGGTAAAACAATGGAAGCCGTTGCGGGACAGCCAATCAAAAAATTTGATTTTTTTCCATTATCCCAGAGTCTTTCCTGGCGACCAACCGCTGGCCAAAGAGCCTGAGGACTCTGGGTACAAGATTGCATCAAGTATTTCTGTCCTTACAAGGACAGAAATGAAACCGCTCTCAAAAGTCTTAAGTTGTTTACAAGGCCGGTTGCTGAGACTGCACTGATTTTTATATTGGTAAGACAAAAAGAGACTTCACGACAGAAAAAGTGAACATTTGAAGGCCCTCGCTAAAAATGACAACACATCAGCCATTGCTGACCATCTTTTTGAAAAAACATGCCCAATCCAATACCCTATTTCGGACCATACCCTATTTCGGACCAACATGGTCACGAAACCGCACGTACGTAAATAGCCCACATAAAGGAGTATCCCCCCCCCCGGGTTTACATGCGACTATCACAGACAACATTGTAATTGCTCCGGCAAGATAACAATTTTCATCGCCTCAATATCCTATATCCTGATCATCACGCGTCGTCCTTTTCCTTTACCTCTTCACTGCTCGCCGGGGAGTCCTTTTGGTCGCAAAAGGCCCTACATGCTTGAATAACATCATCTTCCTCCAGGGTAACTAACTTTACACCGTCGTCTGTGAAAGACAGACGTGTACTTAGATTTATTATGGCCTCTGCTACAATATTTTTCGCAAGCCTACCGTTCTGTTGACTACGGATCGCTGAGGTCGTCTCGTTTTCAAGGATTGTAACCAAGCTTGTTTGGCCACTATAGCGGTATCCACTGTCCCTGATTCCGTTGTCAAGAATTGTTGCCAATTCTTGCACCGAATAGTCAGGGAAAGTGAATTTATACTTAATGCTCACAACCCATGAGAAACAGAAACACAGACAACAATAAATGTTGGGAAAGGGGGTTGGGAATGAAGTACTCCAACAGGCAAGTATCGCTAACAGAATACTAGTCTAGCTTGGTAAGATGGGAGGGGTCAAAACCCCCCTCACCCCCTTTTCTCTCTAGGGGTGCAGGTCACGATCCCCTAAGAGCTACTCCTCTTGAGGGCTGCAGATCACAATACCCTGCAAGAGTTCCTTACTCCTCTTTGGGGCTGCCGATCACAATACCCTAAAAGAGGTCCTTACTCCTCTCCAGGGCTGCAGGTCACAATACCCTGTGAGAGGTCCTTAATCCTCCTCAGGGCTGCAGGTCACAATACCCTGAAAGAGGTCCTTAGTCAGGTAAGGTAGTTAAGACTCATGGTTACCATGGCAACCAATCCATTCTGTGAGTCTATGGGGCAAAGAGTGACCTGTATGGGAGCACTTCATCCCAACCCAAAGTTTATTTGTCTATATGAATTCAACGTTACAAAACATAGGAAAGATCTACACCTAAAATTAACTCTAGAGTCCAATTGTGTAGATCTCAATAGTAAGCATAGCTAATCGGTTCGTCATGCATCTTATGTGCAGAGAAACTGCTGAAGTAAAACTGGAACATAACATAACTGCAGACCGTATTAACTTATATAAGAGCGTAATGATATTGTGAGATACTATAGAGTAACAATATGTTGAACCCAAGGCCTAACCGAGGATTCGTTAACAATTCATTTCAAGAAAATATGCAACAAAATACAATGGAACCAAATCTTAACCTCAAAATACAGGTATATACATAGTCTATGAACGTAGACAGGGCTACTCTATTCATTAAGTGTCTATGATGCAAATATGCAGCAAATCTAATTAGCGTTGGCTGCTAACTGTAACTTCTTATATAAATATAAATATATATCCATCTCAATTTAACTTATAGCAAAATATCTTGTGTATAGCATTTTTATATTCAATATCTCCTATATGTAACATCATGTATCCTAAGTCTGGATAAGAAGTAAAGTATAGTGTGTGTATTATAGTGCATGACATGCTTATGACATAGGGAGGGGGAGGGTGGGAAAATAATTGTACTGGAAATCAAACTAAAGCAGGCAAGATGTTTGCCTGCTAGAGTGATGGAATAAATAAACACGAGGCTTATGTTAAATGCATTAGGAGTTGATTGGCAGTGAAATAAAAACTATCCTGATTGGCTCAGCCTGTAGATTGCACTATGGACACACATGATCAGAATTGAACTTTGGCCTGTGAAACCCTACTCTATGTTACTGCATGTCACGCAATACAGTAGTAATTCTCACGGTTGTCCCATTAACTACAATTTATGTCTTTGAAGAAATAAATTGGTCTTTTATTCTAGAGTCAAGGCCAGGATTGGACTTAATAAATTCCTTCATTTCTTCTGGATAACCAGCGAAAATCATCACTGGATCGCCTTTCTCCATTGCCGCCATAAGCTGGTTGATAGCGATGCGTCCGTAGTCCATGTTAGATGATCTTGGAGTCAGACGGTACGCTTCGTCAACAAAAAGAACTCCTCCTTTCGCCTCGTTGATTTTGGTGGCGTTTTTGTCTTCCGTTGACCCGAGGAATTGGCCAACCAGATCGCCTCTTTGGACCTCCACCACTTTTCGTTTCTTGATTTTCTTCACGCTGTATAGCAAATCTGTAAGTAAACGAGTTGAAACATTCATGAGTAAAAGTCATAAGGAACCTGCCCTGAAGGACATGTTGATTAAACATTACACGATAACCACTAACAAGGATCTTTATTCTAATGTTAAAGTCAGTTCTTCTCCAGCAAGCCCAGGAAAAGGAAATATTTGTTGATCACATGGAAATACAAAAAGGGCGAGAAGAAGAAAACCGAAGCTTTCTTTCTGGGAAAAATGCTTTATTTTTTGGCTCAAGACTGTTGTTAATGGTCATTGATTTCGTGGCAATTGTTTCCACTTTGGCTTAAAGCGGATGTTAGAATACCGGAAACATGTACGGGAGGTGGGGGGAGGGGGGTGGGGGTGGGGTTAAGGATGACCTAACGTGAATTGGAGTGGAACTTTAAGGAGATTAAAGAAGGGATTGGACTGTTAGAAAAATTGTTTGAAACAGCACCAGACAGTTGTACAGGTTGGGGAACTGTTTGGTGTTCTACTACTTTTTAACTTCAAATTCCAACCTTAAACATTCATTACATCTTAATTCATATTTCATTCAACTTAACTAACCTTGAGAAAATTATCTCTTCCCAAATATACCCAAAATCACCAAAAAAGTCAATAAAAATATGACACGATATAGCTTCGTTGGATGAGCATAGGATTTTTAATTGCTCGAAACGCGAATGACATATCAACGTTAGATCGATGTCAAGCAGCTAAAAAACGATGTTTAGGTTAAATCCCGCCTTAAGAGAACTTCAGTGGTAAGATTCTTCTGATACCTGCAACTTTACGTGCGAAAGTGGTTTTCCCGGTCCCTGGATTCCCTTGAAAGATAAAGTGTAAACATTGTGTGCTCATGTCGTCCACTTGGAAACCCAACTGCTTCCGTTTTTGGTTTAAAATTGCAGTCTTTGCAAATCTCAAAAATTGCTGCTTGAGGGGCTCTAAGCCAACAAATGAACGTGTGGATTCCTCCATCTTGTTGTAAATTCGCTGATAATCGACTGAAATGCGGAAAATAAAATAAATAAATAAATAATGATAATGATAATGATAATGATAATGATAATGATAATGATAATGATAATGATAATGATAATGATAATGATAATAAGCTGAGTAAAATGTTAGGAGGGATAAGTGCTAAGGTGAAGCACATGAGTAACCGTTTGCTTTATGAAACGTTTTGAATTCCAAAGAGGATATTTCTAGCATCGTCGATTTGGGTAGACATGCTATGCAGTATCCACAGACATTACTTCCATTTTCTTATGTATCCAGCCAAACCCATACCCCTTGCATTTCTGACTCTCGTTCTGACTCTCGAAGATCGCGTCAGGGAAACGAGAAGGTACGTGAGCACGCTCAGATAATCTTAACAACGGAGATAAAAACCCTATCAAATCACGTTACAGAGTAAAATGTAAATGAGGAAATTAACATAAGCACTGAGTGTACACAACTAACCTTCCTTTTCGTCATTTGTGACAATACAACCAACATCGGTCCCCTGTTCTATACTGGATCGCAATCTAAGATAAGGGAAAAGATCGGAAATGTCTTGACGATAAATTGAAATATATAACAAATTGGATGAGGGGCTAATTCGAGCAAAGCATTTTTAATTATACATACCGTTTAAGGACATCCTTCTGCTTTCCTTTGTCTGGAAGAGGGGGCTTTTCCACTGCGAGGTCACTACTTTTTATGTAGATGAATGTAACTGCACGCAGAAGTTAAGGAATGAAATGACCGTTACTAAATGAGAGCTTTACTCCGGCTGGGTTAGGCTCTAAAAATTCCGCACCAGTCTTTTACCCAAGAAAACTCACCACACAATTCCTAACCCGCAAGAACATAGCAAAATTGAATACCTAATAAGTGCTTCGCACAGTCATCTCCGTCACTATCGAACCTGATTTACCCTTCCCTTCTCTTATGTACCCAACCAAACCCGTACCCCCTTGCACACCCCACCCATTTCTTCTGAATCTCGTTCTGACTTTCGAAGATGGCTTCTGGGAAACGAGAAGGTGCGTGAACACGCTAAGGTAGTCTTAACAACGGAGATAGATACCCCCTCCCCGGCTTGATGAATGACCCCAAGATATGAGGAGCATTGAATGGACGCTATTTAAAAGGGTTAACACAGTTTACTAATGTACTCAATCACTGTAAAAACTCAGTAGAAAAAATCATACCCGAGGAGTCGCTGCGATCTTTCCCGCCGAGGTTCTTGAGCAACTCGGTGGTCAGGTTTGTTTATTATACAACCGATTGCGTTTGATCACATGCAGCACAGATCACGACTTAATTAGGAATTGTAATAAGACTGTAAAAGGGACTAACGTTTGTACAAATTAGCGTGGAAAAGCAAAAACCATCCACTACAATCATTACAGATCAGTATCTTTGCCTTTTCCCAAGGAACTGAGTTTTGTACTTAGTAGGGTGTGAACAGCAAGAAAATAACCCACTCAGGAACCACAACGCACAGGATATAACGTAAATCCTGCGTTACCATGCAATGATAAAGTTTGGGGCTCAAGATTTAACGTTAAATCGTGAGCACAAAACTTTGAAAACGTTATTCTTACGAAGATCTGCTGACGTATTGGTAGATTTAGAATGAACTAAAGAAGTAAGCTTTTGGTGAATACTTTAGAATAACGTTTTTTTATTCCAACTGCAAAACTTTGATAAAAAAAATTTCAAAAATGAAAACAAAAATATTTAAAACATATGAAAAAATACCGAAAATTGTCGAACATTGACAAACAAAGGGTTATATTCTTCTCTTGACCGTCTTGTTGACGCAGGGCGCGAAAGAACAAACAACATTCAAGTTGACATCCTTATGGAACGCATCGGCTACTGTACTGAAAGATCCCTTCACACTTATCAAAGATTACTAACAACATTTAAAAAAAGGGAAAGGGAAATTGTGTCCGATTTCTTGCAAGGAACAACAAACATTCCGTGGGTGACGGCAGGGATAATTGTTGATGACGTTCCAAGACTGAAAACAATCAGTAAATGCCATCGAAAAGGAGGGAACTGGACCATTTAGTTTTCAAGTAGTATGGTTACTTTTTACCTTAACGAATATAGTTTGCACTAAAGTAGGGGTTATGTGTTACAATGCGACGGTTTTAGTAGGAAAAGGCGTTATGTGCCTTATTCCTATTGCATGTTATTTTAGTGTTCATTAGGTCCGCTTCTCCCTTCCAAGAATCTAAGCCGCACCCAGCTTTCATCAACAGTGGGAGTAAGAGATATCCTGTGCCAAACAAAGGAGTTGGAGGCAAAGGAAAGCTAAACGTTCTTATCGCTACAATAGCGTTCATGTGTTATCGAGGGATACGTTATCGATCTGTATTCTTGATGTCTTTGCCTTGTCCGAAGGAACTAGTTTTGTACTAACAGGAAAAAAAAAACCACTAACGACAATGCGCAGATCCAGCACTACAACTTGTGCAATGGGAAAGTCTGGGACTCACGATTTGACGTTAAATCGTGCATGAGCGCCAAACATTTTCTTCTTCAGGACGTAGATCTGCTGACGTATTGGTAGATTTCGAATGAATTATAGAAGTAAGCTTTGGCGAATGCTTTAGAATAACTTCAACTGAAAATGTTCAACAAAACGAAAACAAATATATTTAAAACATTTGAAAAAATACCAAAAATTGTCGAACATTGAATAACTAGGGGTATCTTCTCTTGACCTACTTCTTAACGCAAGGCGCGAAAGAACAAACACCATTTAAGTTGCCATCCTTATGGAACGCACCGGATATTGCATTGTCAAATCTCTTCATACTTATCACAGGGGCACCCAACGAGCCAAATCAACCAAAGCTGCAGGAAGGCATTTTTAAGTACCTGTGGTCTTTCAAGTCTGTTTGAAGTGACGTTCTCATTAGCTAGAGGAAGTTCATCTGTTCGGATTACCTAGCTGAAATTTTAATCACACGAAAATGTAAGGAAAAAAATCTTCCCATTAGAGAATATGAAGGTGAAATGAACTTTCCACGAACTTTTCAGGGAACTATTTTCTTTCCGAAAACGCTAGCTGACGTTTTTGACTGCCAAAAACAGCAATTACGACCTTTCAGAAAACCTCAGGGGCTACGATTTCCCAATTGCGAATCTTTTAGGCCACGTTTTAGTTACGAAAATCCGAGGGCACTCTTTAATCGCCACCAAAAGCCCAAGGCGCACAATCCTCCACCGAACAGATATCTACCGAAACTTGTCGTTGGGTACCCCTATTATCAAAGAGTGCTAACAACATTTATACCACAAACAGTCCCTCTTTCGCCTCTTAGTTCGTCGAGAGTGATGCTAAAACAAAACCGGCGCGCGAGAAAATAAAATGACCTCACGCTTGATGAACTAAGCGACGAAAGAGGCCAGGGACTGCTCGTAGTCTAAACAAAAGGAAAGTTGTGTCCAATATCTCTGCAAGGAACAACAAACGATCCCTGAGTGACGGCAGGGAAAAGCAGTGATGAGTTCCTAAGACTGAAAATAATCAGTAAATGCCATCGAAAAGGAGGGAACCGGACCGTTAATTTCCCAAGTAGTATGGTTATTTTCAGTCAACCTTAACAAGTATAGTTTGCACTAAAGTAGGGGTTTGGTTATGTGTTATAATGTGAAGGATTTAGTAGGAAAAGGCGTTATGTGCCTTATTCCCATTGCATGTTATTTTAGTGTTCATTGGCTCCGCTTTTCCCTTCCAAGAATCTAAGCCGCACCCAGCTTTCATCAACGGTAAGAGTATGAGATATCCTGTGCCAAACAAAGGAGTTGGAGGCAAAGGAAAGCTAAACGTTCTTATCGCTACAATAGCGTTCATGTGTTATCAAGTGATACGTTATCGATCTGTATTTTTGATGTCTCTGCCTTTCCGAAGGAACTAGTTTTGTACTAACAGGAAAAAAAAAAAACAACAACCCACTAACGACAACGCGCAGGATATAACGAGAACGTAAATCCTGCGTTACAACTTGAGCAATGTTAAAGTTTGCGGCCCACGTTAAGCTATGGTGAATGCTTTATAATTTGCTTTATAAGTTTTTAATTCCAACATTGCAACAATAAGAATAAAATTTTAAAAAATTGCCAAAAAATGTAAGTTATAAAAAAAAATTTGAAACAAAAATATTTAAAACATCTGTAAAAGGCATTTTCGAACATTGACAAACGAAAGGTTGTCTTCTCTTGGCTCTCGTGCGAAAGAATAAAGATCGCTTTATAACTTAAAGTCCATATTTGTCTTATTTTTAGTTTCACGAGGATTCCTCAATGGAACCAGAAGAGGCGCGTATCATTTTCCTTTGTTTAGTTATAAATCTTGATGAAACGTTGTATTACTGGCAAATTTACTGATTCTTGTGTACAAGCCATGTCACGTACATCATTCAAACTGTGTAATGCATGATTTCAGATATCTTTCGAATAACGAATTAGCTGTTTGATTGTTTGTAGTATGCAGACAAGACAACAAATTTATTTCACCATGTATCGTTTACACTTTTTTTTACAAAAGAAAGAACTTAGCAGGAATAGGTAGGGTGCTGGCTCAGTCGCTGAAAGTGCCAGGAGTCAGGGGAAAAGGTCGAGCGATTTGGAGTCGGATATCTTTCTGACCCGTAACTTATCCTTAGTTGAGTCCTCGACATCCTAGACAATGGAGTCCCTGACCTTCTTATGGATCGCACCCAACATCGTTGTGTCAAGTCCGCTTTCACACTTATCCAGAGTAAATAATATTTAAAGGGATATCTTGCAACTAACGAACAATAAACGATCCGTGGGTGGCGGCATGCAGCCCGGAAAAGCATTTAGTGGTGTTCATAAGCCCCGCTTTTCTAGTGAGGTTATCAAATAGTTTTTCCCGTGAAAAATAAAGAAGAAAAAACAAAGCAGACAAACAAAGGAAACCATATCGCCACAGATGCGCTCTTTAATTATCACGATGTACATTATCAAGGTGCATTCTCTATATCTTTGCCTTGCTCAAGGGCCCCTAAGCGCTAAATTGATGACATGAAGCAGACCGAGACTATAAGATAGTGATTTTGGAATCACCGAAGAAATATAAGAATAAGCAGATAGATTTCAAAATAAAAGAAATTCAACAACCAGTCTGCTACATTACCACCGCAAACAAGTACGACACACTTACTATCCACCGTATTAAAGCAGACTCACAGTTGTATTCAGACCGGTCACTGTACGACAGTGCTTAGAAGAGAACGTCATACCATGGTAGTAAAGTGATATCAAGATGTAAAAATCGCATCACGGTAGGAAAATGATATCAACGTAGAAAATATTGCGTCACGGCAGTAAAATGATATCAAGGTAGAAAAAGTCACATCACGGCAGTAAAATGATATCAAGGTAGAAAATGTTGCATCACGGTAGGAAAATGATATCAAAGTAGAAAAAGTCACATCACGGCAGTAAAATGATATCAAGGTAGAAAATGTTGCATCACGGCAGTAAAATGATATCAAGGTAGAAAAAGTCACATCACGGCAGTAAAATGATATCAAGGTACAAAATGTTACATCACGGCAGTAAAATGATATCAAGGTAGAAAAAGTCACATCACGGCAGTAAAATGATACCAAGGTAGAAAATGTTGCATCACGGCAGTAAAATGATATCAAGGTAGAAAAAGTCACATCACGGCAGTAAAATGATATCAAGGTAGAAAATGTTGCATCACGGCAGTAAAATGATATCAAGGTAGAAAAAGTCACATCACGGCAGTAAAGTGATATCAAGGTAGAAAATGTTGCATCACGGCAGTAAAATGATATCAAGGTAGAAAAAGTCACATCACGGGAGTAAAATGATATCAAGGTAGAAAATGTTGCATCACGGCAGTAAAATGATATCAAGGTAGAAAATGTTGCATCACGGCAGTAAAATGATATCAAGGTAGAAAATGTTGCATCACGGCAGTAAAATGATATCAAGGTAGAAAAAGTCACATCACGGCAGTAAAATGATATCAAGGTAGAAAATGTTGCATTACGGCAGTAAAATGATAGCAAGGTAGAAAATGTTGCATCACGGCAGTAAAATGATATCAAGGTAGAAAATGTTGCATCACGGCAGTAAAATGATATCAAGGTAGAAAATGTTGCATCACGGCAGTAAAATGATAGCAAGGTAGAAAATGTTGCATCACGGCAGTACAATGATATCAAGGTAGAAAATGTTACATCACGGCAGTAAAATGATATCAAGGTAGAAAAAGTCACATCACGGCAGTAAAATGATATCAAGGTAGAAAAAGTCACATCACGGCAGTAAAATGATATCAAGGTAGAAAATGTTGCACCACAGCAGTAAAATGATATCAAGGTAGAAAATGTTGCATCACGGCAGTAAAATGATATCAAGGTAGAAAAAGTCACATCACGGCAGTAAAATGATATCAAGGTAGAAAATGTTGCACCACAGCAGTAAAATGATATCAAGGTAGAAAAAGTCACATCACGGCAGTAAAATGATAGCAAGGTAGAAAATGTTGCATCACGGGAGTAAAATGATAGCAAGGTAGAAAATGTTGCATCACGGCAGTAAAATGATAGCAAGGTAGAAAATGTTGCATCACGGCAGTAAAATGATATCAAGGTAGAAAATGTTGCATCACGGCAGTAAAATGATATCAAGGTAGAAAAAGTCACATCACGGCAGTAAAATGATATCAAGGTAGAAAAAGTCACATCACGGCAGTAAAATGATATCAAGGTAGAAAAAGTCACACCACGGCAGTAAAATGATATCAAGGTAGAAAAAGTTACATCACGGCAGTAAAATGATATCAAGGTAGAAAATGTTGCATCACGGGAGTAAAATTATATCAAGGTAGAAAAAGTCAAGTCTCGGTAGCAAATTGGTATCAAGGCAGGAAATGTTCCATTACGGCAGTAAATTGAAATCAAAATAGTAAGTGTACCAATCTCATAGATAACAAACAAATAATACCAAGGCTAAGTATAATACATAGAATATACAGGATATAAGATCACGTCGATAAATAATTTTGAGGCAAACGGCGCGCCATATGAAATTACAGGATGTCATCGCATTGGTCTGATCCAAAAGGTAATCCACTCCTTTGGCCCCTTCCGCTTTTCTACTTGTTTCTAGAACTAACAGTAGAAAGTGATCACAGCGTGACGAAACACTTACAACAGTATTGAATTGGCAGTGATATTTGCTCCATTGGTCACTAACATGGCTTCAGGCGGAGTTCTGACGTCTGCTGTTCGGACGATTAAAGATGTCGTTTGCATCTTGCTCGATCCTCCCAGATATTGCTAAAGTTTTTGAAGACACCACCTCGTACACATCCAGAATACCTAAAATGACTTAAATAGCTGTAGTGCTTTTGTTCTGATGTAGGTTTGCACTTACGCAATTACCACTTGCTAGGTGCCCCTAAAGTCGTACAGGGTCGTTCCACTTCTTATCCACACACCATGTCCAAATATGGATCCACTTGAGAAAATGCTTGTATCGGACAAAACTTTCTTGCGTTGTTTTTCTTTTGAGTTCCATTTATTGTGAGTTGCTTGATTTAGTTTATGTTTCACTAGAGTCTAACCTTCAGTTCACCTCCTACTTTGTACTTTGCGTAGAGTTTTTCAAGATTCGTTGTTTTCACGCATCATCAATGAATCGAACCATACCGAAACCATAAATCAAAAAAGTCATTTAAACTATTTGTTTTGTTTTGTTGTAGCGACTTGTAGAATATTACAAGGCGTTCTTGGTTCAGTTACACGCGATTTTTAGTCATTCGACACCCACTCTCTCTTAGATATCTGACTAAGTGTTGTTACTCTGTTGGTGCAATGTATAAAACAAATAGATTCCATTTGTCAGTGCGTGCTTACTCTTATAACGTAGGAACGTCAAACAGTGGTAAGAAAATCAGTCACGCTGCTCGCCTGGGGCTCGTAACATAGTTCTTTGTTCTTAGCACGTTTTGACTTCATCCGTATGTTATCAGAGTACACTGACTCTGCCAAATAGAATTTATTTGTTAAATAACTTTTGAATTTCTTAGATAAACATATGGTCAGTTCTTATTCTAGGCCTTTCGAGCAGCCGCATGTTGAGTGCTGAGCCGTTACCAAGGTGGTGATACGGTTTGAGTGTGTGGCGCGATAACTTCCCTGCAGTGTGGGCGATCGACTGAGTCGTGACCAAATAAAAGGAAAACTGTTGAGCTAGGGCCTCAACATACACTATTCACTTAAAATGAAATAGTATCTGCGCGAGCGTCATAAACTAGAGATAATGCATTTACTCGAATCAAGCAACGACTTGCTTTCTTCACACCCATTTCTTATTCTTCAATTTTGAATGCAAATAATTGAACGTGGCCCGGCACGCACTGATAAGCTGTGAATTGATGCATCCTTCCTAGTTTCAGCGTTTTATTTGAGCTTTTTAGGATCGAAATAAATCTTGCGCACATTTTTGGGACTATTCCGGTAGAGGAATACGCGCAGTAGACAGCAGTCTTGTATTTTTGGGACCTATCGGAATTTCGCTTCCAAAATATGCGGTTTTAAACCTAATTCTACTTATTCTCTCATTCCTAAACCGGAATGGGAATGAGCAGAGAAATATGCGCCCTAAACTGCAGCCTTTATTGGACGTAGCCTAGAAGGGTGGAAGAAACGGGAATATTTCAAACTGGGCAGCAAATTACGATATCGCTTGTGACGCCGCCACAGGCAGGCCCTAAAAAATTGGTTGTGTTTAGGACTCAACCCATCAGTATAAAACATGTTTATTTCTGTCGGGGTAGAAACATCGTGCTTGTAAAGAAAACTATAGGTTACGGAATTAAAGGAACTGGAATTTTTGTGAATCCCTTAGTAAGTTTAGCATTCATGCAAACGTTACGTTTTCTTGGAACGGTGGAAACATCGTGCTCGTAAAGAAAGTGTAGATTTCGAAATTAGTAGAACTGGAATTTTTGGAACGTGACCGCAGTAGAAATCAATCTATGTGATTACTGCGAAAGTTAATTTATGTTCGAGGGGTGGAAACATCGTGCTCGTAATGATGAAGTGGTTGTTCCTAGGCGGGGTTGTAAAAATTAAAAGCCGTGACTAGAATTGTTGTAATGTAACCTAAAATATCTAATGAACGCATCGAAAGAAGAATGAACAAAATAATCAGCGGAATGCTTAATATAGCAACTATGGCATGTTAGGATACCCGTCTTTTTCTCTGCTTATTTTCTTTAATTTTCCAGTTTTCTCTATCAGATGATAATAAAAAATTAAAACAAACAAGCCAATTTCCCTAGCCAGTCAAAAGAAAGCCCAGGTACTAAAACTAACTTCTTTGACTATGCCAAGACTGACTTAAGCTCTAATTTGTCTGCTATTGAAAAAGGGTGTTAGGAGATACATGATTGTCTATATATAATGCGCACCTCGCACCTGAAAGCATTTTATAGTTGGAAATGATGCAAGGAACGCCGAACTTCCATTTCGCCAATTTCTCGCAAGAGACTGTTAGAAGATAGCCTTTTCTCCTCTGCGTTTGTGCCCAGTGTTAGCTTCAGTGTCCTTCCACTTCCGCAGAAGGCTAGGCAGGGTGAAGGCGGCAACAAATGAAATGAACACTATCTTACTGGAACTAGCTGTGCGTCAACCGCGAGAAAGGGAAGACTCGGAAAAGATAAGGGGAAAATCGTGCGCGTGGATGAAGCGAGCAGAGAGAGCGCAGAGCGCGACGAGGCAGGCGGGACTTTTCTCCCTTCTCTCCGCGCTCCTCTCGCCTCTTGCGCGCACCCTATTTCCCCCTTCAGTCGCTTTTTCAGCGCCTACTGTCCAGGGATAGAATATAAAGGCGGAAACAGATACACTGTAGAATGGCTTTAATTTGTGTGTGCTATTCGGCTGACCAAACCAGCCTTCTTCAGGTACAATGAGAATTTATATTGAAAGCGGTGTTTATGTAGTACTGAATATTTGTGCAAGTCGCCAAGAAATACGTTAACAATTTTAGTATAAAAACTAGCGTTAAAAACGACGTTTCAATCACCTTGAGATCATTTTCAAAGATTCCAAAGATATATACATAAGTACAAATTAGAGTGTGGGAATGTCCAACGATAAAATATGTAAATAGACGTGCTAAAATGTAAGTGTTAAAATAATAATAAAAAAAACTATATAAATAACTTTGCACATATTGAATCTGACTGCTTGTTCAAAGTTGGCTTAAACTCCTTTATAAAGAGCATTTCGTAGATACATAAAAAACAAAATTAACCAAATGAAAGTATTTCTTCTTATTAGGATCAATTGTTCTGGCTTTCAATTTCAAAATTCCGCGAAAGCTCCAAATAGAAAATAAAAATAAAGTTAACTGCTATAAAAGGCCCTGCGAGGTCCGTAACATTTTACTACAATTCTCTTAAAGCACATACATGTTTCGAAGAACTATTCGTTACCCCTAACGCGCAAAGTTGAGTTTCCCAGATTTAACCAGTAGATTGATTCAGTTTATTGATTTCATGCAAAGCGGCTCTCAGTAAGCTAACACATATCAGAAGTTCTTCTCTACTTCTTATTTTCATAATTACTCGCATAAGATCAAACAATGCGTCCATGACACGTACCCTAGAAAGGTTAGCCTTGTTATCTCTTCTCTCAATGCCGTCCACGCTGCGGATAACCACTGCAGGTGATGCATTACGGGACGTAACTGCCGCTTGAGAAGACATAGACGCACAAATCACATTCTGCTCTAACGACCTTTGATTTAGAGTGTGGTGGGTATTGTGGTTGCTTTGCTGCAGTGCGCGGGGGGATGGTAGAGGACAGATCAATCGAACTGTGATTTGTTGATCTTGCGTTTTCTCTTGGTCGGCTATCTACCAGCATTGGACAGTTTGCCATGGCACCTGTTGTCATTGTGCTTTGATTAGCAGCTGATGGACCATTCGGGGATTCTTTTGGGCAAAGAGAGGGAGCATTTGAAAATGTAGTGGTATTATAAACCGGAGGTTGATAATTGACTGTCATCTACGTTATGATACTCTGTTTTGACGATCCTTCCGGTCTGGGGTTCTTCCTCCTTGATCCTTGTCCCAAAGTGGAGAAGTTAGGTTGTCCCAGCGGTGAAGGGATGGTCGGTAGCAATACGTCATTATTGTTAAAGTCTCCTTCCGTCTCCAAGCATAAGGAGTTCTGCTCTTTGAGTATAACATCTAAACAGTCATTCAGATTTATTTGAGCCACTTTTTTAAGCATCTGGAGTTTTGCTTCCTTGCAAAAGGGTACACGGCAACAGACGTCTATACAATACTCACAGTGTGTGAATGATATATGAAATGAATCATATATGAACTGCGGAAATGAATCAAATGAAGAATGATCCTCGCAGTTATCAACGCAATTTATGCAATTGCGAAAAGAAGCCTGAAAAAAATTCAGGACTTCAACGGGTTTGAACCCGTGACCTCACAGTGTTTTAAGGCAAGAGACTTCATCTCCTGGCAAATGGTACACTTTTGTTTCTTGCGGCAGACTTGGGAGTGTCTCAGGGTCAGTTTCATGTTGACGCAGGGCGGAAGTATGCAGCTCGGATCAAGGCAAGCTAAGGCATGCTGCAGGAAATGATTCAAATTGTTGAATATTCTGTCCGGTTCCGATTCTGCCATTGTGAAACTCGCGGTGCTGTCTGCGATATGATCACTGGTCCGATGTAGCGACAGCTAGTCTGTAAGCAAATCGTTTTTGTTAGAAAAGAAGATTTGGCTAATGCAGTATGGAAATTACTCGTCCGAGGAATCTCTCAAATGTACAAACGATTTTTCACAGATACTGGAAATGTGCACGGTCTCAGAGTGATTCATTAAGACCTCAGCTTTTGGGAAACTGCAAAACTCGGCCTTCATTATTCCCGACGAGTGAGATGTGGATTCTCTTTAACCACGAGCTCGTTAATTATATTGAGGGGTATAAACTTTTCGCTGTTTATCTTTTACATCTACGGAAGTAAATCCCGCTGCATATAATTTATGCCTGGAAAGTTCAATGGTAATGAAACAACTTCAGTCATTCATAAACAACTTCAAGAAACTGACACTTCAGTTTGAGATTTTGATGGCTTTGGCCGATCATCAAATCTCATCGCCTTTATCGAGGATAACTAGTGGTACCTAAGTCACGGCGAATGTTATTCATGCAAGGCCCGTAAAAACTGAAAAAATTGGAAAAACCCTCAGTAAATGAGCCAAATAACTTTGAACAGTCATTTATAAATATCTTCAGGGGACTGATACTTCACTAGAGTTTGAGACTGACGGCCGACGGAATCTCATCGAGTTTATCTGAAACTGGAATCGCATTCGATGCAACTACAAAAATGCGACATTTGAATCATCATTACAAGTAAAGAAAGAGCTGTTTCACTGGTCTTCGCTGACTGGTATGTTGTGCCGCGTGATCGATATAGATGACAGGTGTCGTGACTGCGAGTTTGCGTTACGCATGTTTATGCTTTCCGGTGATGACAGCTAGAGAGTCAATTTCGCCCGATTGAACTTTGAGTCTTTTTGATATGTGAGACGGGTAGTTTTTCAATGAAAAGGAGAGCGAGTCGAGAAAAGGAATTGTGAAAGCTAGGCTTGATGCTGTGCTATTAAAACTGTTAAAATCAAGAGACTGTGAGTTCCTTTGTCGGCGAAAACCGGCCCGACAAAAGTGGCGACCCCGCCAGGACAGACTGAAGATATTCATAACCTTGGCAAGGATTAGTAATCGGGAAGAACAAAGCACAGCGCACAAATAACGTGTAAACAACATGTCGGAGTTGGAACAAGCGCTGAAGAAGATTGACTCTAAATTCCGGCTATTGGAATTCACGCGAGCTGACGTCCCCAGAATTCAAGAAAAGAAAGACTTGAAGGCGACAGAGCGATTGCAGAAGACTTTGGAGAAACAGATCGATAGCGTTCACGAACAGATGGTGGAAATACAAGCACTGAGAATAGGAAAGGAGAAGAACCGGACGATGTGGGTAAATGGAGCCGGAGATCAAAAACCAAGTCGCAGAATACGAAGAGATAACCCAGGGTGTTAGGAAAACCGTCAAAAACCTACGTGAAGAAGCCTCACGGGAAGCGAAATTGGAAGAAGAGAAGGCAGAAGAGGAGAAACGCAAGCGGCGACACGAAGAAGAGCTAAAATTAGAGGAGGCGAAAATGCAGATTAAGAGAGATTTTGAGAAGAGCATGGAAGAAGATCGGAACAAGTCCGTGAAGGAAAGCGGTGCGAAGCTGCCAAAATTAACTATAACAAAGTTCCAAGGTACCCATCTGGATTCGCTGCAATTCTGGAGTCAGTTCGAGACCGAAATAGATAAAGCTACCATTACGCAAGTGGCAAAGTTCTCATACCTGAAAGAGCTCCTTGTCCCGAAAGTTCGATCTGCCGTCGATGGCCTACCTTACAACACCGAGGGATACGAACGTGCTAAGGCTATCTTGACAGCGAAGTACGGAAAACCGAGTGAAGTAGCCAACGCCCACATCCAGAGTATTATTGCCTTGCCTACCGTACAGGGATCACAGCCAGCAAGAGTACACGATTTTTATGAAAAACTGGCCACAAACGTTCAAGCACTCGACACGATGGGAAAAATAAAGGAAATCAACGGTTATGTTCGAGTCACTCTAGACAAATTACCTGGTATCAGAGCTGACCTTGTTCGCTTGGATGACAACTGGCATGATTGGGCGTTCCCACAGATGTTGGAGGCACTTCGTAAATGGTGTGACAGGAATCCTTTACACTCATCCGACCAATCAAACAAGTCGCGAGACAGATTCTTCAACTCAAGGCAAGAAGATTATCGACAGAGACCGTGCGTTTACTGCACTTCAACCAGCCACAAGTCTGTTAACTGTGACAAGATAGCGAGTGTCGGAGACAGGAAGAAACATCTCAGTGAGAGAAGGTTGTGCTTCAATTGCACTGGCACAAGACACAGAGCTGCAGATTGTCGTATTACAAGAAGCTACCAGAAGTGTAATGGAAGACACCACACATCAATCTGTGACAAAGAGCCCCAACAGTTACTACTGACCACATTTGAAGATGAAGTTATATACCCAGTGATAGTTGTCAACGTGAATGAGATAACATGCCGAGCTCTGTTGGACACAGCGGCCGGAAGCTCTTATGCTTCAGCTACATTGGTTAAGCACCTTGGGAAACAACCAGCCAGAACAGAGTGCAAGAGGATTGACATGATGTTCTGTTCAACCAACCAGAAAATTGTACAGTATGATGTCAGCATTTCAAGTATTCGAGGGAAATTTGAGATGACAACAATGGTGAGAAAGGTCGATAAGAGTGTCCTTCTATCAATTCCAAATCCCAGATACGCTGATAAGATCAAGACATTTCCACACCTCGCGGGTGTTACCATGGATGATGAGGATACCAAGCCCGAACTGCCAATCCATTTGATCCTGGGAGCGAGTGAGTACTCCAGAATAAAGACCCACGCCAAGCCGAAGATTAGCAAAGCTGGTGAACCGATCGCTGAACTAACTACATTGGGGTGGACCATGATGTCGGCAGGCAAGGAAGTGGGGCTAAACAGTGTCTACCTGACCAGAACGTCTTCAGTGGAATATCAACAGCTGTGCAGTCTAGACGTGCTAGGCCTTCAAGACAGGCCAGAAGGTGATCAGCAGTGTGTGTATGAGGAATTTAAGGAACAGTTAAGGCAGAGCGACGAGGGATGGTATGAAACGGGTTTGTTGTGGAAACATGGCCACGAGCCGCTCCGAAGCATCGAGCATGGAAGTCTCCGAAGACTTGAAAACCTCACGAAGAAACTTCAAAGAGAGCCCGATCTCCTGGCGCAGTATGACCAGATAATTCAAGACCAGCTGGAGACGGGATCGTTGATAGAGTGACGTCAGAACCAGTAGGAAGGGAGTTTTACATTCCACACAAGCCTGTGATTAGAGAGTCAGCTGAATCCACCAAACTAAGAATTGTGTTTGATGCATCAGCAAAAGCCAATGAGAAGAGTCCCGCATTGAACGATTGCTTGGAAACAGGACCGGCTCTTCAGAACCTCCTGTGGGACGTTCTAGTGCGAAACCGCCTGAAACCGATAGCTCTGGCCGGCGACCTAAAGCAAGCATTCCTACAGGTGCGCATTCGGATGGAAGATCGAGATGCCCTTCGGTTCCACTGGCTTAAGAACAAAGCGACATCTGAAGTAGAAGTTCTCAGGTTCACCCGTGCACTCTTTGGCCTTTACAGTCACCTTTCTTGCTAGGGGGGACACTACAACAACACTTGGAGAGCCAGAGAGAAAAGTACCCAAAAGAAGTAGAAGAAATCCTGAAGAGCTTGTATGTTGACGATGTGATAACTGGTGGAGAAACCGTTTCAGAGGTACGCACACTCAAAGAAACAGCCATGGCAGTATTTGGAGAAGCCCAGTTCGAGCTACACAAGTGGCATTCCAATGCACCAGAGTTGGAAGTGAGTTCAGCACCAGATGGCTGCAATCAAAGTTATGCCAAGGATCAACTCGGAGTTAAACCTGGAGAAACAAAGATGTTAGGCCTACCATGGGACAAAACCGAAGACACGATTGCTGTAACCTTCCCGGAGCCGCCCCCTGAAATAACCAAGAGAGAAATGTTGCGATTCCTTGCTTCAATTTACGATCCACTAGGTGTCGCATCACCAGTATCTCTCGTCGGAAAACTGCTTTACCGAGAGGTGTGTGACCAGAACCGATCATGGGACAAGAAAGTACCAGATTACATTGAAAGAAGGTGGAAACAATTCGAGAAGAACCTACCTGACCAAATTTCAGTTCCACGCCCTGTGACGACTTTCCAGGAAGCGATTGATGCCATCGATTTGCACGCGTTCGGAGATACAAGTGGGAAAGGGACAGCAGCTGCCGTGTATGCCGTGGTTCATCAAGCAAGTGGTTTAAATCAAAGACTATTAGCAGCCAAAGCACGCCTCGCGAAGAAGGGGCTAACTATCCCAAGGCTAGAACTGGTCTCAGCGCACATGGCGGCAAACCTTGCAGAAAACGTGAAAAATGCCCTTCAAGGACAGCCCGTGAAATCGGTTCATGGATGGCTTGATAGCACGGTGGCCCTCCATTGGATCAAGGGAGGAGGAGGAAGTATCTATAAACAGTTTGTGGCAAACAGGGCACAGAAGATTAGAGAGAAAGATTTTATAGAATGGAGACATGTGGGAACTAGTCAGAATCCAGCGGACATCGGCAGCAGAGGCTGTGATGGAGACAAGTTACCAAGGCTGTGGTTGAAAGGACCGGAATGGTTGGCAGATCCCGAGCGCTGGCCACCTCATCTACTCACCGAACCAACGGAGGAAACGGAAGCAGAAGCTAAGTTAACAAAGGAACTCTTCCGGACTGCTGTTAAGACCAAGAACGAGCTAGATGACATCTTAGAGAAGCACAACTACTGGACAACAATTCGAGTAACAGCATGGATCAGGCGTTTCCTGGACAACTGCAAGTTGAGCAAAGAAACACGAACCAGAGGTCCTTTGACGACGGCCGAGACTGAAAAGCAAGCACAGTGGTGGTTCAAGAGAGCACAAGAAAGCTACAGTGGAACAGGAATTTCAAGCAAGACCAGTTAAGACTCAACTTGCAGAAGAATGGTTTGGGGTTGTACGAGTGTCGTGGTAGAATACAAGGAAGCTGTCCAATTTACCTGCCTCCAGATGCCCCGTGAGAAGTTAACCCAGGATGCACATATCATGACGTTGCACGGGGGAGTTGGTCTCACTATGGCCTTTATCAGGCGCGAGGTTTGGATACCCCGGCTGAGAAGTTTAACTAAAAGAGCAATCAAAAGTTGTTTTGGATGCAAGAAGTTCCAAGCCGCGGCATTTCAAAAGCCACCTCCTGGAAACCTTCCAAATGACCGTACCTCTGGTTCAGTTCCATTCCAAGTAGTGGGCGTCGATTACGCCGGTCCAATTTCCTACAAGATCGGCAAGAAAAGAGGAGACGGGAAAGCCTACATTATGCTGTTTGCATGTAGTCTCACGAGAGCCATCCACTTGGAGCTGTTGACTAACCAAACAACTGAGGAATTCATCAAAAGCTTCAAGCGCTTCATAGCAAGAAGGGGCAGGCCACAAAAGGTGTACTCCGACAACGGGGGTAGTTTCGTTGCGGCTTCAAAATGGTTAAAAGGAATCATGAAGGACGAGAATCTCCATGGCTACCTGGCCCACCACCATATCGCATTCAACTTAAGCAGGGCCCCTTGGAGGGGCGGCCAATTCGAGAGCATGATAGGACTTGTAAAGCAGGCCATGTACAAGTCAATTGGGGGAGCTCATCTTACATGGGGTGAGCTTGAAGAGGTGATCCTGGACGTTGAAGTCACTCTCAACAACCGCCCCCTGACTTATGTAGAGGATGATATCACACTACCTGTGCTGACACCCAACACGATGATGTTCGGTCAACCCAACCTGCTGCCCGAAGATGATGTTGATTCGATGGAGGACGGGGATCTGAGGAAACGTGCAAGATATATCCGGCGCTGTAAGGACGTGCTATGGTCCCGATGGACCGGGGAGTATATCAAGAGCCTGCGAGAGAGGCACAATCTCAACCACAAGAAGGGAGGACTGCCTATCAAGTGGAAACTCGGGATCGTGGTGAAGCTAATCAAAGGTAGAGATGGAGTCGTCAGAGCAGCAAGACTGAGAGCAGGCAAATCCTATCTGGAGCGGGCGATCCAACAGTTGTGCCCCATGGAGTTGTCCTGTGACCGGATCCAGGAACCTCAAGCTCCAGTTCTCAGCCCTACAGCTCGGGTGTTTACACCCAGGAGAGCGGCCGTGGCTGCTACAGACCACATAAAGGCTATTGCTGATCAAGAAGAACAACAGAATTAGAAGTGAACACTAACGAAACGTTTATTCTCGTTTGTTTTGTATTTGACACCTCCGGTATCAAATAGGGGGAGAGTGTCGTGACTGCGAGTTTGCGTTACGCATGTTTATGGTTTCCGGTGATGACAGCTAGAGAGTCAATTTCGCGCGATTGAACTTTGAGTCTTTTTGATATGTGAGACGGGTAGTTTTTCAGTGAAAAGGAGAGCGAGTCGAGAAAAGGAATTGTGAAAGCTAGGCTTGATGCTGTGCTATTAAAACTGTTAAAATCAAGAGACTGTGAGTTCCTTTGTCGGCGAAAACCGATTCCCGACACAGGCAGTACTTAACAGGGAGTACAAACGGTTTTACCTGCAGTTGACCACTTTAATTTCCAAGACGAAAAATTTTTTTGCCTGTCATGCAGCCTAACGCATTTTTTAACTTATGACAACTTCGTCATTAAGACTACGCAGCTCGAAAGATCAGAAAGGTTTAGAATCAAACCTTCATGGTCATACTGACTGTTGTGAATAACATAAAAGGCGAACAATTTCTAGAAGAAAATGTACTGCAAATCTTACCTGTAATAATCGTTTCAGCAAAGCGCTGTTCAAATGGAACTCTTACGAGAAATGCTTTCTTTGCGCTTAGCTTTTCATCTAATACTTGAACCGTTGTGGTAAGATGAGAAAGTCCAAAGACCTTGCTTTATTTAAAGTGTATCATGAGTTGAACTTCCTGCCAGAGGGTGTACCCGAAATGTTGATATTTTTTCGTTCTGATGTAGTTTTGCACTCACGTAATTACCACTTGCTTGGTCTCCTTAAAGTCTTACTGTTAGAACACGACACGAATGCAAATATCTAAATACGGATCCACTTGAGAAAATGCTTCAATCGGACAAAACTTTCTTGCGTTGTTTTTCTTTTGAGTTCCATTTATTGTGAGTTGCTTGATTTAATTTATGTTTCACTAGAGTCTAACCTTCAGTTCACCTTCCTACTTTGTATTTTGCGTAGAGTTTTTCAAGATTCGTTGTTTTCACGCATCATCGATGAATCGAACCATACCGAAACCATAACTCACAAAAGTTATTTAAACTATTTGGTTTGGTTTGTTGTAGCGACTGTAGAATATTACTAGGCGTTCTAGGTTCAGTTACGCGCGATTTTTACGCATTCCAAACCCGGCCTCTCTCCCACTTTAACCGCATTGAAACAGCTCCCAGATATCTGACTAAGTTTTGTTGCTCTGTGTGTGCAATGTATAAAACAAATAGATTCCATTTGTCAGTGCGAGCTGACCGGTATGTCGTGTTGCTTGAGCGATATCGATGGCAGGCAGTACTTAACAGCTAGTGCAAAAGATTTTACCTGCAGTTGACCACTTAAATTTCCAAGACGAAAAATTTTACCTGTGATATAGCATAAGGCGGGAAGTATTTTTAACTTATAACAACTCATTAAGACTACGCAGCTCGAAAGATAAGAAAGGTTTAGAATAAATCCTTCATGGTTATACTGACTGTTGTGAATAACATAAAAACATTATGGCGAGACAATTTCTGGAAGAAAACTGAAAATCTTACCTGTAATAATCTTTTCTGCAAAGCGTTGTTCAAAGAGAACTCTTACAAGAAATGCCTTCTAGCTTTGCGCATTTAGCTTTTCATCTGATTCTTGAACCGTGGTGGTGAGATGAGAAAGTCCAAAGACCTTGGTTAATTTAAAGTGTATACTGAGTTGAACTTCCGGCCGGGGGTGTACCGGAAGGTTGATAAGACTAACCCGGTTAAGAATTCTAGTACTTGGTCGAGTATTGTCAACTTATACAGTTTCCGTAAACAATGTGTCAACCAAACAGAATCAAACTTTCATTTTTCCGGCGCAAGATGAAAGTTTGTTATCTTTCTTGTTGATAATTTTAATCAGTTGTTGACTTTTCAATAAAACAGTTTCGTGACTGCGAAAAAGTTTCCATCAAAAAGCTTATAAAAAGTATACACTATTTTGTGAAAACCCACACCCAGTATGACGTGAAAATTACAGGCTGTCATCGCATGTCTCATCCAAAAAGTAATCCACTCCTTTTGCTCCCTCCGATTTTCTGCTTGTTTCTAGAACTGATAGGAGTAGGTGCTCACAGCGTGACGAAACACTTACAACAGTATTGAATTGGCAGTGATATTTGCCCCATTGGTCACTAACATGACTTCAGTCGGAGTTCTGACGTCTGCTGTGTGGACGATCCAAGATGTCGTTTGTATCTCACTCAATCGTTCCAGATATTTCCAGACTTTTTGAAAACCAGACCTCATGGACATCCAGAATAGTTGTATTAAATAAATTTCGCTCTGATGTAGATTTACACTCACGGACGCAATTACCACTTGCTAGGTCCCCCAAAGTTGTACAGGGTCGTTTCTTTTTTTATCCGTACCCCCCCCCCCCCCCCTTAAGGATGGCAAGTGTTTGCAAAGTGGGATGGGATTTTTTCTTCTAAGAAGCCGACAAAATTTGGATCTTTAGGACATTTTTTTTTCAAAGGTTCCGACAAAAACTCAACACTCCGGATTTCATTTTTCAAAGGGCGCGGGCAGAAAATTGAGGGTTCGGATTCCAGCCATCTTTAAGGGGGTGGGGCTGATACGACAGGATAGGATAGAAAATGGAACGACCCACAGAACACGAATGCAAATGTCCAACTAAGGATCCACTTGAGAAAATGCTTGTATCAGACAAGACTTTCTTGCGTTGTTTTTCTTTTGAGTTCCATTTATTGTGAGTCGCTTGATTTAATTTACGGGGCACTAGAGTCTAACCTTCAGTTCACCTTCTACTTTGTACTTTGCGTGGAGTTTTTCAAGATTCGTTGTTTTCACGCATCATCGATGAATCGAACCATACCGAAACCATAAATCACAAAAGTTATTTAAACTATTTGGTTTGTTTTGTTGTAGCGACTTGTAGAATATTACTAGGCGTTCTAGGTTCAGTTACACGCTATTTCTACGCATTCCAAACCCACCCTCTCTCCCACTTTAACCGCATTGAAACAGCTCCCAGATATCTGACTAAGTTTTGTTACTCTGTGTGTGCAATGTATAAAACAAATAGATTCCATTTGTCAGTGCGAGCTGACCGGTATGTCGTGCAGCGTGAGCGATATCGATGGTAGGCAGTACTTAACAGCTAGTGCAAAAGAGTTTACCTGCAGTTGACCACTTACATTTCCAAGAGGAAAAATTTTGCCTGTCATGTAGCATAAGGCGGGAAGTATTTTTAACTTATAACAACTCATTAAGACTACGCAGCTCGAAAGATAAGAAAGGTTTGGAATCAATCCTGCATGGTTATACTGACTGTTGTGAATAACATAAAAACATTATGGCGAGACAATTTCTGGAAGAAAACTGAAAATCTTACCTGTAATAATCTTTTCTGCAAAGCGTTGTTCAAAGAGAACTCTTACAAGAAATGCCTTCTTTGCGCATTTAGCTTTTCATCTGATTCTTGAACCGTGGTGGTGAGATGAGAAAGTCCAAAGACCTTGGTTAATTTAAAGTGTATACTGAGTTGAACTTCCGGCCGGGGGTGTACCGGAAGGTTGATAAGACTAACCCGGTTAAGAATTCTAGTACTTGGTCGAGTATTGTCAACTTATACAGTTTCCGTAAACAATGTGTCAACCAAACAGAATCAAACTTTCATTTTTCCGGCGCAAGATGAAAGTTTGTTATCTTTCTTGTTGATAATTTTAATCAGTTGTTGACTTTTCAATAAAACAGTTTCGTGACTGCGAAAAAGTTTCCATCAAAAAGCTTATAAAAAGTATACACTATTTTGTGAAAACCCACACCCAGTATGACGTGAAAATTACAGGCTGTCATCGCATGGTCTCATCCAAAAAGTAATCCACTCCTTTTGCTCCCTCCGATTTTCTGCTTGTTTCTAGAACTGATAGGAGTAGGTGCTCACAGCGTGACGAAACACTTACAACAGTATTGAATTGGCAGTGATATTTGCCCCATTGGTCACTAACATGACTTCAGTCGGAGTTCTGACGTCTGCTGTGTGGACGATCCAAGATGTCGTTTGTATCTCACTCAATCGTTCCAGATATTTCCAGACTTTTTGAAAACCAGACCTCATGGACATCCAGAATAGTTGTATTAAATAAATTTCGCTCTGATGTAGATTTACACTCACGGACGCAATTACCACTTGCTAGGTCCCCCAAAGTTGTACAGGGTCGTTTCTTTTTTTATCCGTACCCCCCACCCCCCTTAAGCATGGCAAGTGTTTGCAAAGTGGGATGGGATTTTTTCTTTTAAGAAGCCGACAAAATTTGGATCTTTAGGACATTTTTTTTTTTCAAAGGTTCCGACAAAAACTCAACACTCCGGATTTCATTTTTCAAAGGGCGCGGGCAGAAAATTGAGGGTTCGGATTCCAGCCATCTTTAAGGGGGGTGGGGCTGATACGACAGGATAGGATAGAAAATAGAACGACCCACAGAACACGAATGCAAATGTCCAACTAAGGATCCACTTGAGAAAATGCTTGTATCAGACAAAACTTTCTTGCGTTGTTTTTCTTTTGAGTTCCATTTATTGTGAGTCGCTTGATTTAATTTATGTTTCACTAGAGTCTAACCTTCAGCTCACCTTCTACTTTGTACTTTGCGTGGAGTTTGTCAAGATTCGTTGTTTTCACGCACCATCGATGAATCGAACCATACCGAAAACCATAAATCACAAAAGTCATTTATTGTTTTGTTCTAGAGACTTGTAGAATATTACAAGGCGTTCTAGGTTCAGTTACACGCGATTTTTAGTCATTCCAAACCCACACTCTCTTAGATATCTGACTAAGTTTACTGTGTGTGCAATGTATGAAACAAATAGATCGCATTTGTCAGCGCATTTGTCATTTGTCAGAATATCAGTCAAGCTGCTCGCCTGGGGCTCGTAACGCAGTTCTTTGTCCTTAGAACGTTTTGACGTCATTCGTGTGCTATCAGAGTACACACGCTACCAAATTGGATTTATTTGTTAAATAAGTTTTGAATTTCTTAGATAAACATATGGCCAGTTCTTTATATTCTAGGCCTTTCAAGCAGCCGCCTGTTGAGTGCTGAGCCGATACCAAGGTGGTGATACGGTTTGAGTGTGTGGCGCGATAACTTCCCTGCAGTGTAGGCGATCGACTGAGTCGTGACCAAATAAAGGGAAAACTGTTGAGCTAGGGCCTAGTATCTGCGCGAGCGTCATAAACTAGAGAAACATTTACCCGAACCAAGCAACGATTTGCTCTCTTCACACCCATTTCGCATTCTTCAATTTTGAATTCCAATAATTGAACGTGGCCCGGCACGCACTGATTAGCTGTGAATTGATGCATCCTTCCTAGTTTCAGCGTTTTATTTGAGTTTTAATGGATGGAAATAAATCTTGCGCATATTTTTGGGACTATTACGGAAGAGGATTTTGGGACCTATCGGAATTCCGCTTCCAGAATATGCGGTTTTAAACCTTATTCCTCTTCAGTATTCTCTCATTCCTGATAAACCGGAATGGGAATGAGCAGAATAGTATGACCACCCCCCCCCCCCTCCCCACCCCACCCATTTAAAGAAAAAAGAAAGAAAGAAAGAAAGAATAAAGACAAATATGCGCCCTAAACTGCAGCCTTTATTGGACGTGGTCTAGAAGGGTGGAAGAAACGGGAATATTTCAAACTGGGCAGCAAATTACGATATTGCTTGTGACGCCGCCACAGGCAGGCCATTAAAAAATTGGTTGTGTTTAGGAGTCAACTGACCCATCGGTATTTCTGTCGGGGTGGATACATTGTGCTCGTAAAGAAAACTATAAATCACGGAATTGAAGGGACTGGAATGCTTGTGACCCCCTTAGTTATATCATTATTTATGCAAACGTTACGTTTTGTTCGAACCTCCTGGAATCGTGGATATTAAACATCGTGCTCGTAAAGAAATTGTAGATTACGAGATTAGTAGGACTGGAATTTTTGGAACGTGACCGCAGTAGAAATAAATCCATGTGATTACTGCAAAAGTTAATTTCTGTTCGAGGGGTGGAAACATCGCGCTCGTAATGATAAAGTGGTTTTTCCTAGGAGGGGTTATAAAAATTTAAAGCCGTGACTAGAATTGTTGTAATGTAACCTAAAATATCTAATGAACGCATCGAAAGAAGAATGAACAAAATAATCAGCGGAATGCTTAATATAGCAACTATGGCATGTTAGAATACCCGTCTTTTTCTTTTTTTTTTTTTTCTTTTTTGTTTCAATTTTCCAGTTTTCCCTATCAGATGATAATCAAAACTTAAAAAAAAAGCCATTTGCCTTAGCCAGTCAAAAGAAAGTCCAGGTACTGAAACTAACTTCTTTGGTTATGCCAAGACTGAGTCAAGCCCTATTTCGTCTGCTATTGAAAAAGGGTGTTCGGAGATATATGATTGTCTATATATATAATGCGCACCTTGCGCCTGAAAGCAAGTTATAGTTGGAAATGACTTAAACTTACCACTCGGTTTAAGGAACGGCGAGCTACCATTTCGCCAATTTCTCGCTAGAGACTGTTAGAAGATAGCCTTTTCTCCTCTGGCTTTGTGCCCAGTGTTAGCTTCAATGTCGTTCCACTTCCGCAGAAGGCAGGATGAAGGCGGCAACAAATGAAACGAACACTATCTTAATGGAACTAGCTGTGGGTCAGCCGCGAGAAAGGGGAAGACTCGGAAAAGACAAGGGGAAAATCGTGCTCGTGCACGAAGCGAGGAGTGAGAGCGCAGAGCGCGGCGGGGCAGGCGGGACTTTTCTCCTTCCTCTCCGCGCTCCCCTCGCCTCTTGCGCGCACCCTATTGCCCCCTTCAGTCCCTTTTTGAGCGCCTACTGTTCAGGAATAGAATATAAAGACAGAAACAGATAATAATAATAATAATATAATAATAATAATAATAATAATAATAATAATAATAATATTTATTTATATGGCGCAACTTCAATTATAAAATTTTAAAATGCGCCACATTGGTGGAAGGCGAGCGCTCTCACCACTGCGCTACCTCTGCTCCCCTAAATACACTGTAGAATGGCTTTAATTTGTGTGTGCTATATTTCGGCTGACCAAGCCAGCCTTCTTCAGACACAATGAGAATTTACATTGAAAGTGGTGTTTATGTAGTACTGAATATTTGTGCAATACCGCCAAGAAATACGGAAACTATTTTAGTATAAAAACTAGCGATAGAAACGACGTTTCGATCTCCCTGAGATCATTTTCAAGTTGAAGAAAATGCGAATGATATATACATATATAAGTACAAATTAGGACTTGAGAATGTCCAACGATAGAATATGTAAATACAAGCGCTAAAATGTAAGTGTTAAAATAATAAAAAAAGTATATAAATTGAATCTGACTGCTCCTGGACTGCTTGTTCAAAGTTCGCTTAAACTCCTTTCTAAAGAGCATTTCGTAGATCAATTAAAAACAAAAATTAACCAAATGAAAGTGTTTCTTCTTATTAGGATCAATTGTTCTGGCTTTCAATTTCAAAATTCCGCGAAAGCTCCAAATAGAAAATAAAAATAAAGTTAACTGCTATAAAAGGCCCTGCGAGGTCCGTAAAATTTTACTACAATTCTGTAAAGCACATACATCTTTCGAAGAACTATTCGTTACCCTTAACGCGCAAAGTTGAGTTTCCCAGATTTAACCAGTAGATTGATTCAGTTTATTATATATCAGAAGTCCTTCTCTACCTTTTTTTTCATAATTACTCGCATAAGACCAAACAATGCGTCCATGAGAAGTACCCTAGAAAGGTTAGCCTTGTTATCTCTTCCCTCAATGCCGTCCACGCTGCGGACAACCACTGCAGGTGATACATTATGGGACGTAACTCCCGCTTGGGAAGACATAGACGCACAAATCACATTCTGCTCTAACGACCTTTGATTTAGAGTGTGGTGGGTATTGTGGTTGCTTTGCTGCAGTGCGCGGGGGATGGTAGAGGACAAATCAATCGAACTGTGATTTGTTGATCTTGCGTTTTCTCTTAGTCGGCTATCTACCAGCATTGGACAGTTTGCCATGGCACCTGTTGTCATCGTGCTTTGATTAGCAGCTGATGGACCATTCCAGGATTCTTTTGGGCAAAGAGAGGGAGCATTTGAAAATGTAGTGGTATTATAAACCGGAGGCTCATAATTGACTGTCATCTGCGTTATGATACTCTGTTTTGACGATCCTTCCGGTCTGGGGTTCTTCCTCCTTGATCCTTGTCCCAAAGTGGAGAAGTCAGGTTGTCCCAGCGGTGAAGGGATGGTCGGTAGCAATACGTCATTATTTTTGAAGTCTCCTTCCGTCTCCTAGCATAAGGAGTTCTGTTCTTTGAGTATAACATCTAAACAGTCATTCAGATTTATTTGAGCCACTTTTTCAAGCATCTTTAGTTTTGCTTCCTTGCAAAAGGGTACACGGCAACAGACGTCTACACAATACTCACAGTGTGTGAATGATATATGAAATGGATCATATATGAACTGCGGAAATGAAATCAAATGAAGAATGATCCTCGCAGTTATGAACGCAATTTATGCAATTGCGAAAAGAAGCCTGAAAAAAATTCAGGACTTCAACGGGGTTTGAACCCGTGACCTCACAGTGTTTTAAGGCAAGAGACTTCATCTCCTGGCAAATGGTACACTTTTGTTTCTTGCGGCAGACTTGGGAGTGTCTCAGGGTCAGTTTCATGTTGACGCAGGGCGGAAGTATGCAGCTCGGATCAAGGCAAGCTAAGGCATGCTGCAGGAAATGATTCAAATTGTTGAATATTCTGTCCGGTTCCGATTCTGCCATTGTGAAACTCGCGGTGGTGTCTGCAATATGATCACTGGTCCGATGTAGCGACAGCTAGTCTGTAAGCAAATCGTTTTTGTTAGAAAAGAAGATTTGGCTAATGCAGTATGGAAATTACTCGTCCGAGGAATCTCTCAAATGTACAAACGATTTTTCACAGATACTGAAAATGTGCACGGTCTCAGAGTGATTCATTAAGACCACAGCTTTTGGGAAACTGGAAACTCGACCCTTATTATTCCCGACGAGTGGATGTGGATTCTCTTTAACCACGAGCTCGTTAATTATATTGAGGGGTATAAACTTTTCGCTGTTTATCTTTTACATCTACGGAAGTAAATCCCGCTGCATATAATTTATGCCTGGAAAGTTCAATGGTAATGAAACAACTTCAGTCATTCATAAACAACTTCAAGAAACTGACACTTCAGTTTGAGATTTTGATGGCTTTGGTCGATCATCAAATCTCATCGCCTTTAGCGAGGATAACTAGTGGTACCTCAGTCACAGCGAATGTTATTTAAGCCCCGTAAAAACTGAAAAATTGGAAAACCCTCAGTAAACGAGCCAAATAACTTTGAACAGTCATTCATAAACATCTTCAGGGGACTGATACTTCACTAGAGTTTGAGACTTTGACGGCCGACGGAATCTCATCGACCTTATCTGAAACTCGAATTGCATTCGATGCAACTACAAAAATACGACATTTGAATTATCATTAGAAATAAAGAAAGAGCTGTTTCACTGGTCTTCGCTGACCGGTATGTCGTGCCGCGTGATCGATATAGATGACAGGCAGTACTTAACAGGTAGTACAGACGGTCTTACCTGCAGTTGACCACTTTAATTTCCAAGACGAAAAATTTTTGCCTGTCATGCAGCATAACGCGTGAGTATTTTTTAACTTATGACAACTCCGTCATTAAGACTACGCAGCTCGAAAGATCAGAAAGGTTTAGAATCAAACCTTCACGGTCATACTGACTGTTGTGAATAACATAAAAAGCGAACAATTTCTAGAAGAAAATGTACTGCAAATCTTACCTGTAATAATCGTTTCAGCAAAGCGCTGTTCAAATGGAACTCTTACGAGAAATGCTTTCATTGCGCTTAGCTTTTCATCTAATACTTGAACCGTTGTGGTGAGATGAGAAAGTCCAAAGACCTTGCTTTATTTAAAGTGTATCATGAGTTGAACTTCCTGCCAGAGGGTGTACCCGAAATGTTGATATTTTTCGTTCTGATGTAGTTTTGCACTCACGTAATTACCACTTGCTAGGTCTCCATAAGTCTTACTGTTAGAACACGAATGCAAATATCTAAATACGGATCCACTTGAGAAAATGCTTGTATCAGACAAAACTTTCTTGCGTTGTTTTTCTTTTGAGTTCCATTTATTGTGAGTTGCTTGATTTAGTTTATGTTTCACTAGAGTCTAACCTTCAGTTCACCTCCTACTTTGTATCAGTTTGTGTGGAGTTTGTCAAGATTCGTTGTTTTTACGCATCATCGATGAATCGAACCATACCGAAACCATAAATCACAAAAGTTATTTAAACTATTTGTTTTGTTTTGTTGTAGCGACTTGTAGAATATTACTAGGCGTTCTAGGTTCAGTTACACGCTATTTTTACTCATTCCAAACCCACCCTCCTCCAACTTTAACCGCACTGAAACGGCTCCCAGATATCTGACTAAGTTTTGTTACTCTGTGGGTGCCATGTATAAAACAAATAGATTCCATTTTTCAGTGCGTGCTTACCCTTATAACGTTGGAACGTCAAACAGTGGTGAGAATATCAGTCACGCTGCTCGCCTGGGGCTCGTAACGCAGTTCTTTGTTCTTAGCACGTCTTGATATCATTCGTGTGTTATCAGAGGACACGCGCTGCCAAATAGAATTTATTTGTTAAATAACTTTTGAAAGATAAACATATGGTCAGTTCTTACTCTAGATAGGCCTTTCGAGCAGCCGCATGTTGAGTGCTGAGCCGTTACCAAGGTGGTGATACGGTTTGAGTGTGTGGCGCGATAACGTCCCTGCAGTGTGGGCGATCGACTGAGGAAATGAAAACTGTTGAGCTAGCGCCTCAACGTACACTATTCACTTAAAATGAAATAGTATCTGCGCGAGCGTCATAAACTAGAGATAATGCATTTAGCAACAACTTGCTATCTTAACACCCATTTCTTATTCTTCAATTTTGAATGCCAATAATTGAACGTGGCCCAGCACGCACTGATAAGCTGTGAATTGATACATCCTTCCTAGTTTCAGCGTTTTATTTGATTTTTTTAGGATCGAAATAAATCTTGCGCACATTTTTGGGACTATTCCGGAAAGAGGAATACGCGCAATAGACAATAGTCTTGTATTTTTGGGACCTACTGGAATTCCGCTTCCAGAATATGCGGTTTTAAACCTAATTCTACTTATTCTCTTATTCCTAAACCGGAATGGGAATGAGCAGACAAATATGCACCTTAAACTTCAGCCTTTATTGGACGTGACCTAGGAGGGTGGGAGAAACGGGAATATTTCAAACTGGGCAGCAAATTACGATATTGCTTGTGGAATCTCGATGACGACGCCACAGGCAGGCCATAAAAAATTGGTTGTGTTTAGGACTCAACCCATTAGTATAAAACATGTTTATTTCTGTCGGGGTGGAAACATCGTGCTTGTAAAGAAAACTATAGGTTACGGAATTAAAGGAACTGGAATTTTTGTGAATCCCTTAGTAATTTTAGTATTCATGCAAACGTTACGTTTTGTTCGAACGGTGGAAACATCGTGCTCGTAAAGAAAGTGTAGATTTCGAGATTAGTAGGACTGGAATTTTTGGAACGTGACCGCACTAGAAATCAATCCATGTGATTACTGCGAAAGTTAATTTATGTTCGAGGGGTGGAAACATCGCGCTCGTAATGATGAAGTGGTTGTTCCTAGGCGGAGTTATAAACTTAAAAGACGTGACAAGAATTGTTGTAATGGAACCTAAAACATCTAATGAACGCATCGAAAGAAGAATGAACAAAATAATCAGCGGAATGCTTAATATAGCAACTATGGCATGTTAGGATACCCGTCTTTTTCTTTGCTTACTTTCTTTCTTTCTTTTTCTTTTTTCTTTTTTTTTTTTTTATTTTCCAGTTTTCTCTATCAGATGATAATCAAAAATTAAAAAAAAAAGCCAATTTCCCTAGCCAGTCAAAAGAAAGTCCAAGACTGACTTAAGCTCTAATTTGTTTGCAATTGAAAAAGGGTGTTAGGAGATACATGATTGTCTATATATAATGCGCACCTCGCACCTGAAAGGATTTTATAGTTGGAAATGATGCAAGGAACGCCGAGCTTCCATTTCGCCAATTTCTCGCAAGAGACTGTTAGAAGATAGCCTTTTCTCCTCTGGGTTTGCGCCCAGTGTTAGCTTCAGTGTCGTTCCACTTCCGCAGAAGGCTAGGCAGGGTGAAGGCGGCAAGAAATGAAATGAACACTATCTTACTGGAACTAGCTGTGCGTCAGCCGCGAGAAAGGGGAAGACGCGGAAAAGAGAAGGGGAAAATCGTGCGCGTGGATGAAGCGAGCAGAGAGAGCGCAGAGCGCGGCGGGGCAGGACGGAACTTTTCTCCCTTCTCTTTGCGCTCCTCTCGCCTCTTGCGCGCACCCTATTGCCCCCTTCAGTCGCTTTTTCAGCGCCTACTGTTCAGGAAAAGAATAAGAAGGGAGAAACAGATACAATGTAGAATGGCTTTAAATTTTGTGTACTATATTTTGACTATTTTAATTTCAAAATTCCGCGAAAGCTCCAAAAAGAAAATAAAAATAAAAGTAATTCCTAAAAAAAGGCCCTGAGAGAGCCGTAAAATTTGACTACAATTCTGTAAGGCACGAACATCTTTGGAAGGACTGTTCGTTACCCCTAACGGGCAAAGTAATTTCCTAGATTTAGCCAGTAGATTGATTAAGTTTATTGATTTCATGCAACGTGGCTCTTAGTGAGCTAGCACATATCAGAAGTTCTTCTCTACTCTTTGTTTTCATAATAACGCGCATACGACCAATCAATGCGTTCATGAGACGTATCCTAGAAAGGTTAACCTTGTTATCTCTTCCCACAATGCCGTCCACGCTGCGGATAACCACCGCAGGTGATGCATTATGGGACGCACCTGCCGCCTGGGAAGACACAGACGCACAAACCACATTCTGATCTAACGACCTTTGATATAGAGTGTGGTGGGTAATGTGGTTGCTTTGCTGCAGTGCGCCGGGGATGGTAGGGGAGAGATCAATCAAACCGTGCTGTATTGATCTTGAATTATCTCTTAGTCGGCTATCTACCAGCATTGGACAGTTTGTCAGGGCACCTGTTGTCATCGTGCTTTGATTAGCAGCTGATGGTCCATTCGTGGATTCTTTTGGGCACAGAGAGGAAGAATTTGAAAATGTAGTGGTATTAAAACCGGAGGTTGATAATTGACTGGCATCTGCGTTATGATACTCTGTTTTGACGATCCTTCCGGTCTGGGGTTCTTCCTCCTTGATCCTTGTCCCAAAGTAGAGAAGTTAGGTAGGACTTGGAAACCAGGACCTGACAGCTAGATTAAATTTCACTGTAGCTTTTTCGGCAGGAGGCACTGAGGTATTAACAAACAAGCCTGTCTTATACTTATTTGGGAATTTACCCGAACTGAACGAAATTTACATAACTGTCTTTGATTTTCTCTTGAGAACACAAGCTCTTCGTGCGTAATAGCACGGAGGAGTCGAAATATAACGACCCGAAACGAAGTTTAGTGTGAATGAACTACGGTTTCATTCTAACCTAATGGAAGTGGGGCAAACCTGAGATTAAATCCGCATGTAAAGCTAAAATAGTCTCAGTAAACTTTCGAAACTTTGTTCAGCAATATTTCCTTGGATTGTTATTGCGCACTTTTGCGTGACAAAATATATGTAAATCAGTCAGTCAAACTCGTACCATTGCGTTTCATGCTCTATCCAGTGCAACAATACCTCTGAAACAGAACTTGGACGATGCGGTAATTTTCTGTTTAAGTATACTTTCAGCATATACGACTAAGAACTTCGTTTTAGGACAAAATCAAGCTTGAAACATTGCATACAGCTCAAACGAGATGGCAGTTGAAACTTTTTAGCAGTGGATAAAAATAATTAACGGAAGCGGAAAAACTCAGTGGTGACTATTTCGAGGTTTCTCTGTGTCTCGATTTCTCGGTTAATTACGGATTCCGTCACATGATTCAGGCTTATTTTAGGACCTTTATTAAATCGGGCGGGATTTCCCTGTATTGGCCACACCTTGATCTTTAAGTTATAAGTAAGATGATTGAGTTAGTGATTAAGAAGCATTCAACTCGGAGACTGAGCCGAATCAATTAGATCTTGTGTGGACTGGCTGCGCAGTAACATGGACTTAACAAAGTTATCCACCGTAAGTTTGCAACGATGTTTTTAATACGTTATAGTTTGGCGTTCAAATTTTCAACCAAGGTAAGAGGATACTGTGGAAAACATTGGCTAAGTATTGCCAAACGTTTCAACTGATTATCGCCAGTCCGGAGAGGATAACTCTGTCCCCAGGAAGTCCTTGGACAAGGAAGAAAACGTTGATTCTTCTATGTTAAAGCTATGTTAAACTTTTACAGTACTACGTAAAAACTTGATTTGATATTCGATGGTTTTGGAGAAATATTTTCTTTGCTAAATTGACTCAAGGACTGGATTGACCATGACTGGATTTACTACGTTTCAGTATTTCTCAGAAGCCTGGAATCAGGAGGTGCCCAAGCGTAGCTAAACTGTGCTGTTCTTGGAGAAATTGTGATGTACCGCCAGATATGACAACGTAAATTGATTGAAAACTTCGAATAGAAAACGGTGGAGTTTCCGTTTATTCGGTGCATAAATGCTGAAGTTCTGTTTTACGACACCGGTTTTGTGTCACATAATCTTGCTCGAAACTCTGAATTTAACAGTTCCGTTATAATTAATCACCTGTAACTTTTTTTAGAAAGATCTCTCATCCCCCAGGTATTTACTGAGAGTTATACAGGGCAAGTTTCCCACCAGAGGGTCTGTACCCCAGCGTTATTTCACATTAAATTTTAGTGAAATAGAGCCCTTCTCATCAACCGTACGAAAAGAAAGTACTTCTTATTAGCACCTCAAAGGTGAACCAAACGTTTCTGTTTTTCCTAGACAAAGTGAATTTGCGCTGCTGAAATTTTGGTGAGAACGAACTTTCCGCTGTTCATTTGACTGCTACATTTGCGCTCATTTATTTCTTCCTTGGCCTATCGGTTTACAGTCCTTCACGAATTTATAATTAAGATGATAATATTTTAAATTTGATCACAATTTCGCAGAGGGCGTTGCCACTCTGTATATTCTATTAATGTGAATTGCCCTCTACTCACCTCCAGCTAAAGTACATTGCCATTTTTATTCCTACAGATTTTCATCTGGATTCTCTTTCACGGTACGACAGTCTTGTCATCTCCACTACTAAACAGGCGATGCAGAAGAAACGTACAGCCTCAAAAAGCTCTGGAGCATATATCGAAAAACTTCTTGATCGTCGACAACGCCCTTGTAGGGAAGCAAGGCATAATTGAAGAAGTCCTTGGAATGAAACCGCGAAAACGACGCGAGTTGTCTACCGAGCCTGCAATACAAGGTTCTTCCAAATGTCCGTGGAAATGGAAGATGACTAAAACTCGACCGCATGAGGTTCCCGCGAACTTTCAAAGAGCTGTTTGTCCAGGATGCGCCCATTTCTGTCATCCAGTAGAATACGATTTCAGAGTTCTTGTCAAAGATGGTTGTGATCCTGTTAGCGGAGTGAGTTTGTGGAGATGGAAAGTGCGCAGAATACCGATCGCCTTTGTATATCATGGGGACTAGCCCGAAATCCATGAAGGAGAAGGAGAAGCGTCCTTGATCGACTGGAGATGTCTCGCCGAGTTCTTTCATCTGAACCTAATTTAGGTCAGAAATTATTCTCTCCCGTGCACGGCAAAATCTCATCCCACATTGGCAAATCTCCGCTTTCAACAACAGGTAGTGGTATGCACATTCCTGTAAAAGGATCTTACGTCGTTGATTGCGCTGAAACTGGATTCAGCCAAAATGGCTGGTTTGGACACTAGGCGTGTAGTCAAATTTCTTTAGGTGGTAGACACTTCTCTCGTAAAGCCAGAAAGTATTTAAGAGACAAAATAGTAAGTAAAGTTCAGTGAACTTTCATTATCACATGGGGTGCTTACCTTTTACACGGAAACCCAACAATTCCGGTTGGAAAATCAAGTAATACGCACCTTTCCGCTTGGAAAGTCTTAGAAATTTTAGAAATGGGCCACCATTTGAAGTGATGCAATTTTACAGCTATTCAAACTGTTAATTAAGTTGTTGAAACTTAGGACAAATGTGATCATTTTGAAACTCTCTACAGTAAAACTTTTCAACCGACTGGTTGGTGTAAATGGTAAACACTCGTGATGTTCCCTTGCGAAACCCCAACGCCTATGATAATTATGGGCCTAAATATGACAGTATAATAAATAAGGCAACTCTTGTTTATAACTATTTATCACTAATATATGAATTTTTGTTGGCTAGCAGCAACACGGATTATTTATTACAAATTCATATACATCATTCCGCACAAATTCAAGATTATGTAATGTTTATAAATTAGCAGGAGTGTTTTAGGACTTGATAAAACACAAATTGCGAATTTATTGAACGGCTTAAAAAACTTTACAGTACATCTATCCATTCTTACACTAAAATTTAGATTTTGGGTTATTTTGGCCCAGAAAATCGGATGGAAAATTTAGCCGTGTATTCATCAGATATAAAGACACTCATTAAAAATTAATTTTTAAAAAAATTTTTTTAATTTCATTAAATGAATTATTAATGAGTTTTTTAAGTATCTTAAAAAAGTCTTGGAAAATTATGTAATTCAAAGATGTCTTGGACCCAGGAACTTGTAGATATTTTTATTATTATTAATTATTATTATTATTATTATTATTTGTAGTCACTATGTGACGCTAAATAGAGTAGGGATTATTCCTCTCATATCACTGTATTATATTTAAACTATTTGTTATAGTTGTCATTTTCCATTTTAGGGTATTCAGAAGAAAAATCATATAATAAAGTGAGATCTGAAATCTCAGGAATGCATCAATTTCGGTCCTTGACCAGCTGATTTGAAATTCGGTAGTTATTTCCCAGAAATCATAAGTCAAGTTTGTGTCAGTTCTAAATCAAGTTGATTGTACGGCTGGTACAACGGTAAAAGAGGAACTAAGACCAGGACTAGCTGGGCTGTTTAGCCAAAAGTACAGGAGGCCATTACTTATTTATTAATTAAACCTAGCCTCCTTCGAAGGCGACACTCGAGCTTTTGGGGAAAACAAGTCCTGTCTGTCTTGTTAGGTTTCCTAGTTGCAAAGTGTCCAAGCTCTACTGAGGCAAGTGCGCTGTAACGCTCGCCCCAATCTCCGACACTTCACAACACAGAGAGCCAAACCCGAAAGACAGATTTTTACCCCCCCAAAAGCGCGAGTGTTGCCTGCGGAGAACGCCAAGTTAAACCCTGTCATTTTCTCACGTTATGTCAATTGTGCCCCGTTCACACCGAAGCTAAAACAAGCTCTAACAGTAGTATAGTTCCTTAATGTTTTCTTGACTGAAGTTACTAACCGATATTTCCAACAACGGAAGTTGAAATTATTTTAAGCTTTTGTAAAATCCAGTCCCTCAGATTTCTGTCATCATCTTCATGGTGATAGAATTACTTTAACTTAACATGATAAGTTAGTGTGAATGGAGCGTTGGACTTACGGGCGTTTTACGCACTGGTCAGTTTTGCATCGCGGTTTGTCCTGTAACAAGAACTGTACATCGGGGAAACCAATGGATGTGAATTTTATGGAATGGTAAACTGCCATCATTCCCTTCTTGGATAGTGGGGAGCTCACGCCAATAGCGCCACGAGACTGCTCTCCAGTCTCTTTTCGCCTTCTTCGCCTAGCCCCAGTCTCACCTCACTGTTGCTTACCGCGCTGTTGATAGATTAACACAGCGACTGCCAGCACTTCACTTCACTTCGCTTTATTTTTTGCACTTCCGTTATTTGAAATTACATTATTAGTATAAAAGAAAAAAAGAAATACATATATAACAATTAAAGGTGACAGTGGTGTATAGTTTGTGCATGGAGGCTAACTGAACCGCGAGGTTATCGAGTTAGCCTCCATCTCGTTTGAGTGAAAATAAAACAAAGAAAACAAAACATATGAGTAGAGGGACGGATTACTGAGGGAAAGAGCTAGAAGAACTGCGGAAACTTACGTTTCATATTGCTGAGATAGAAGATAGTTTTTAATACTTTTGGCAGCAGTCTAATGGAATGGAAATTTTATTGTACATAACTGTATACCAACAAATTTATAATGATACCGTAAAAGTCCCTTCTCTGTTAACGCCCACTTTCTAAGAAGCCTCCCGTTTGGAAGTCGTTTTCTGTAATAAGTCCCCTACTCTCTAATAAAACCCCCTTCCCCTATTGGGACATGAGATTTTGTAATTAGTCACTCCTATTCCCTCTTAAGAAATCCACTTCATGCGGCCCAGTTGGTTTTCTTTTTAAAGAAATATACACTCAAACACATAATACTGTTTGCTGCTCTTTATTAGATAATAAGATTTCACTGCAGTTGTTTGAGTTTTGTACAAAAACTGTTTTAAGACGAAAACAATTAAGATATAAAACAAGCCCCCCTCTCTGTTAAGCCCCCCTCTCTAATAAGCCCTCCTTTAATGAGAGCTGAAATTAAATAAGGCCCACCCCCACCCCCCACTCCCCCCGGGTTGGGGGGCTTAATAGACCTTTTACGGTACATTTCTATGTAATATTACATATAGAATCGCGCGTTTGTAGATTATTTTAATGTTTTAGGAAAGTGAAGTTTACAACTGGGCAGTACCTTCTCTAGTTACTATGGACACAACTGAAAGGTCCAACCTTCCCGTTCCCACTACCAACTCCCTTAAAACGATGAAGAGTGCGGCTCTTAACGCCGCTTGGCCCTTTTTGTGTGTAAAGGGTGAACAGCACTTTTCTCCTATAAAATACTCACGACTATCGTTATGAAATCCTGATTGAATCAGGGAGAGCGGTTTTTCAATTGAGTGTCATAAAATAAAAACCAAAGCAATTATTGCAGCCAATCACAACAGACGCAAACTGCGCGACGAGCAAATCAGAATACGAAGCAATTATTTGCAGCCGGCACCAAACAGAGCAAATTACGTGCGACTATGTCAAGATTGGTTTAATTCTGGTTTTGTTTCTCACTGGTTGAGAACTGAAGTGGTGCGAGATTTGTGAACCTATCAAAGAGCGAAACAATGCAAAACCGAAGCAAACACAATATCATTGGCTTCGACACTTAATTGAAAACCAAGTGGTTGCCGCAACAGATGCAATCTTCAATAGATGAGTCGAACTTCTCCTTGAGAAACTTTTTTGATAATTTTTATTTGTTTTTGTGCAAACGTCAAACAAAATTTCAGATAAAAGTTTTATTACAATAAGGTAAGTTAACTGATCTTTGCTCATATAAACGACTTACAGGCTGTTGATAAACTTTCTTCGCTCACTGCAACATAGTCTTTTTCAAACAATCCAACATAATTATAATCAACTACATTGTGAATGCCTGATCAAAATGTTTGATTTCGTGTATCGCGCTTCTCAATGAACCAACACATATCAAAACTTCTCGTCTTCTTTTAGTTTTCTTAATCAAGCGCATTAAACTAAGCAATGCGTGGAAGAAACGAACTTTCAACAAACCGCGCTTGGTACTATTCGGTTTACTGTCTCTTTCTAAACTCGTGTTCAAGTTTGGCCCAACTGCACGGCATGCCAACAGCGAATCTTCTTCATACGGCTCATTTATGAGCTCCTGGAGCTTCTTGTTTTCGTCAATCCGGTGATTTAGTGCCTTTCCGTCGTATAAATTAAAGACAGACGCAAATTCCTTTAGGCCTTGCGCATTCTCCGTACCAGTTTCCCATTCTGCATGAAGCGGAGCGGTCACTGACTGGATTATTGCCGTTTTGGAGCAGCTTCCATGTTTTGCAGAAATAGGTTCCGTTTTGAAACAACCAAGAAATCTTTCTTCTGTGAGTGTTTGATATCTGTTCTGTATCACGCTAAGCCGTGGCAACTTTGTGGGTTGGGTGACCTTAGCGCGAGAACAGGATCGGTTACTTGATCTTTTCGGTGTCCTTGGTGGAAGGCTATCAGCGCTGGGTTGTTTAAGAGACGATGAACTCTCTTTTGCTGATCCTGGCTGGTTTGGTCCCGATTCCGTTTGTCGACTCACGCTTCCATAACAACCCTTCGAAGCTTCAGTCATACTTTGCGCCATCTGGGGAGGATCTTCAGAGTCTGCCAGTGTTGTTCCTTTGGTCACGGCATTACTTATCTCACCATCTACAGTGATCGTTTGTTTATCCTGCTGCTTTTGAACTGTCGCATCTGAGCCTTTACTCTTATCCACTTCAGATTCCAAAAATTTCTTTAGGTTTGTCTCCAAACAAAAAGGTATTGAACAGAAGTTCTCTACACAGGACTCCGAGTGCTTGGGAATCAGGTTCTTTGTCTTGTCGCAAAAGGAGCAATTTGTGCTGGTGCAGCTCTGTGCGTGTTTAAACATAAGTTTCGTGTTCACGCAGAGCGGAAGTAAGCATTCGGGGGTTGTACAGTTTAAACCATGGACTAAAAACTGCTCCAAGCTTAAAAAATTTCCTGACGATGTCGTTGCAGGGCTTATATCGTTCGCAGGTCTTACCTCTTGATCTGTCATTATTGAGTCGGGTATCTTTCAGACCAAAATCTAAGGAATGCAAAATATGGAGATTTGTTTTAATACACACTCCTTCATAGAGGGTCTTAATGATAAAATTGTAAAAAAGGATGGGGAAAGTGTAGAGGGAGGAAAGAGTAACAACAAAAAGGCAAACAAACATGGTGAAAGAAGGAGCGGCGTTCCTTCTTCCTCCACAGAATCCTCCTCTCAGAACTAAAAACAGACGAAATAAAAAGGATAGAAATACAAACGGATACAAAATTACAATACAAATAAAATATATAAATACAGGAATTTGAATATAAATGAAAATCAATAAATTAAAATCAATAAAAACGAGAACACTTTGTCATCAGTAATGGTTATAAGGATTGTGTGGGTAATTCTTTATCCCAGACTTTTTTATTTCATTTGTGATGCCTCTGTTTGTCACAACTTGTTTTAATTCGTAGCGATAGTTATCTCCGCAGTAATAAAATTCTTGCAAGCAAAATGCAACTGAGCCAACCAGAATATATAGAACTTCACATGGCAGCTTGGAGATATAAAATTACTCTTCGAATATATGTTGAAAAATTTTTCGCTCGGCCATTTAATGTCCTCTATATCAGCAAGGGCATATGCACTGTGAAATAGCAACATGTTGTTTCGCTAGCGAAGAGACATTTAGTATAACTGAGTGGCTCAGTTTTGGTTGGCTCAGCGAGCACACTACTAATTTCCAGACGAAAACCATCGCTTATGTTAAAGCCGTTGCTGACAGGTAATTTTCCATTATGCGTTAAAGAATGGAACTGTTGCATGCTCATTTACGAATCACTTGAAAATCGGACAGTGAATTGCAATCATGGATCGAAGGTTATGGTATTATATATATATATATATATATATATATATATATATATATATATATTATATATTATATATTTTATATATTATATATTATTATATATATTATTATATTATATATATTATATATATCCACTGTCTTCTTCCACTTCTTTTGAAACTATATATTCAATTAAATCCTGTTGTTATAATAATAATAATAATAATAATAATAATAATAATAATAATTGTTGTTTTACTGAGCCAATAATTTAGCCTTTGAAGTTTTAACCTGTACTTTTTATTAGTGCCGTTTATAGTTCTTAACTTGCTACGTATTATTACCGTTATTATTTATTCATTTATTTTTTTTTTCTTTCACAGGGCCAGTTAAACAAGGAAAGGAAAACTCAAATAAAGGAATTCTATTAAGTCAGAGAGTTACTGACCTCAGTACCGTTGATTAATTTTTCCAGTTTTAAAGACCAATTTATTTCTTCAAAGACATAAATTGTAGTTAATGGGACAACCGTGAGAATTACTACTGTATTGCGTGACATGCAGTAACATAGAGTAGGGTTTCACAGGCCAAAGTTCAATTCTGATCATGTGTGTCCATAGTGCAATCTACAGGCTGAGCCAATCAGGATAGTTTTTATTTCACTGCCAATCAACTCCTAATGCATTTAACATAAGCCTCGTGTTTATTTATTCCATCACTCTAGCAGGCAAACATCTTGCCTGCTTTAGTTTGATTTCCAGTACAATTATTTTCCCACCCTCCCCCTCCCTATGTCATAAGCATGTCATGCACTATAATACACACACTATACTTTACTTCTTATCCAGACTTAGGATACATGATGTTACATATAGGAGATATTGAATATAAAAATGCTATACACAAGATATTTTGCTATAAGTTAAATTGAGATGGATATATATTTATATTTATATAAGAAGTTACAGTTAGCAGCCAACGCTAATTAGATTTGCTGCATATTTGCATCATAGACACTTAATGAATAGAGTAGCCCTGTCTACGTTCATAGACTATGTATATACCTGTATTTTGAGGTTAAGATTTGGTTCCATTGTATTTTGTTGCATATTTCTTGAAATGAATTGTTAACGAATCCTCGGTTAGGCCTTTGGTTCAACATATTGTTACTCTATAGTATCTCACAATATCATTACGCTCTTATATAAGTTAATACGGTCTGCAGTTATGTTATGTTCCAGTTTTACTTCAGCAGTTTCTCTGCACATAAGATGCATGACGAACCGATTAGCTATGCTTACTATTGAGATCTACACAATTGGACTCTAGAGTTAATTTTAGGTGTAGATCTTTCCTATGTTTTGTAACGTTGAATTCATATAGACAAATAAACTTTGGGTTGGGATGAAGTGCTCCCATACAGGTCACTCTTTGCCCCATAGACTCACAGAATGGATTGGTTGCCATGGTAACCATGAGTCTTAACTACCTTACCTGACTAAGGACCTCTTTCAGGGTATTGTGACTTGCAGCCCTGAGGAGGATTAAGGACCTCTCACAGGGTATTGTGACCTGCAGCCCTGGAGAGGAGTAAGGACCTCTTTTAGGGTATTGTGATCGGCAGCCCCAAAGAGGAGTAAGGAACTCTTGCAGGGTATTGTGATCTGCAGCCCTCAAGAGGAGTAGCTCTTAGGGGATCGTGACCTGCACCCCTAGAGAGAAAAGGGGGTGAGGGGGGTTTTGACCCCTCCCATCTTACCAAGCTAGACTAGTATTCTGTTAGCGATACTTGCCTGTTGGAGTACTTCATTCCCAACCCCCTTTCCCAACATTTATTGTTGTCTGTGTTTCTGTTTCTCATGGGTTGTGAGCATTAACTGATTGACGGATTGAATTTAATAAAAGTGGAGCGAAATGCGAAATTGGGGAAACGGAGAAACTTTAATATTGTCGCCATTATTAATTGTAATTTTTTTTCTTTCACAGGACCTCACAGAATATCACTTTTGTGAAGCGAGCTGCCTGAATTAAGGTATTGAATTAAGGTATTCTATCAAGTCAGAGAGTTATACCTCAGTACCGTTGATACGTTTTCCAGTTTTTAAACTGATCAACAGTTTGAATTTTGAACAAAGGATATACGGAAATCATATATTTGAACTGCGGATTAAAGAATGAATATGTGAATGATCATTGCAGTTATGAACACTACTTAAGAAGTAGTGAAAATTTGATTTTTTTTTCAGGCTTTAGTTTTCACTACTGCTGAAGTAGCGTTCATGACTGAAATGATCATTCACATATTCATTCAGTTTGAATTCAATAATTAAAAGTAGTGGAGCGAAGTGCGAACAGGGCAAACGGAGAAATCATAGGGGTTATCTGTGTCCTTATCAACTGCCGTCTAAAACTCAAATCTAGTTGAGTTTTGGAAAAAAAATATTTCTTAATTGCTCATTTTGTTTGTATTCTTACTTATGGAACATTTTTGAATGCATGCTGAAAGAAAATTTCATAAAATATCCATTGAAGCCCTTTTTATTCTGACATCATTAATAATTCTCTCTCCAAATCAAATACGTTTGGAAAACCTTTTCTCAGGTTGATGGGTAATTCAAATCCGATTTCCAAAAAAATTGTAATCGTGTTATGTGCTACTAAAACACTGTTAAACATTATCATTATTATTTGTAAAATTAAACAACTTGATAATTATTCCTACCTGTTAAGTTTCCTGCTTGCAATTTTAAACCGGTATGATAAATTTGTACTGGTATGTGTTGTGATTCTCATTCAACTGGTGCAACTATTCCAAGAACTTTTATAACTGTTTACGAAGCGGAAAAATCGTTGATAATTGTTCTTTCTTTCCGAATTCTTTTTTCCGGGGTGTTTTTCGCTGCACCCTGGGCAGCTGGCTTCCTCAAACTTTACCCTAGCTGAGGCTTGCGTGCCGTGGAGCGTTACGTATCTCTTCAGTTAAGCAACGAATCGTATCGGTATCAAATTGAATGAGTAAACTGGAAAAAGTGCTCAAATCTTTCTCACACTTGCGTTTTGTTCTTCGATTTAGTAAAACGTAGAGAGCAGAGGGCAACTAATATCAGTGTCCGCGGGGAAGGACTAGGATCAGTCCCACTCAGTGAATGACTGCGTGGTCATTTTGGGAGTCCGTGAATGGTTTGTTTAGTTACAGCATATACTCAAAATAATCTTAGAAAATAAAACTCTTCATATATAACCTCACTAAAAAGTGCGACATGGTTAACGGACAGACAGTAAAAGTGACATTTAATTAAAAATGAAACGATTGGTAAATGGCGCGAAAAGTCAGTAAGTGTCAGATATACCTCGGTCACTTACGCCAAGCGTGGGCGTGGGCTGCGAATCTAAAGAAGTTCATTTGCTCGTTTCCTGAGAAAACTCTACTTCCTTCAATGAAACAACCTGTTTTGAACTATCCTCTAATGAAATTAAAACAAATTAGCGCTTTCTGTTTGGATATCAGGGAGAGTCTAGTCTTATGCTTTATTTGTGCTCTTTGGGCTTTAACGAAATTAAAACAAATTAGCGGTTTCTGTTCGGTTATCAGGGAGGTTATCAGGGTCTTACGCTTTATTTCTGTTCGGCTAGTTTTCACACCATGTCTTGGACCGTGACGTGCAAAAGAACTCGACGCACTTCGCGTTGGCGGAGAAGCTCCACTCTAGCGTTACATTCAAATCAATTTTAGGGCCTCGTTAGAACTTCCAGAATACCTCAAATGACGTAAATAGTTGGAGTGCTTTCGTTCTGATGTAGTTTTGCACTCACGCAATTACCACTTGCTAGGTCCCCCTAAAGTCTTACAGAACATGAATGCAAATGTCCAAATACGGATCCACGTGAGAAAATGCTTGTATCAGAAAAGACTTTCTTGCATTGTTTTTTTTTTCAGTTCTATTTATTGTGAGTTGCTTGATTTAATTTATCGATCACTAGAGTCTAACCTTCAGTTCACCTCCTCCTTTGTATTTTACGTGGAGTTTGTCAAGATTAGTTGTTTTCATGCATCATCGATAAACCATACCAAAAACCATAAATCACAAAAGTCATTTAAACTATTTGTTTTGTTTTGTTGTAGCGACTTGTAGAATATTACAAGGCGCAAGTTTAGTTACACGCGATTTTTATTCATTCCAAACCCATCCTCTCTCCCACTTCAACCGCATTCAAACGGGTCCCAGATATCTGACTAAATTTTGTTACTCTGTGGGTGCACTGTATTTAACAATTGGGTTAAGAGCTCGAGATTTCTATCGCGTGATAGCTGATGAGAGCGCAGCCCGAATCAGCTATCATGCATAGAAATCGATAGCGAATAATCTAACTGTTTTAGTGTAAATCTACTAGACATTCAAAACTAAACAAGTAAATTATCTAAATCCTCCTCGCAGACACTTCGAAAACGCGAAGAAGCGGCCGCTATTTTGTTGACAACCGCTACTCACTATCTATCACAGAATAGATAGCGAGTAGCGTAGCCAATCAGGGAACGGCATTCGTGATAGAAAGGTAGTAGATTTATATTAAAAAACAAATAGATTCCATTTGTCAGTGCGTGCCTACTCTGATAAGGAAGGAACTTCAAACAGTGGTGAGAATATCAGTCACGCTGCTCGCCCGCGGCTCGTAACGCAGTTCTTTGTTCTTAGCTCGTTTAGACGTCATCCGTGTGTTATCAGAGTACACGCGCTGCCAAATAGAATTTATTTGTTAAATAAAGTTTGAATTTCTTAGATGAACATCAGTGGTCAGTTCTTATTCTAGGCCTTTTAAGCAGCCTCCTGTGGAGTGCTGAGCCGTTACCAAGGTGGTGATACGGTTTGAGGAAGTGTGACGCGATAACTTCCCTGTAGTGTGGGCGAACGACTGAGTCATGACCAAGTAAAAGGAAAACTGTTGAGCTAGGACCTCAACGTACACTATTCACTTAAAATGAAATAGTATCTGCGCGAGCGTCATAAACTAGAGATGGTGCATTTACTCGAATCAAGCAACGCCTTGCTTTCTTGACACCCATTTCGCATTCTTCAATTTTGAATGCCAATAATTGAACGTGGCCCTGCACGCAGTGATAAGCTGTGAATTGATGCATCCTTCCTAGTTTCAGCGTTTTACTGGAGTTTCACAGGATCGAAATAAATCTTGCGCATATGTTTGGGACTATTCCGGTAGAGGAACACGCGCAATAGACAGTCGTCTTGTATTTTTGGGACCTATTGGAATATGTTGTTTTAAACCTTATTCCACTTATTCTCTCATTCCTAAACCGGAATGGGAATGAGCAGAATAGTATGACTCCCCACCCAATTAAAAAACAGAAAGGAAGGAAGATAAAAGACAAATATGCGACCTAAACTGCAGACTTTGTTGGACGTGGCCTGGGAGGGTGGGAGAAACGGGAATATTGCAAAGTGGGCAGCAAATTATGATTTTGCTTGTGGAATCTCGATGACGCCGCCACAGGCAGGCCATAAAAAAATTGGTTGTGTTTAGGACTCAACCCATCCGTATAAAACATGTTTGTTTCTGTTGGGTTTGAAACATCGTGCTCGTAAAGAAAACTATAAATTAAAGAATTAAAGGAACTGGAATTTTTGTGACCCCCTTAGTAATTTCATCAGTTATTTATGCAAACGTTACGTTTTGTTCAAACCTGCTGGAACCGTGGAAACATCGTGCTCGTAAAGAAAATGTAGATTACGAGATTAGTAGGACTGGAATTTTTGGAACGTGACCGCACTAGAAATCAATCCATGTGATCATTGCAAAAGTTAATTTATGTTCGAGGGGTGGAAAGTGGTTTTTCCTAGGCGGGGTTATAAAAATTAAAAGCCGTGACTACAATTGTTGTAATGTAACCTGAAAATATCTAATGAACGCATCGAAAGAAGAATGAACAAAATAATCAGCGCAATTCTTAATATAGCAACTATGGCATGTTAGAATACCCGTCTTTTTCTTTTTTTTCTTTTCTTTTCTTTTTTTTCTCTATCAGATGGTAATCGAAAATATAAAAAAAGCCAATTTCCCTAGCTAGTAAAAAAAAAAAAAAAAAAGCAAGGTACTAAAACGAACTTCTTTGGTTTTGCCAAGACTGACTCAAGTCCTAATTCGTCTGCTGTTGAAAAGGGGTGTTCGGAGATATATGATTGTCTATATATCATGCGCTCCTCGCGCCTGAAAGCAATTTATAGTTGAAAATGACACAAATTTACCACTCGCTTCAGCAAACGCCGAGCTACCATTTCACCAATTTCTCGTAAGAGACTGTTAGAAGATATCCTTTTCTCCTCTGGTTTGATGCCCAATGTTAGCTTCAGAGTCGTTCCACTTCCGCAGAAGGCAGGGTGAAGGCGGCAACAAATGAAATGAACACTATCTTACTGGAACTATAGCTGTGCGTCAGCCGCGAGAAAGGGGAAGACTGGGAAAAGACAAGAGGAAAGTTGTGCACGTGCACGAAGCGAGCAGAGAGAGCGCAGAGCGCGACGAGGCAGGACGGGACGTTTCTCCCTTCTTTCCGCGCTCCCCTCGCTTCTTCCGCGCACCCTATTGCCTCCTTCAGTCCCTTTTTCAGCGCCTACTGTCCAGGAATAGAATATAAAAGGCAGAAACAGATACAATGTAGAATGGCTTAAAATTCTGTGCACCATATTTCGGCTGACCAAACCAGCCTTCTTCAGGTACAATGAGAATTTACATTGAAAGCGGTGTTTATGTAGTGCTGAATATTTGTGCAATACCGCCAGAAAATACGTGAAGTATTTTAGTATAAAAAACTAGCCATAAAAGACGTGCTTAACCCATTGGCACCCGTGCCAGCCAAAACCGGCCGTAAAAAACTCCCATGCTTCAAAACATTGCAACTTTCTCAATCGCACGAATATTGCCTTAACTGTTAGTTGTGAGCACGAAATGGAATGCCCTTTAAATTTGGATATCCAATAAATGCGAGAAACGTAGCGATTTTTACCAAATATGGCCTTTTGAGTTTGGACAAGAACGAAACTGACCGTTTTTAACGTCAAAGAGAAACGACAAAAATTCCCCTTTTTGCCTTTATGTTTTTTTAAGGAAATCATCGCCGAAAAACCAAACTTCAACCATCATAACGAAATTCAGTCCTTTTTCTAGCTTAGAAATGACTTTTTTTGTTCACATTCTTCTCCCGAGCGTAGATACAGCCTTTTGTTCCAGTACATTCGGGCCTTTCCGCCATTTTCAAAATCTAGACCACATTGCATGCTGGGAAATGACGAGAATTTTTGACAGCACCCGTTCCTTCTCCCAATTCTTTCACAAATACAGCCACTCCGACCTACTGCCAAAAATTCCTGTTTGGGGTCATCTTCAGTACTCAGAAATTCCAAAATATGAGGCGGTAGGTCGAGAAATTCATCAATAGTCGAGTCCCAAAGGTACTAAGTGTTCGACCGGCCAAATTCCCAGTTCGTCGAGTAACAAGCCAAATTCAACAACAAAGTACATCACCTTGGTCGATTCTTTGAGAAAGTGGACTCTTAGCTACCGTCACGCTTAATGATGCTCATTAGGCAGCCGCTAAAGATGAAAAATGGCTGTAAATTTAGCAGAAATCGCAAGCAAACCGAACTTGGGCCTTTGTTTTCGCTTCACGGATAAAAAATAGCTACGTCAAAATGACGTTTTCAGAAACCTTGAGCCTCCAGTGGCTTAGGACAGCACCACTTTTCCCTGGTAGTTCAAATAAAGAGTCACGAATTGCTATTCATCGTTTATAGGTGGAAAATCACTCCGAAAATGTAAAAACAGCCGGTAGTCAATGCATGGGTTAAGGTAGTTGCACTGGATAATTTTAATGTCTCAGAACTGAATTGTTTTTAGCCTGTTTATAGCTTATATTCCCTAATATTCAAAAAAAGTTGTTTCGCTTTCATATAAGGAAAGGAAAATATTTTACAAATTTTCAAACTTTGGCATTTTACCGGAAGTTGGCTCCATTGACCGAGAAAGAGGCTGGGTTGGTCACCAGGGAAGTCAGTGAGAATGCAAAATCCCAGTCAGCGGATTCTCCCTCCAGCCCGCGTTGAGAAACAAAATGGCGGCCAGCTCGTCGATCGGCAATGCTACAAAGGAAGCGGCTTTCCAGGCTTTCGAGGCTGCGTTTATTCGCAATGGGTAGGTTTCAAAGATCTTTGTCCTCATTTTTTATAATCGCCAGTTTTTATATTGGGAAATTACATATTTCAACCAGATTCCAAGTACCCGACGGCCTTATTCGCCTTGCCAGCTTTTGCCCTCAAGCCTGGTGAAACGCGAGATCAAGCTCGTCATAGGCTCTACAAATACTTGTGGACGTTCTTGTGGGTAAGTTGAAGTTTTACGCATCGCTCTTGTTCAGCGCTTTCTCGTTTTGTCTTTGCAATTGTCTTAGATCATGATTTGGAAGGGATTACTTCTTCCATGTCCCAACATACCTTATTGTGTGAGAGGGAAAGTATCTCCTAAGTAGAATTTTCATTTCCCCGGGATATTTTTCTCCCAAGTTTTTATTTTATTAGTACTGTAAAAGCTGTTTTCTTCTCGACGAAATTTTTACCGAATTAGTGCTTATCAAGTAGGTTATTTTGTAAGTGGTAGTTACAGAGAAAACTGAACTGATTAGTTACAAATTTTTAACAACCGTACAATGATTCTCTTTCTAATGCAGTTTGGAAGTAAGAAGACGCTAGGAGTAGCTGTGGGATCCCATCCCACTTACGTTTACCCTCCCTCTTTGCAAAGGGTTGAGAGAGAAATAATAACTGGCAACTTGGTGGAAAACCCAGATCCCACCCATGCAAGGGTAAGTTCAATAATTAAACATAAGGAATGGTATTTGTTCACTATTGAAATTAAAAATCTTCCTTAACCAAAGTGAATGATGGCCATTTGTGATGCAACATTCTATCTGAAGTGAATGTATCTACTTGCCTGTCACAAGTCTGAGAACACTGAGAAGGTCAAAGCCAATAACAAACCTGAGCTAGGGGTATCTGATCACCTCATATGTTCTTCAGGTGGAGTATTTGCAGATGGGTTTGGCCAGGGAGGGAAGAGTTGACCTTTGTATTTGACTGTGACATAAGTGGCTTTTTTTTTCTTTCCAGGTTTACAAGGTTAACATTGGGGACCTTGCAACAGCAAAATGGCCTGCTGCCAAAAAGGAGGCGAAGAAATGAATAAAAACAGGAAACAGCCACTAAAAATGTTTTATTTGTAAAGGAAATTGTTACTGAAAGTACAGAACATTAATTACCCAAATTTTGTTGATTCAAAGATATCTACAAAGATTAATTTCAGATCATATTTGAATAAGAAAACGTAAGTATTCGGTGTCATAATATAAACGAAGAATAATTTTAGGGAATTTTTTTGATCCAAATCATCTATCAACAGGTGATTATAATTTGCAGGGTATATCAATAGAATATGGAGTTTATTTACAAGGATTATCTTATGAAATTCCTTTATAATCCTTTATAAAGAGCATTTCGTAGATCAACTAGTAACAAAAATTAACCAATGTGTTTCCTCTTATCAGGATTGTTCTGGCTTTTAATTTCAAAATTCCGCGAAAGCTCCAAAAAATAAATAAATAAATAAATAAATAAATAAATAAATAAATAAATAAAAGTACTTCCTAAAAAAGGCCCTGAGAGGTCCGTAAAATTTGACTACAATTCTGTAAGGCACGAACACCTTTGGAAGGACTGTTAGTTACCCCTAACGGGCAAAGTAATTTCCTAGATTTAGCCAGTAGATTGATTCATAGTGTAATGTATGCGCCGAACAATGGCTGCAATGCGTATTTATGCTCGTTATTTTCCTTTCATATTTCTTGTGTTTTTTATGTCAGCATCTATTTTAGTCGACTTTTCGCGTTTTTACAAAGCTCCTCACTTGGAAAAAGCGACTTTTAGAGTTCACCAAAGCAGTTTCCTTCGCTTAAAGCGAAAGCTGTTTGTATCGCGGCCGGTGTGTTTATGGATGAAGCATGGATATCTTTGTTATTCTCTCTCTGTTAAAATTGACATAACTGTCCATATGGATGTTGAACTAAATCCTGGACCAACTTCTTTGTCTTCAAGATCCACATGGAAGCGGCCCTATCGTGGATGCCGGAGTGGAAGAACGGTCAGGGCGCGTGAAGCAACGAAGGTTTTTAATATTCAAGCCGCCATGACACCTCGTCGTCACCAATTTGCATTTCACTCAGGACGCAATGACAACAATCTTGTTCGTATTCCGCTGATATCACCTCGGTCATGCTGTCGTCCACCACTACGTTTCGGTGTTTGGAATGCTCGCTCACTGAAAACCAAAGTGTCGTCGCTATGTGATCTTATGTTATCTCATCGTCTTGACCTCTTATCTGTGACTGAATCGTGGCTTACTGCGAACGATAGCATCACCATCGCCGACCTTACGAATTCACTTAATGATTACGCTGTTTATCACCTGCCAAGAACCACTTGTAGAGGAGGTGGACTTGCTGTTATCGCACGGAAAGGGCTCCAAGTTACGCGAAATGAAGGCTGTATTTTTTCTACTTTCGAACATTTTGATTTAACTGTCACCTCTGGTAATAAGGTTTTTCGCCTTGTGACAGTATATCGGCCTCCACCGTCCAGGAAAAATGGCTTTACAGTAGAAAAGTTTTTCTCAGAATTCTCTGCGTTCTTAGAGGAGTTGACTGTTATATCCTATCAATTTCTTCTTTGTGGTGATTTCAACTTTCATGTTGATGACAATGCAAATGCAAACGCTAAACAATTCCACGATCTTCTTTTTTCTGCAGATCTGAAACAGCATGTTAATGGCCCTACCCATCGTTTGGGTCATACTTTGGATCTTCTCATCACTCGCGAGATGGATACTCTAATTTCTCATACAAGAATTTTACCAGATCTTCTCTCTGACCATCTAGCGGTTGTGTGCTTCATAAATTTACCGCGGCCTCCTGCCACTCGTATAACTGTTACGCGTCGGAAGACTCGGGACATTGATCTTGATGCTTTTCGGAAGGACATCTCCCGTGCCTTCTCTAAGGAACCAGTTGATGACTTGGACGACAAGATAACTGCGTTTGATAACACATTGCGTCTTCTACTTGACAAGTACGCCCCAGAACAAACTAGGAATATAACCCTTAGGCCACACGCGCCTTGGTTCTCAGATGATCTTCGCGAATTAAAACGTGTTAAAAGGCGCTGTGAAAGAAAATTCCAATCCACTAAGTTATCAGTCGACAAGCAAATTTACTATCAAGCCTGCCGCAATTATAATCGCTTGTTGGAGGTTTCGAAAACCAATTACTTGAAGGACAAATTTAGTACGTCTAATATGAAGCAGCTTTTCAAGCTCGTTGATGGTATGTTCAGCGTAAAGTCTTCTCCAACTCTACCGACACATGACTCTCTTGAACATTTGGTTGAGAGTTTTGGCGACTTCTTCGAATCTAAAATCATCAATATCAGACGTTCTCTCTCTCAACAACCCTCCTCGCGGCCTAAATGTGTGACTGATGTATCGTGCTCTACCTCCTTCAGTCAGTTTGATCACGTCTCTCCTAATGGTCTCAAGACTATCATTCAGTCATCAAAAAGTAAAAGTTGTGCTCTCGATCCTATACCTACTTGGTTGTTAAAGGACTGCATTGATGTTATGTTGCCCACTCTAACTGATATCATGAACGTGTCTTTGGATCAGGGCATTTTTCCCTCTTTTTTCAAGAAGTCACTGATTCGGCCTCTGATAAAAAAGGACAACCTCGATGCTGATGTCTTTGCCAACTATCGGCCTATTTCCAATCTATCGTTTCTCTCTAAGACATTAGAGAGAATAGTGGCTTCCCAGATTGAGGGTTATCTCACCACGAATGGCTTATTTGCTAAAATGCAATCAGCATACAGAAAGCATCATAGTACTGAAACTGCCCTTCTACGAGTTGTTAATGATATACATCAGGCAATTGACAATAAATGCGAAGCTCTTTTAGTGCTGTTAGATCTGTCCGCGGCTTTTGACACAATAGACCACGCTATTCTTCTTGATAGGCTTCGGTATCGCTATGGCTTTTCCGAAATGGTTCTTCGGTGGATTGAATCATACCTTAAAGGTCGTCCTCAATGCATCGCCCTCGATAAGATTGTTTCTCGACCACGATATCTACCGTGTGGTGTTCCTCAAGGGTCCGCCCTTGGACCGCTGTTATTCTCGTTGTATATCGCCCCTCTTGAAGATATCATCTCCGCACACGGTTTCGACGTAATGATGTATGCTGACGACACCCAGCTCTACATTTTTATGCGTAAAGGAAACCGCATCGCTTCTCTAGAAAATCTCAGTTTGTGTCTAGATGATATCATGAGTTGGAATTTATGCAATATGCTTAAATGCAATCCGTCGAAGACTGAGATAATTCATTTCTCTTCGCGTTTTTCACCTGCTGAGCCGATTGCTTCGATTAAAGTCGGTGATCATTACGTTCAGCCTACTAGTGTTATCAAAGACCTTGGAGTCACGCTTGATTCACACCTCACCTTTGTTCCCCATGTCAACAATACCTGTCGCGCTCTTTCGCGTTCGTTTCATTTTATTGGCAGAATCAGAAAATATCTTTCGCAAGCGGATACTGAGCGCATTGTCCATGCCTTTGTTTTATCGAAATTGGATTATTGTAATAGTTTGCTCTATGGAATTCCCTCTCGTGAAATTGAGAAACTTCAGAGATTGCAGAATACCGCGGCAAGATTAATTGTGTGCATGAAGAAGACTGATCACATTACTCCTGTTTTAAAAAAGTTGCACTGGCTTCCTGTAAATGACAGAATAATTTTTAAGTTACTGTTGCTTACGTACAAATCTCTTAATGGCCTTGCCCCGGTGTATATTAACGAACTTTTACATCATTACACTCCCTGTCGCTCTCTTCGTTCTAGCGATTCCAACCTCCTAGTTATCCCGAAGACTGCTACAGTTACTTACGGAGATAGATCTTTTGCGGCAATTGCTCCGAAGTTATGGAATCAGCTACCGCTTGCAATTAGACTATGTAACTCTGTTAATAGTTTTAAAAGGGCTTTGAAAACGTACCTGTTTCGTGAGAGCTCTTTCTTTTAGCTGTAAAAAGCATCGAGACATTTATATGTAGAATGCGTTTTTAAGAACTTTAATTATTATTATTATTATTCAGTTTATTGATTTCATGCAACGTGGCTCTTAGTGAGCTAGCACATATCAGAAGTTCTCTCTCTACTTTATGTTTTCGGCATAATTACGCGCATAAGACCAAACAATGCGTCCATGAGACGTACCCTAGAAAGGTTAGCCTTGTTATCTATTCCCACAGTGCCGTCCACGCTGCGGATAACCACCGCAGGTGATGCATTATGGGACGTACCTGCCGCCTGGGAAGACACAGACGCACAAACCGCATTCTGATCTAACGACCTTTGATATAGAG